>JADDOH010001904.1:0-390334 GCA_016648135.1 Agrypnia vestita
AAACAGTTTTATCACTAACACCGCAGCCTGTAGCTAACTCGGATGTGGTTTGCGATGGATTCCGCTTCCACAATAGCCTTCAATTCTTCATTATCAACTTTGGTCTCCGGCCGTCCACGGGGCTTGTTCTGCAGGTCGAAATTTCCAGAACGAAAACGTTGGAATCAAAAACGCACTGTGTTTTCTTTTGCGGCACCGTCGCCATACACATCATTAATCCTTCAAGCCGTTTCTGCAGCACTGGTGCCACGGTGGAACTCGTACTCATAAATAACGCGATATTTCAAGTTTTTCATTTTGTAAACTGAGTGACGCAAAGAAAAAAACAATTGAGGAAAAAACAAATGAATTATAATTTTCAAAACACAAATACATGAGTAAGTAGCTGTATAAATTTGGATTTGGAATTCCTAACTAAAGAGAAGATATTTGAGATCAAATTTGCCAGTACGGCAAAACGCCAATTTCATATCTAAGGACCTAATATTTAATAAAGATATGGAAGCCAATCGAATATGCGAATATTTGCGGGATGATTCGAGAAAGAGCGTTCCCTCTGTAAGTGGTGACAATATCGCTCAGTGATGTCGGATTGTTTTGACAACGAGAGTAAACTTACGATCTGGGCGAAAAAATAGGGAACTGTGAATCCGAGCGATAGAAAAAGTTAAAATGGTGAGACGAGTGTAAAATGCAGAATAGTGGTGCAGCAAAAAATTGTGTATAGTGATTTTATTATCAATGAAAATTTCATTCAACACCTCAGCGCCTATTCCATCGTATAATAAAAAGGTTTGGAATATTTTGGTATGTGGTCATCGATTTGATGAAGATGCCTCTAGCACACAGTTTCTTCCGTGTTCTGAAAAGTGACATATATGTAGGTGTTGTGTAAGGATGGTGAATTAAGTGGGAGATATTTGAGTAGCTTAGTGTAGTGATCATGACGCTCGCCTTGCGATCTGGTGGTCGATGGTTCGAATCCCATTCTAGGATACCATCAAGTTGGTCCTGTTTTCATCGCACAAGCGTTTGCTTGTTTTTAAAATAGTAAGAATATTAATGTGATGTGCATTCCGTGTTCGCATCTCTATTTAAAAAAAGGTAATACATAATACTAATAATGTTTTGAAATGCGGTTTAACGTAGCGAAATTATTATTATGTTTATGGTTTTAATGTTTGCTACACGGGTGCTTGCGTTAATTAAAAAAATATAATGTAAATCTACTTATACAAAAGCCACTAAAGTAAATGAATTTTTTTGTGAAGAAGATCAAATGCTTCGTCAAAATTGAGTACAAAAAATGTTAGTTATATTAAAATTTATACATTGCAAGATTCATAATGGAAAGTCTAAAACGACAAGTAGGTTCAAAGGTCACCCCATATAAGTTTAATAAATAAGTATTTATTTATTCACGCCCATTATAGGCTTTTATATGTAAAATTTTTGTTATAAGTATACCAATAATCATATAAATACAATATCAAATATGAGCAATATCTACCCAGAAGATATAAAAATATAAAGTCATATAAAACAAAATAGAAAAATATCAGGTATGAACGGTAAAATATAAAAAAATATTAAGTACATGTATAAGTAGTAAAAGGTATAGAAGTAAAATATGAGTGAGAGTAAGAAATATATAAATTTAAAGTACAAAACAGTAATGTCTATATAAACAAAAAATATTACATATCTTAACATGTATATAGTAATATATAGGCACAAAGTGCAATAAAAAAGGTCATACCGGAGAAAATTTTTCGAAAGAGGGGCTACCAAATATTCATGACGCTGTTTTTTTATTTTATTTTTATTTTGTTTTTCATTCATAAATTTGTGGTTTAAATGCAAACAAATATTATCGTAATGGATGTGTACAAGATAGGGAATGTCTGGATAGGTTTAAATTTAAAGAATTTAAATTTAAAAACTAATTTATAAACTTTCCAAATTATTCATTAGTAAACATATTGAAAATAAATTTTTATATTTGAGTAGAATTAGTTTTAATACTTCACCTGTCATGACACTTTCTGATACTCTCGAAATTTAAGTAGTAGAATGTAAAATTATTATTTAACTCATGTTGAGATAACATTGTTTATATTTTCACCCAATTCCATGATCATCATGAATAATGTTTACAATGTTAGCGCCAAATAATGAGAAATTTATTAAAATAATTTGTTTAGTTTCTATTGTACGTTATTTAATTTTCAGTAATAAAATGTGATCTTTTTTGATGTAAAACTATGAAAATGCTTGTGAAAAAATACTATGAAAAAATGAAAAAAAAAAAATTATAAAAATTGTTATTTGTTGAGGGCGCATTATTCTGACGGACCATATTATTCTCCTTTGTAACACCAGAATGTTCATTAATTTTCTTTCTTTACCTTACATTATACTCGCTTGAAAATTTTCAAGTATTCCTCCGTCCTCTAAAATCGAGACGAGTATTTGTTTGCTTTCTGCTTGCCTCAGTTTTTTTACCACTTATCCGCGCCACTCCAGCATCTTGTATCTGTTTAACTACGAGATGAATATGATTAAAAGTTTCATATCACAGCGTTTCTAAAAACCTGATAAGCGATTTTTAAATTTCTCCATGAAGAACCTGAAGTACTGATGTAAGATGAAATTATAACTCCTTAAAAACGAGAATTTCCACAAATTTATTTTAATTATAAAATATTTTCAAATGAATTTTTCGCCCATAAAAAGATTTTTTATTAATTAATATTGAAATTCTAGAAATTAATATTCTTTTTTCGTAACAATATACAACATAAATAAAACACGTAGTACTTAATAATTTTATGTTTACTATTAAGATCTATAAATATAAAATTATTATGACTGATTAAGGTAACACTTTGAATAGTAATTTTCTTAAGAAAATGCATTATAAAGAAACGTTACAGAGCAAACAGTATTATTGTTTTAAGACAATAATAAATCAGGGACATGGTCAATAATTATTGTATTTAATTAATAAATAATTTATTAAACATATTTTAAGAAAACACATACATATGTTAGTGCGATTTACGACGCAATTTTATTATGTAAATGATGCTTCTAGCTATAATTTGTGTTTTTATAAAGTTCTTTGCTGAATTTTTTATTGAAATTTTCCTTTTAAAAATTATTCCACCTTGTTCCTGGAATTTTATAATTAATGTTGCTTGATTAATATATTTTTTATGTTAAATAAATATCGTTACCAAAGTAATAACGATTTTCTAAGAATGCAATTCTCTGCTTTGAGGTTTAGAAAAAATTCTCTTCAAATATTTTTTTTTTTTTTTTGTTCAATAGGGAGCGTATTCACCCAGCCCTCTGGCGTAGAAAAGGTTGATCATTTCTCTTGGGGTGGTTTCTTCAGAAATTATTATAGATAACAATTTATTCACGACAGAGGGCAAAGAACGAGTCATAACTGATCAAAATGATTGTAGAACCATTTGATAAGGGTTGTTACTCCGTGACACACCGATACGAGAAACGGAAAAATAATGTTTGCAAGGGATGAAAACGGTTTGACATAAAAAGATCTTCCAATTTGAACTGATTTGAACGTGGACGTTATTTCTTCCCTACAATTTCTAAAAATGTGTTAATGTATTTTTTTTTCGTGAGTTAATAGGTTTGCCAGAGGTTTTATAAAAAAAGTTTAAAGGCGATCGTCTGGCAATGAGAGAGAAATTCACATATTCTTCTTATATCTTCTCTTGCGTTTTGTATCACATTTTTGTAAGTAAAGATATATTAAAAGATAAATAAAATCACATTTAATATACTAATTCTGCCACTTCAATACAATTTATCTGAATAATATGTGTAATTAAATTTTCAATAATATATGTCCATCCTTTAATATAATACTTAATGCGTATTTGATGCAACTTTCATTTTTAAGAAACGGGTTGTAACAGAGCTTATCTAAAACATTTTAAAAGTATATTCCTGCATAAATTGTAAAATCAATGTCCTAATATCCATTGTTATGAAGATAAGCGGCTTCAACGTCTGGGTCTTTTTAATATTCATGACTTGTATATCTTCTGTAAAATATTGGGCTATCATTAAAGTAACTAATTTCGAATATCAATTCTATTTACCCAAAAATTGGTCAATTTTTTCAAAGCTTCAAGTTAAAAATTATGGGAATTCGTAAGTTAATGGTAGTAATTTTTAGTGATGTTTTTAATCTCCCTTTTACCATTTTTACGTTTATTATTAATCATTTATCTGTTCATCGAATAAAACAGAATCATAATTTCTCACATGATTCTCTCTACTCCACTTAACGAAGGCTAATAAATTTAAGTAGCCATCAAATATTCACGTATAACCACGATTCACCAAAATGAAGCGTTAATCAATTCTCACGCCAAACCAACTGGGCATTAATAATTCTTGCCGCCGGACCTTAAGTCGTCTAAAGTGGCAAGGCTTGTTGGATGAAAACAAAGTCTTTCCGATTCAGTTTTTGCCGGCGGCCACAAAGCCTAGGTGAATATGCTTGGGATCTAACGAGTGTTATCGCGCTTCCCGTAATAACGCACTATCCACATCGAGACCAGTCAACGGCCGAGTTTCAGTGAGACGTAGACAAAAATGGCAAAGTATAACAGCTGTCATTTGGCGGGCGCGTTGGGATTCAATGCACTTTTTCATGGAGACTCAAGATTTAGGAAGCGGTTTGACTTGCATGTGAATGAAACAAAGCGGAGCTTAAATTTTTGCACATTTTTGCATAAGTTGTGTAAATATTTGATAATTAAAAAGTGACACTGATTTTAAAGGCGAGAAAAATTTAAATGATGCATATTAATATATGTATTTTTTTTCTAATGCTTGTCCGGTTATAGAAAGTTAGCGATCATTCTATTGTCGCAGCAGCTTGATAAATTAAAAAAATGGGCTGTGAATGTCCCGTTCCATTTCCTTAGTCTTCAGCCAATATGTCCTTTGTTCTCTAGAACCTTTTCTGCCCAAAATCGCCTTGAATAAGAAAGATGCAGGATGTGTTTTTTTTTCAGGATGTCCCATAATATGGCTAAAATATTGCAGTTTCCATGTTTTCATATTTGAATTAATTATTTTTTCATATTATATATAGTTGATATTTAAAGAAAAATCTTGTTTATAAATCAATCAAATTTCAAATTTAATTATTGAAAAGCTTTCAAATTTAGCAGCTTACTATATTAAAAATGTATTAAAGAACTTTTTGTATTAAAAATTAAGAGTTGAGGTGATATTATTATAAAATTAGGGATTTATAAATTAATTTGTAATCATTGCAATAATTTAAATACATATGTGTAAAACTTGTAACAAATGATAAAATTAAAGATACTTAAGAATTTAACAAAAAAATAAATAAAACAAACATTCTTGTGGAATTTACAACAGTTTAGAAATTTTACGTACAATTAACAAGGATTACAGTCAGATTAATTATAAATTATAACAATTGTTATTAGCAAATAAAACATTATTATAACCAAATTTTCTTCTGATGAAGGGACCATTGGTCCCGAAATATGTTAATTATTCAATAAATAGTGATTTTACATAAGGCGTAATAATAATTTTACCACAAATTTATTTTGCTATAATTGAAGAAATTTTTTTTTACATCCCGATAATTGCATTGACATCGGTAACATTAAGCGAAATAATAATTTTACAACAAATTTATTTTGCTATAATTGAAGAAATTATTTTTTTCACATCCCGATAATTGCATTGACATCGGTAACATTAAGCGAAATAATAATTTTACAACAAATTTATTTTGCTATAATTGAAGAAATTTTTTTTCACATCCCGATAATTGCATTGACATCGGTAACATTAAGCGAAATAATAATTTTACAACAAATTTATTTTGCTATAATTGAAGAAATTATTTTTTTCACATCCCGATAATTGCATTGACATCGGTAACATTAAGCGAAATAATAATTTTACAACAAATTTATTTTGCTATAATTGAAGAAATTATTTTTTTCACATCCCGATAATTGCATTGTCATTAGTAACATTAAGCGTAATAATAATTTTACCACAAATTTATTTTGCTATAATTGAAGAATTTTTTTTTCACATCCCGATAATTGCATTGACATCGGTAACATTAAGCGAAATAATAATTTTACAACAAATTTATTTTGCTATAATTGAAGAAATTATTTTTTTCACATCCCGATAATTGCATTGTCATTAGTAACATTAAGCGTAATAATAATTTTACCACAAATTTATTTTACTATAATTGAAGAATTTTTTTCACATCCCGATAATTGCATTGTCATCATTAATAATGCAAGTTATTTTTAGAAACCATCTGCAGATCCATATCTCAAATATTTCAAGTCACTTTATAAAAATGTAGATAAACTTGGAAAAAAGCATATCAGAATATTTAAAAAATAATCCTTTCCATTTTATTTTTTCATATATACATGCTTAAATTTCTGTTATATTACTAATAAATGCATCAATCTTGGAACGAAACCGCGACAAGCGCTAAAGTATTATTTTACTTCAAAAAGATTCTTTCAATTTTTCCATAACATTATGCGTCAGTACGACAGCTAGACAAGCAGGATCCGCGATGCTTTTCTGGGAAACCGGAAATAAAATAAACTTATCTCAACTTTAAAGACAGAAAAATAATTCACCAAAAATGGTTTACAACTTGTGCTTCCTGATATTGACAGTTAACCAAACAGCACAGCAACTCAATGTCAATAACATAACAAAGATTGCATTTCTTTTACTTACCTACACACTCATATTTCATTTCTTAATAAGTACATAACTTTTTTCTTCATAACATTCACCAGGAAATGTTGCACCTCAGTCATGGCTGAGGAGCTCCACTCCAATCAAATAATAGTTTTATATATATGCACCTAATATAACAAGTGTCAATAAAAATTAATAAAAATAACCACATTTTCTCAAAAAATTACCAAATTTCTACATAAATTTTAAGTTTTGAGAGTATTGTAACCTTATTCGTGCTGTATATTTCTGTTCAACAAAACTTTGATACAATAGTTCACTTATTCGATGATAAAAAAGAACGACAAACATTTCCAATAAACTTTGTTCATTATTTTATTTTTCTTTGTCTTATTCACTGATTACCGATAATTGGATTAGATTATCGGGAACTAATTTTAACACGAAATACAAATGACAATCTCGCAATCAAGACAGAATTCTCTGTGACGTATGAGGATAAATAAAAAGAATGTTGTCTGAAAAACAAAACATTAATGAACGGAAAATGTCAAACTGAAAGACTTCTACACGTGGGACATATGTAGATGGAGAGTGAAAGAAAATCGATACCATGACGTAGATACAAGTCTGCGAAATAGTTTTCGCCATGGTTATTTTACTCATCTCCTGATAAACGAATGAAGAAAGCTCTCAGATAAAATTAAAATTTAGTGAAAAAAAAATTGATTATAAAAAATGTCTTCAAACGCTTTTTCGTAATTAGAAAATGGAATGTTGTTAGTTGTTTGAAAAATGTAGACTTTAAAAATATATATTCTGGCTTCTGTTATTCAGCGCAGTTTTTTTGTGTAAACAAAATGTATATAAACGTGTAAAAGGATGAGATGCTTCATTATTTTCACTGTTTTTAAATCATATTACGCGCTTGTTCTACAAAAAATAAGACTTTTTGCAGTCTCTCGGGACAACAATCGTTTCCTTAATTTTTTGGTCCCTAAACTAAACAATAAGTAATTGCTTTGACTTTCTTTGATCACAAAATGTGGGGAATGTACGTTATTTCTCATTGAATTTCTAAGATTAGGTATCAAGAAGCTAGGCGTATTTAAAAATATATGATCTACAAAGAAAAAAGCTCCTGAAATAGTTGAGATTCTATCAGATAAGTGACATTAACAAAACAGTAGGACTAAATTGAGTGCATAAATTAGTTTGGACTGTGAGTATGGAAAAAAAAGAATAATTTTTGTAAATAAAAGAGGTATCGTAACAAACACTCATATTTGTATAATAAAACCCCGTTACATTTATTCTTATAAAAATAAAAATTAAATGATTTACAAATTAATTGTAAACGAGATTTTTTTCGCAAACAATGCATATGTATATTACACAAAATTAATATTCGCTTGCGCGTGGTATGTTAGATTGAAACAATGAATATTTATTAAAACCAACATGAAAACACATCCCACACATGTTTTTTCACTATTTTTTACTATAGAACCATACAAAGGAGTTTATTTGTAAAGAAAGTACCTATTTACAGAGTTTTTATGTCATATTTTCTGCTTATTTTGCTGTATGGCGTTGCTGTATATATAATGTTAGGCTTTTTTCTATAATAGCTCACTACTGTGAGCGTATTAAAGTTGTATGAAGAAAGTTAAATTGAATTTTTTGCATTTATGTGGTTCTTTCCATTTCATTTTCTCATCATATTTACATTTGCGTATAAATATTAAATAGAGAATCATTTGTGGTCAACAATTGTTAATTTAATGTTTGATGGTCTTTATTTAATATCAATAATTTATGCGAGAATCATCGATTCGCGTATGAAGTTTGATTCCCTCCTTATTTCTCAGTACCTTATTTTAATTATTCTTTATTTGTTTATTGAAATATTATAATGGTTCTTATTTTGTTCTATTACATATCTTACATTAAATTTTTTGTTTTTAAATTTTTAGTTTACAAATATAAGAATTATACTTATTTTCTGTTTTTACTACTTCAACTAGAGAATTTATTTGTAATCTTTCCTTTAAGGTGTCATTTGAAAACTCACTTATTTATTGTACATGTTCGGTAATAGTGCATTATTTTTATTAGCGGTAATTTTTACCATTTTTAATAAATATATAAAAGTACCTGTACATCCACAAGACATGCAGTATTTATTTAATAAATATCTCATCTAAAGTATTAAAAATAACAACGAAAAACCCTTACCTCCCTGTCTGAGAAGTCGATTTTCTGAAATATTCTTATCAGTCCACTCATACCTATTTTTTATTTTTTTCTTCGCTCATTTACACTTTGACACTAATTTTGAATATTGTGTAATCTTAGTTATTAAATTGGCGTTAACTTTGTGGAATGACATTATAATTATATATAAATATATCACTTGTCTAAGACCACTAATGAGTTTAGGAAACACGACTAGTTTCGACAACTGCAGATGTTGTTGCTGGTTGACGCAATCGGAGGTGTAAAAACAGAGATTTTTAGAATAAGAATGTTCAAATTTTTCTAGATATGTCATATATACATGAAAAAAAGTAACCCATAAAAACCAAGTTTTTACAATACTCCCTTTCTCATTTTCGGGTTTCGCGTCTACCATATGCGTTGAAATATGCATACAACTTGTCAGGCTGCCGTTCGTAGTAATCAAACTTTTGTAATGATTCCAATTTGAAAAAACCATTAAAATATCTAAAAACCCAAAATTATACTATAATTATTAATTTTTTTTAACGAAAATTTGATAGATCTTCTTGATCGTCGCCACGAGTCTGCTTGCAAAGTTTCAGCTCAATTGGATCACGGAAAAAGGATTAAAAATCGATCCAAAGTTTTTTCGACGACAAGCCCGCAAGCAAGCAGACGCCACGAGTTAAAAGAAAGGAAGTAAAAAAGAATAATGCTTCATACTATAGTCAAAAACAGGTATCTCATTACCAGCGGTGAAATCTATATACTGGCTCATAGGGATTATAAATTTCCACCATAGATGGCGTTAGCGTAAGTACAACTTACAAAAAATTAATAGATGTGGTGGTCAATCACTAATGGAATTGGTGAACATTACACTGCGTAAAGTGATCAAGATAACCTTAAGCCACCCATATGATAGGTCATAAGCCCTATAAACTCCCAAAGACTTCCATACCTTATTTCCCATTAAAATAGTTTCGTCTCTTTGAGACGTCTATAATATATCATGATTTGATTAGATTTAAGTTTGTTTTTTTATGTTTATATTTGCTTCCGGTTTCTTAATAATTTTGGGTCCCTGTAAAATGTGCACCCTCTCGCGATTTGCATGAGTCTGTAAATCTGCCACCGGTGCTGGGTATTTTTTCGGCCAATGTTCTCTCGACAGCTGTCTTCAATGTTGAACCTCATTCCCTCTGTTGTGCAGCGAAATTGCTGTACGAAAGTTTATCTATTATTAGTACCATCGTGATTGTTCCCTGGATGGTTACATTCTGGATTCTGGATCTAATCAAGTGACGTCTAACGACCAATGGAGTATGCACGTCTGCCCAACGTAGAGCAGTTATACTTCTTTCACAAGCCACATTATATTTATTGGGGCCCTACTAACATGCCCCACACATCATATGTAATATTAATCTTTATAATTCAAATATATTCAAATAAATTCAAAAAAAAAGAAAACCCTTCTCTACACAATTACTTTTCTCTAAATTCCAAGTTCCAAAATTAGAGAATGTTTACAAAAAAACGTCAATTATACAACTAATTAAAGAAAACATAACTGCTAAATTTGAAAAAAACACATCATTAAGATTCAAAAATAATTTTAAAATCCCTAAATATCATACCAAACTGTGTCAACAAAACTACATATACTTGGGCATAAAAAACTTCAATAACCTGCCTACAGATATTAAGAAAATCGATAACTTACAACAATTAAAGAAAAAAATAAACCAACACTTTAGATCGATACAATTTGACAATGCATAACAAGACATATAGCTAACAAGATATAGCAATGACATATAGCTAACAAGACATATAGCAATTGACAATGCATAACAAGACATATAGCTAAGGAACAAATAAGCCAAATCCAAAATAAACTAATAAAGTGTAAGCCCCTCACCAAGCACATGAGCAAGTCTCATTTTTGGAAAGGCAAAGCAATAAAATAAAATGTATCTAAGTAGATTGTAATAGACAAATGTTATTATGATTTAAATGTAGTTTTAATATTAAATAAATAAAATAAAAAAATAATAAAATTAAGACTAAAGTAGACTTGAATCTGTTACTGATTAAAAATCCTATAAAATGGATCTGCTGTTCATAAATTGTAGTCTACAAAGAAAATATGCTGGTCGACAGTTCTAGCGTGCTGGTCGACAGTAAAAAATATTAGTCCTTAGTTCTAAAGTGCTGGCTCACCTTTCGAAAATGCTAATCCACAATTCTGAAGTAGTCGACAGTAAAAAAGGCTGGTTCTCAGATTAAAAATGGTGATTCACAGTTTCAAATGTGTAATATCGATAGTCGACACAATAAATAAGATGATAAATATTTTTTTGCATATTTCTCAACCATGAAAATACAAAAATGAAATAAAGTATGAGAAAAAAAAATTGAAATTATCAAGTGTGGTATATTTCTCATCTCGCTTTAGCTTTGTCTTGTCTTTCTTTAGCTTAAGCTTTATGTTGTCATTACGCGTTTTAAGATAATTTTCGTTTTTGTTTCGTCGCAATTTATTCATTTTTAATCAATTATAATCATTAATAGAATTTTAAAACTATTTTTTTTCATAGTTGTAAAAGTTAATCTACTGTAATCATTCATAATCATTTCGGCTGTTTTGTATCAAGTCTGTAAATCTAAAAAAAATTAACCCATAAAAAACAATTTTTTATTAAACTTCTTTTCTCATTTTTACTGTTTCCGATTTGATATTCTATCAACATATTTTTCTGGCTTTTATTCCATGTGGAGAATCTATTCCATGTATATTATTATCCTTAAAACTTATAGAATATTGAAAACGTAATATTTGGTATAGGGGGACACGGCATCGGCGAAACCGTCTGATCGGACCCGTGGCTCGAGTCAGACTAGTTGAAACAGGTTTCGCGCCTTCTCCATACGTCCTTTCTCATTTGTATGGTTTCCAATTTGAAAAAACCGTTAAAATTTTGAAAAATCCAAATTATACTATTATTAAATTTTTTAAACGAAAATTTGTTAGATCATTTTTATCATCGCCACGAGTCTGCCCGCGAAGTTTCAGCTGTATTGAATCACGGCAAAAGGGAAAAAAAATCGATTAAAAATTTTTTCGCGCAAACAGACAGAAGCTGCGAGTTAAAAGAAAGGGAGTAAAAAAATGGTATGTAATAAAAATGCACAATCATCAAATAGGTAAACACAAAAAAGTTTATAAACTAACAATATATTTTGAACGAACCGATACAAAAAATAATTGTTACACCCACCATATAATTTTTGTAGCTATTCTAAATATAACCAGGAATCGAACACATATATACTTTATAATGAGTTTGAATTTAACACTTAAAATTTCATACAACAACCATTTCCGTGCTGTTTAAAAGTAATCTAAAATAACTTTTATATAATTTTGTGATTTCTCGTAATCAATAACTTTGTTGCGGATATTTTATATGAACCGTATGTTTTTCCGAGATACGATTCTCGACGTTTCGTTGAATGCTTATTCGCTTAAACGCTTATTCAACGTCATCAGGAGGACGACCTTTACCTGCGGAGGTAGAGGGCGGACTGATTACTACTTTCGAGGCCGCAAATTAAGCAAAATAAGCATTCAACGAAACGTCGAGAATCGTTTCTCGGAAAAACATACGGTTCGTATAAAATATCCGCAACTATTTACAGTTAAATATGTCTAACGACCGTAATAACTACCTTAATAACTTCAATTACTTCTTTATTAACTTCAAATATCTCAATTACAGTATGTCTTCATATTTACAGGCTCAAAGATTAAGTGACGTATCAGATAATGTAAAATTTTTGCAACGCTCGCTTAAAACGCATACTAACTTACGCTTCAATTTCCGAAACGTTGCCAATATTCTTGGGTGGGTAGAAGGTAGGGTGCCGGGTACAGGGTTGGTACCCAGCTAACCGGCACGGTAACAAGCACGTCAAATATTTACCTTGGATCCAAAACTACTCACTTTAGTCTTCTCCCCGCAGTTTAATCACCACGGTTAAAATATTTATTCAGAGTCCATGTTCTGCACGGTCTGCATATTATAATATTTTCACAGTTGCGCCCTGATTGGTAAGTCCGCACAGGGGAACAGAATTAGAGAGTACATTATACTCCGTTTGTTGAATATAGCCGTCAAAATTCAAATATTTTGAGTACGTTAAATTTTTTTAAACACAATACCGAATTTTATCCTAGGGAGACCTCATACATATATATATATATATGTTAGTTCTAACTACTTTGGGGGTAACCCGCCTCAAATTCTGGTCGTCAAGACCAGTCGTCTGCCGACTTTTCGAACAGATCTCACTGTTCATCTTCAGGGCGCCTTGTCGATGAGCTGCTTCTCCAAAAAGCGTACAACCGTTTGGGTCCGGAGCTCACCGTCAAGTAAACTTGAGCTCACCCTCAAGCCAACTTGACGGTGAGCTCCGGACCCAAACGGTTGTACGCTTTTTGGAGAAGCAGCTCATCGACAAGGCGCCCTGAAGATGAACAGTGAGATCTGTTCGAAAAGTCGGCAGACGACTGGTCTTGACGACCAGAATTTGAGGCGGGTTACCCCCAAAGTAGTTAGAACTAACACATATTGTACCCGTAAAAGCCTTCGATTTAACATATATATATATATATATATATATCTTATTTTTGCGCTATATTTCGGTTATACTTGGATAACCATTTTCAAGCTGGTCTCTCTGACAGTTCAGAGATAAATATTCGATTTCTCTGACTTCGCCGTATATATTAGGTCCTTACATATGAAATTCACGTTTTGCCGTACTGGCAAATTTGATCTCAAATATCTTCTCTTTGGTTAGGAATTCCAAATCCAAATTTATACAGCTATTTACTCATGTATTTGTGTTTTGAAAATTATAATTCATTTGTTTTTTCCTCAATTGTTTTTTTCTTTGCGTCACTCAGTTTACAAAATGAAAAACTTGAAATATCGCGTTATTTACGAGTACGAGTTCCACCGTAGCACCAGGCTGCAGAAACGGCTCGAAGGATTAATGATGTGTATGGCGACGGTGCCGCAAAAGAAAACACAGTGCGTTTTTGGTTCCAACGTTTTCGTTCTGGAAATTTCGACCTGCAGAACAAGCCCCGGGGACGGCCGGAGACCAAAGTTGATAATGAAGAATTGAAGGCTATTGTGGAAGCGGATCCATCGCAAACCACATCCGAGTTACCTGCAGGCTGCGGTGTTAGTGATAAAACTGTTTTTATCCACTTGAAGCAAATTGGTAAGGTGAAAAAGCTTGAAAGGTGGGTACCTCACGAATTGAGTGAAGCAAATCAACAAACGCGCGTTGACTGCTGCGTTGCATTACTCAACCGGCACAATAATGAAGGGATTTTAAATCGAATCATTACCTGTGATGAAAAGTGGATCCTGTACGATAATCGGAAGCGCTCATCGCAATGGCTGAACCCTGCCGAACCAGCCAAACCATGCCCCAAGCGAAAATTGACTCCAAAAAAGTTACTTGTGAGCGTTTGGTGGACTAGTGCTGGTGTCGTTCACTACAGCTTTCTTAAATCTGGCCAGACGATTACGGCAGATGTCTATTGTCAGCAACTGCAAACCATGATGGAAAAGCTAGCTGCTAAACAACCGAGGCTGGTTAATCGCTCTAGGCCACTGCTGCTTCATGATAACGCTAGACCACACACTGCACAACAGACGGCTACCAAATTAGAGGAGCTTCAATTGGAATGTCTAAGACATCCACCGTACTCTCCGGACCTTGCCCCAACAGATTACCATTTTTTTCGAAATTTGGATAACTTCTTGCAAAGGAAAAAGTCAACTCCGATGGGGCAGTCCAAACCGCCTTCAAAGATTTTATTGATTCCCGTCCGAATGGTTTTTTTAGTAAAGGGATCGATGAACTACCTATGAGATGGCAAAAGTGCATAGATAGCAATGGTACATACTTTGATTAAATAAATATATTATAATAAAAAAAATCGGCTTTATGTTCCTCCCATACTAAACGTCAATTTCATATGTAAGGACCTAATATATTATAGATGTTACATAGAGACGAAGGTACTTTTTTCCATCACCAGGGCTGATGGACTTTGCAATTGGATCCTAAACGTCGGTCGTAAGAATACGGCATAATACCCTAGAAGACACAAACCACAAGATTCTGAGTATCCACAACACTCGGAATATCCTGATGTTAAAAATGTTTTCACGGTCGTTTAGAATCTTCTGCGTGTAGTTTTATAGGATATTCTACCGTGTATATCCGACCTCTCTGTCTGACGTTTGGGATCCCATTGCAGGGTCCGTATCAAGGCTGAGGTGAAAACTCAAATGATCAACACGCACTACAACACATCAGCCCTGTAATGGGATCCGAAACGTAGACCAAAGAGGTTGGATATACAATATACACGCCAGAATATCCCAGCAAACTACACGCAGAAGAATATGATGTATATCGCCTCGAATATGCCTCTCAGATCTGGAATCCATATTTTGTTAAAGATATAGTTTTACTGGAAAATGTTCAGAGACGAGCCACAAAATTGCCCTTGGGTCTTAAAAACCTGGAATATGCGGAAAGGCTGAGAGTATTGAAACTGCCCACTCTTTAGGAGCGACGAGCAAGAGGTGACCTCATCGAGACATTCAAGATTCTATCGGGCTACTACAATATTCCTAATATGACAGATATGTTTGCATTTAACACTGATGTGGGCCTTCGAGGACATCACCTGAAGTTGAACAAGTCTCGGTTCTCGTGTAACCCAAGAAAGCATGCATTAAGCAATAGAGTGGTCAATATGTGGAACAGTTTGCCCGAGGATGTTGTGTCTGCAGCCAGTGTCAACCAATTTAAGAATAGGCTGGATATTCAAATGAGAGACAGTGATATGGGCCTATCAGCTTAAGCTGCCTGCCCATTATCAATAATAATAATAATAATAATAATAATAATAATAATAATAATACGCATGTGAAATTGTGCATGAAAATATTCTTGACATTTGATGAACACAATATGTTTCAGATAATTATAATTATAATTATAATTCCAAATCGCTTAATTTGTGTTTTTGATATCGATTCTGTGACGGGATTATTTCGGATATTTGAACCAAAAGAGTGCCTCCATGAAAATGTACATTTCGATTAAATATGATAATAAGCGGGCAGTCCAGATTTAGAACACAATACGAATCCATAGCATGCTGCATTATTAATTTTCGGATCGAACACAAGTGGTCGGTCCTCCGCATTTTGTATTAGATTACATTGGTTTTATCATTACAAAATGATTCATATTCTCGAAATATAATCTGTTATACTCCCTCTGAAGAGTACCGGGTATTGAACATTATTAAGAAGGATTTATTAATTATACAACTATTATTCGTGAGTTCATTTTATACACTTATTTTCACTTATTGATTTAAAACGTAGGCCTTTGTTAAATATCTCCCTTTGATGAAAAAAATCTTAAAAAGTTTTTTTAATATTTTATTATTAAGTATCAGGACGAATAAGAGATGAAGATAAAATAATTCCTGGTGGATCTTTGTTTTCAATTTGGGACGGGTACTTTAGAATAATTTAGATTTTAAGAAATTAGGAAAAAGGAAAAAGTTTCGAAAGTAACAGGTGAAGTATTAAACTGACTAATACTTAACATATCATTTTAATACTTAACCAATCGATGATAGATTCTGTTACTCTCGAAACTTAAGCATAAAATATATTTTTTTATTAAACTCACGTAGAGGTAATAATGTCAATGTTGTTCACCGAATTTAATGATCAAAATAAATTTTACCAGCATGAGCGATAATGTATCGGAGAGTTCAATCCCATAAACATGGCTTATGGTCAGTGTCTAACAGGCTGGATAAATACGACAATGCAAATGTCACTACAATACAAGTGACTGCAATTATGGATTTCCAAGTGGCCGTAAAACAGAAGATTTTTTTGAAGATATTCCTTACAAACGATTACTTAATAGCCAATTAAGTTAACAAGATAAAGACCTGAGAAAAAAAATGTGACATTAACAGGCGGATAGTGTCAACATGGACTTGGAAGAGGTATGGAAGTGTCTAGCAGACTGGATAATTCAATGACTCGATGAATGGCTCTCCATTGTACTACACCAGTCGTAGATCTTTTTTACTTATTTACCATTACGCCCTTTCCCCGTGGAAGTAAGCAGAGATGATAGAGCGCCGCACTCTTCTGTCCTGACACACAACTCTAGTCTCATTCATACATCTTCTCATGCAAGCTCGACGGTTATCATTAGCTTGACCATCTTACAGTATCTGGTAAATCTGGTCGTGCCACGTCTTCTGCGGTCACCCCCCCTTTCTGGCACCTGCGTTCTATATCAACATCTGCGTTCTATATCTTTCTTACCGTTCCTTCCTAATTCATTCGCTCAACATACCCAAACATTCTTTTTTAATTCTATTAATTATGCTAATATCAGATATATATTCATTTCAAATATCTTCATTCTTCACTCTATTATAAAATGATTTTCCACACTTATGTCTAAAGGATCTTACCTCTACTATGTTCAGTTTACTTTCGTTTTTCTTTTGCCAGCTACAGGCTTCACTTCTATACATCAGTTTTGATAACATTATGTACCGCTAGTCTTGCCTCGGTAGACATATTTCTATAAGAAATTATTGCATTTAAAGCACTCCTTCCTTATCCTCTGTCCTTTCCATCCTTCCTTCTTCTATCGAACAACTTCCCGATTACACAGTACCTACAGATTATTCACATCGAGAGTAAAACCAATTCGAATAGTTTTATAAATATATACAATGTTCCATACTCTTCAGAAATTGTATGAAAAATATTAGAAAGTGTTCCGATTAACTCTTGTCCTAGTGTGATTTAAAGAATTCTAAAATGTTTTAATTGTTTACTAAATATGATAACTATCCAATTTAAATCTCATCCCAACCGTTTTTGAACTGTAAAATATTATCTCCAATGCGGTTGGATTTTAGTTTGCCATTTTCTCTCTTTTTTTACACTCTTTTTTTCAAAAGAGAGTAAAGTGCAATTTGCTTGTTGCTGTCTGGGAAGGAATTTGTTTCTTCTTAAAATTGCTAGAAATATTGCCAAAGAAATATGAAATAATAAAATTGCTAGATTTTTTTTTGTGTTACTTAAATTGATATTACGAAACAAATATGATGTAAATTGTCTTAAAGAAAACTTTGCTAACACTGAACGTTGTGTGATGAAAATACCAAAGCCATTTTTAAATAATGTTTTTAGGATAAATAAATAAAATTATTTAACATTTAATTTTAAAAATCATATTTATATAGTTCATTCAATAATACTAAAACTTAATTAGCTTTTAAATATTTTTGATAAATTTGGTACTTCTTTAGAATATAATTATTATAAATTTTCGATCTGATTCTCCTTAAGTCTTACCTCATAATTAAAATATATTCTCTTTTGACCGTCTTCCGACCGCCGAAGCCTTTGAGCTTGTTACAAATTAATTCCCTTTATCAGCAATTTTTTTTTCATAATATATTTTTTTGGAATTATTTTAAAGTGATAGGATATTAAATATGATATTTAGAGATCACTTAAGGGGTAGTTATTTATTTACGGGTATTTTTTTGATTTTAGTGAAATTTGAATCTGTTGCCTTATCGAACGCCACGAGCGATTTTAATCATCAATTCATATGAGTCCATTAGGGCCTTAAATATGAAACTCGAACGTACTTTTTGAATTTGCAGAGACGTGATCAAATAAAAAAAATGTCTGGCCTTCAGATGTTTTGCAAATATACAATAAATAAACCTGTTATTTTTAAAACGTAGAATTATAAATTCAAATTTATTTTACAAAAAATTACCATTTACTAAAATAATTTGCTTATTTATGACTTGGAGATTAATTTTATAACTTTACTTCTCACAGCATTTCAATAAAATATTACAAAATTTTGTAGAGTTTTTGTTTATGCACATAAATAAAATGTTCACTTACTATATTCCGTATTTTTATTTAATTAAAGAGACAATTTTCGAACTTCACTTCAACGTTTTATCGATACATAAAATATTCTCGAAAACGTCCCTCTGGGGAGAATATTTATAACCAAACCCTTTTAACCTAACTCGCTATCGAATTTGTAACAGAAATTTTGCATGCCGAATTCATATCAATGTCGATTCTACCGCTAAGTGGGGTTATAAAAACATCCCTTCCGGCGGCGGTCGTTTTTCATCTCAGACGTGTTTGAGAGGTCACCGCACTCGAAATTGTCCGTTTCAGTGATGTATTGTAGAAATCGATACTTTCAATCTCTAATAAATTTTTAATGAATTATTAAGTACCTTAAAAATATGCTAATGTGGATGAAAAATTTGATGTCCCACATGGTGAAAAATTATAACCGGTAATTTTAGTTCGTTCGTAATTATAAATATTATTAAAAAACAAGAAGAAAAAGATGAAATTATTTAAAATTTTACCAATTAAAATTATTAAATATAACTATGTTTTTACTTAAACAAAACTATTTATTTTCAAAACATATTCTTTCAACGGATTTTGGTTATCATTTTTTGTATACTGTGGCCGAGAAAAACTAAGTAGATTGCCCATACCATATCTTGAGGTCTTTTGAATGATTTTAATTTCAAATCTATATCTATTAATCTCGAGGATGGTAAAAAAAAAATATTCGGTGAGTGTTGAAGGCAAATCGATTAAGCCGAAGACAAGTTACCTTAATTGTCAGCTTTTTAATTTTACGTAAAAAAATCACCTAAATTTGATTTTCCTTCTTCTAGGAAATTGCGTGGATTTACTGTAGGCTAGGATTAAAAAAATTACAAATCAAGTTCTGAAAAAAGCAGGCTATTACCTACTCGGAATATTTTTGATGTTATGATTTATCGATACCGTGAAAGACAAACTCTTCCATTGTTTGCAGGAAAATGGCAAGCTTCCATGTGTCTTTGTCAACAGAAAAATGCCAACTTCCTGTGTCGTAATCCTTTTATGTTTTCAGGAGTCAGAACAACTTGTTTTTGACATGTGGAAATGTTTCTCTTCATTGGAAATCTCTCATTGTTCGTTTGTTGATGAAGAAGCACGTCAACTTTAAAATGCGTCTGAACAGAAATATTAAAATTCGGATATTGTAGAAAATGGATGTATTCAATGAGGATAAATAAATAGATGGTCCATAAAGGAGTCATTCCTAAACGACATCATTTATGCCTTCTAAATCTACAAATGCTCTTAGAAATATCTCACAATCCTCCCTAGAGACCTTATACTGAATACAAAACCTCTTTGTGCCACTTTAAAAACCAATAAATAAAAATTGACAAGGAGAATAAAATGGCAATCATCATCATCTTCAGTTACTGTAATGCTAGATTAAAGTTTTCCTATAATTCTGCAACTTTTTTGGGTCTTTCGCCAACATTTGACGTGTCAATTCCACTGCTCTGATGATTTTGTTTATCCATCGAGGTTTGGGCATAGATTTTGTCTCGTGGGTATCTTCTTAAGTAAGCGTTAACAGCGGCGATATTTATTTTATTTTTTAATAATCAGACAATCTATAGGTCATTATTGATCCTAATTTGATGTTCCTAGAGTGGCATTGGATTGAAGAGTATAAATATTTTATGAACATTTTGAATATTATATAATTACATAATATACTTTTTATGATAAATTAATAATACGTAATACCTACCTTAATGATAAAATAAATTCTAAATTATGTTCAGAATAAAAAAAGACTGTCGCAAATCAATAAATATAATTTAGGAATGAGTTGCTAGCTTGATTAGTAAGTTTTTACGTAATACAAAATACACTTTTCATGATAAATCAATAATAAAGAATGTCTTAATGATAAATAAATTGGAAATAATATTCAGAACAATATAAAAATCATTACAAATCCCTTATGTATACTATGTACGGACAAAGAATATTTATACAACTTTAAAAAAAATTGATAAAATGTGAATGTTTTTACGATGAAACCGGTGAAGTGATCACTTGCCTGTTACCAGGTCGCATGTCCTATGGCAACCCTAAAAGATTTCCCTACAAATTTTCCATATAAACAGCTTCGTCTTAGTGAGATTTTTTTGTTCGAAAAATTTTGTCTTCCATCATTAGAGAATCATCAAAGCCTTAGCTTTTTAAGTCAGAATGTCCTTCGTCTTCTAGGCCCTCTCTCGCTACAAATTTTAGGCCAGTTCGCCTTTTGATACTTTTACAATGATAATATTCTATTCTACATCTTAGTGTGCGTTTTAATTCGTGAATTTATTTTACAATGTCATCTACTGATTATCAGTACGCTACTTTCCATGCTGCATTATGTGGACAGAAGCTTCTGATTTACCTGAGTATTCAGAGTGTAGGTTTAACCAACACGAGAATCGGTAAAATGTCATGGTTAAAAACGTAGTCTTTTAGTTTTTCACGGGGATATGTTTTTATGTGTGAAATGTTATGTGTTAAATAAAATGATATCCGTTGAATACGCAACCTTGTGTGGCACGTTGAGGCAGAAGGCATTCTAATGTTAACTTTATTGTGTGTGTTTCATTTGCAATATGTAAGCATATGTGTGACAATAGAAAATGCAGGGTGGATGGAGAGATATAGGATGTTCAGTAATACTCGTGATTACAAACGATGGTTTATTGATGCAAAAGTTACGATAAAGCTTTTTCGCGATAGCCAGTATGAAGAGCGTGTTGCGGTTGCGGCGGTCGGCAGAAGAGTGGCCCGAGTACCAGAAAATTGCTGGAACATTGTCGGCCATATTGGGCCTCCGGTTGGTGGTGTTAGTGGCGCACGCACACATTCTGGCTTGATGGCTCATTTGAGCATTTGATCTGAGATCGACTTCTCGCCTTTCTTCCATTAATATTATTTAAAAAGCTAATATGTATTTTTTTTCTTTTCAGGTATGGTTTACACTACTTTTCACATTACTTCGTACTCGCAGAAAGACATAAAAATGTAAGTGAATTTCATATGAAAAATCATATTTGTTTTAATTCATAGAGCTATAGGAGATGATAGTCTTGTCAGTAGTTCAAGTAGTTAAACATTGTCACGTTCGCACACCATTTTCTCTCCCTTTCTCCCTGCCATTCTTTCTAGAAATATTAACGTGTTAAAACTGTGGTGGCCCGAGACACATACAGCAGAGATCTCCGACTCTACAAACGGAGTGGTGACCCTCGAGTTCAACTCTATCCAAAACCGGAAGACTCATCCACCTCCAAAAAACTATTAAATCTTTAATATTTGTTTTTTATTTTTCTTTGTTAATTATCATTTCCTCTACACTCACTCACTCACTCACACACTCACACACTTTGGTAATATAGAGAATTGTAGTAATTGGCTCAATTTTTTATTCATATTGTTGTTTATTTTTTAAATACCATGAGCGTGTTAATACAACAGGGTTTTCTTAACCAAGTTAAGTCAGAATGGTGATGTCATACACTTTCAGCCTTGCAGAGACGTGTTTGAATGGGAGAACGGTTTTTTATGTCATATATTTATATATACATTTTAAAATTTTACTCATCAAAAGGCCAAGAACCAGTGTCATGCCAACTGGGCTACGAGGCATGGCCTTATGGCATGGTTTCCAGTTAGAAGGTGATCATATAAATTAAAAACTTTTTGATTTCCATAAGAAAATAAAATCATGGTTTTAAATACACAAAATCAAGAACACAGAAATCAAGCCTTCATTTTATGTAAAATTATATATCTCTAGCGCGATAAAAACCCCGAAAATTCTCATCCAACGTTGAAACAAATTCGAGGAAATTCCATCGGAGATGTAGAAAATGATATCCCCCTCGCCGGTCCGCAGCCCGAACGTGTTGGTATCCCCTGGAATTCGTGTTAAGGGAAAAAAGGGAAAACCCGAGTGAAATTAATTTATATAAAGAAAATTCACAGCCGTAATCCGTTCAATAAACATTTACAGAATTGAACGGTAAGTATATGCAAATTAACTGGAGCGAGGCAGGACTCGGGGAGTAAATTTCATTACACTAACTTGAGCTTCCCCTACGAGACGGCGCAGCGTCCCTTGCCGTGAAAAACTGCTCACTGGCTTCACAGGGAGAACATTTTTATTTTTTTTAAATTATTTATATATAACTATATATAAAGAAAATACATTATTATTGTGAAGTTGTAATTTCAGAATAAAGTTCTGTGAATAATTAAATAAATATGCGAATATAAAAAATAAAACGCGCCATCCCCGGTTAGAATGGAGGTCCATTGGTTCCAATCCCGGTACAGTTCAAATATTTGTTAATTTTTTTTTAAATGATATTTCAGGCGTATTCTAGCGTAATGCTAATAATTAAAGGATAAAAAATTACAAAAATCATAAAATAGATATCTCATCAGTGACGTCTATGGTCGTTTAAGGGGAATGAAAGGCTTTTAGATGCCGGTCGCGTTAGAGATTGTTGCAACACATATACGGAACATGTCGTATATGTGTCATATAGGTATAATTAAAATATATACAACATCCAAAAATTTAATAGACATGGTATTCTATCATTGGTGGAAATGTTGAACCTTACATTGTGTAAAGTGATCTCTTAAGCCAGCTGTAGGACAGGTCGTAAGCCTTTTGTACACCCAAATACTTTCATACCTACTTTCCCATAAAAATATAATTTAATCTCTGTGAGACATCTATATATATTGATTTGGTTTTTATGTATGTATTTTCTAATTGATTAATAAAAATTTGAATACATAGTTGCGTTTAGTTTTAATTATTTTAACTACTATTAAAAATATTAAGTAGCGCTTATAGCAGTCTTATAGATGTTTTAAATACACTTTTGATTCATAAATTAAATATAAATATATTTTTATATGTACGTTTGTGATGACCCTGGTAGATAGTAGGGCATCGCGGCCTTGATACATTTAATAATAATTTAGTATAGCTCCTGGTCCGGCACCAGAGTTAGACATCCCATGGGGTGTGTGTTAAATATATAAGGCGAAGCAAATCTATAATACAAATCATTCCATTGCAAATCAATGTAAATCATATTCTTTTCACGGCTAACGATGTAAGATGACCCTAATGTGGGTCCTACTAAATAATGAAGGTTAGTAAGTAGCAAACCGTCGCGTTCAAAATACAATATATTGGATTATCAAATATTTCATTATTCTTATATGTGAGCGCGCGCGATTGAGCGACAGGATGCAACCGGTCGACTTCAACCATATGATGTAGCGATACAGTTGTTAAAAATTAAATATTCAATACAGAAATATTACTACTACTAAAATTCAACTTTTCATATGAAATAATGTTCTATACTATCAGAAATTGTTCTATACGATAAATTAACTAAAAATACGTATTAACTGAAAATAATTCTAACATCTTGGGTTCGCAGACGAAATCGATAATACCTAATGCCCTTTGCATTTACTAAGTATATTACCTAAATAGCCACAGCTATACCATCCTGTCCGTCAGGGACGAAACATAAAACACAGTTATATTCCTAAAAGTGCTACCTCTTACGCGACAAAAATACCTATTGCAGTCGGGCTATGAATATGAACTATTTCCGCCTCATAATGGCGCCTGGAACCAATACTAAAAACCTCACTAGAAATAATAAATGCGACTAAATCTCGATAAATACAATATATACTATTCGTAATACGTCGTTGAATTGGCACATGAATCGTCTAATGGATGAAGGACCCCGTTGTGTATCGTAATAACTTCAAATTCTTTTATAGGAGCAGTGTGGAAACAATTGCATAATATTACGTAATAAAAACATCTAACGAACCTAATAATCTATACATTTATGTTACAATAAAATACGTTCACCAGAAGAATTCGTGTATTAGAAAATAAAACATTTTCGATTTGAGACAAACCAGTAAAATCGTTCGAACGGCGCAAAGGGAAAAATTCACACATATTAAATAACACTGAAATTAATAATTTTAAACACTTTATATTAACATATTCTTACCTTGAATGGTGTCGTCTTAGACGTGTATGAACCTGTTCATATTAATTGCGTGAGAAAATAATACATATATTTGCTATTTACGAAATACGACATTTTTGAAGCGAAACTTCTTTATAAATAAGTAGATAAGGTCTCGGGGATGGTTTGTTCGAAAGGATTCTACAACAGCCCGTGAGTTTATATGAAATAATAGTTTCTTTGAATGCTAAATTTTGGTTTTTTAAACCCTCAGCATCTCTGCTGAGAGGGGTTGAGGCTCCGCGCCCGCCTAAACCCGGTGGCCGACTTCCTAAGTGACTAAACGGCCCCCCTTGTTCCTCCGGAACTTACTGCATCCCGAGACTCTATCTCTTCTTTACGAGATGTGATCCTGTGACGCCTCTCTTTTAGGCTTATGATTGAGATGTACGTACTCTTTTGGTACGAGTTTCTGATGATGGGTGTTGTCTTGAGGCGCCTTTCTTTTAGGCCGGTGTTTGAAGAATCACGTACTCTTTTGGTACAAATTGATGACGACATTAGCCTCCTTTGCGGGCATAGTCAGCGATGTTACAAATTATTGTGCAATCTCATTATGCCTTTTCAGAGCGGCGTCCCACGATTCTGCATCTTGCAACATTTACTTTGGACAAATGTTAGAGTGTTAGTAACATATTTATAATATCCCAGCTATTCCATATGAGTGAATGATTTTTATATTTATTCTGGCCCTGTCTTTCTTACAGAGGACGAAATAGAAGTTAACGTTTTCTATCAAGGTTTTACAGCATTCAAGCATGGAAATCCTTCCAAAGACAAAGGGAACCTTTTTGTTGGTTTAAGTAGTTTGCGCCAGATGAGGTTAGGTGGTCGGTTTATTGACGACCCCGAGCAACAAGGAGGACCCCGCCTTTAAGGGGCCCTGCAGGGGCTTGTGCGGGTTCCACGCCCAAGTGCCGGCAATCATCCACCCCTCAGCCAGCTAGGCTAACACAAACCAGATATCCCCAATCTTTAGTTAGATCTCCCCATTCTGTCCTTTACTCGTCATTCTGAAGCCACTTATTAAGCTGAATATACCGAGGTACTCGATTCATAAAGAGTTAGTTGTAGACCGAGTGTAATGATTGCGCAATACCTACGCAATACAGTAATTATTATAAAGCTACTAAGTAATTCATATAGAACTCCGTGTATTCAATTTTCAGCATAAACGGTATGAAATTCGCTTTGCATAAAAATACATCCGTTTGGAAGGAATTCTCGTACGATTTGAACCAATATCACACAAGCAATCGTGATATTTAATTACACATAATTATTCCGAACTCAAATATTCCCAAAATAAATACATTTCGATAGTGAAAATAATTAATCGATAGATAATATAAATGTGTTCCTTAGCTGTTATACAGTGGCGGTATGATCCTCTCTTGGTACGATGAATGGTAGATTCCTCCATACGTCCGGGCAGCAACTCCGTCCGCAAATGATGTTCTGGAACTCAGGGCTCCGTCGGTAGTCTGTTGGGCAGCGCTCCCGCTCGCAAGTCTGGTCTCGAACTGAAGGGGCTGAGTATATCGTGTTCGCTCCTTTTATAGTAATGATTTCACCATACCTCTGAAATCCACGCTAGTGCAGTGACTCATCCTATGCGCGATGACCTCACCGCCGGCGCTCGCCATTGGCCGGATTCAGCCATCAGGACGGTCGCCTCCGGCTCAACCCGTCGAAGGCAAAGCGCGCCTGTGATTGGTCCGTTTCGTTAAAATAATAGTTAAGCACCCGCTACACGCGAGACTTACTGTTCCGATTCATAAATAATAAAGGCTCGTTCGCACCTACTCACAAGGTCGAGTCTATTAGGATTGGCAAACGATATTAATTTAACACAGAATTATATCTATGGTATAATAAAGATCTAAGAAATATTACTTGTATAGCTGAATATTCAATATTTTGTTAGCCTCTTGTAATACATAGAATCTTAAGAAGAAATATATCAGGCTTTTACTTTTAAACGATTCCAAACAGAAGAAATATATTTTTGATGTCCATACTTGACTTTTTTGAATATTATTATTTTAAGATTTTCTAAATTTATTAAATCTATCTCTATGTCGACCATCACACGTTATAAGAGCACAGTTAATGTATTTTGTCAACATATGGAAAAACATTAATTAAGATAAATTATAAAAGTCTGACAGAGATGAAGCCATTTACATGAGAAACATTTATGGAAGTCTTCATAGGGTGACCGCAGGGCTTATGACATATATTAGCTGGCTTAAGCGATCACTCTACATATTGCAGTGTTCACCCATCCTACATGTTATCTACATGTTCACCCATCCTACCCCTACATACTTAATCAATTTTTTTAATGTTATATAAATATACTTTGGTATGTTTAACTTATCTGTCTTATTTTAAATATTTAACGCAACTATCGCCATGTACTTCAATGGTTAATAATTTGTAATTTCCATGAAATAGATGATGTAGTGATTTTATAAGATTCCAAAATATTCAAGTCCAAACTCAAGTCAACTATGTCCTTATATCAATAGATATTAAGACACAGTTGTCTTCAATATTTCAGTGCATACGTTAGAATACGATTAAAATACATGAGGCTTTCCTTTGACTCTATAATTTGCTCTTGCCTGGCATATCATCTCGGATATAATAACCTCGCACGACTATATTCCTGCCTTGATTATAAGTCGAAAATGTTCAAGGAGCCATGAATAATTATGCAGTTATGCAATATCAAATTAGCATTTTTTTATATATTTCTAACTTTTTTTTTACAAAATGTTGAACTATCGTTACAGTTACTAACATCGAGTACGAAAAATTTATTCGTAAAAAAAATGATAAAAACCCTGTAGAAATTCTAATTGTAATGTTTTCCAATTAGAAATCCAGTTTAGATTGGAGAAAGTTTTTATTGTTTAATTTGACTTGTATTAAAGAAAATCAACTTTTCATATTTGATATAAGTGACTGTAATGATAGTCCAAAATTACATAAAAAATAAGTCAGAAATATTGAAAAATAAATCCAAACTTAGATGTCGCATATCTCCATAAATATTGATATAAGGTCAAGGTTGCTTGAACATTTTCGACTCATAATTAAAGCAAAAATGTAGTCCAGTGAAGTTATTGATATTTTCCAAATAACCCTGTACAGTGCCAATCTTTGTGTTTTTGATATATGTGTCAGAAATATTTGATGTTATTTTTTTTTATATTGTAACACAAATTTCAAGGATAGTCTTTCTCGGACACTACACATAGCTATTGATAATGAATTTTATTTTTTTATGGAGCAAGAAACTCAGGAATCAATTCGACTATTTTTTTTCTTTTTGCAAACACTTTCCAACGATCTAACCCACCTTCGATAGGTCTAATACAATTTGTAAGAATTTTATCAGAGACCAAAACGACAATCTCGTTCGTTAACTTAATATATATACGTTCCCGAAAAATATCCCCTATACGCTGGCATTCTAGAGAATTCTTGGCACACAGTAAAAAGATTTTGTCCATTAGCTATTTGATTCGTAATTCACATTTGTAGATGGAATAGAGGAATATAAGATCAACATATTTATATGATTAATTGTATAAAATGTAAAAATTGAATACAAAATAAAAGCATTGCAGTTTATTTGAATAAAAATATATAAATTAATTTTTACATTGTTCTGAATGTGGATAAGTACAAATAATAAATAATAGAAAGAAGACTTACATAGAAATTTGACAATAAGTTGGTGAGATAGAATATAAATAAATACAAGAAGATGAAAATTGAATAACAATTATTAGTTCATGAATAAATAGATGAAGAAGAAATAAAAAAATTAGAATTAGAACAAATATGAATGGCGGAATTTTAAAATTGGAATATTGTATGGAGAATTGATTACTTTGAGAATATATTTCAATAGTGGGGTATAAAAGCAAAGGCAGTGATATCCAAAAATATTTTAATGCAGTCATCGAAAATAACTAATTTATAATGTACTAAATTTGAGAGTTGATACGAATATAAATTTATAGGAACATGATTTTTTGGATATTTTTGCTTTGCTTTTATACCCCTGCCTTTGTTTTTGTTTTTATTGCTTTCATTTTTATACCCCACAATAGAATTTTTTCAAAATTGGACGAAAGAAGGAAAAAATAGTCTATCACAGAAGAAAGTAACTAAACGAAAGATAAACAGACATTCCTGAAAAGCATTGAGTTTTAACTCCATTCCTTAGTTGGTAGCAACAAATATGACAAAGTTATTGTGCGAAACAGAGTGGGTGTAAGAAATTTATGCATTCTTTATTTTTTTAAAGTACTTATAAAAAAAAATTGGGAGTCGGAGAATAAAAAAAAAGAGGGAGAGAATAATAATTTGATGCGAAATAGCCTGCATGTGAATACACAACGCAAAAGTGATATCTTCGAAAATGAAAGAAGTCTACGAAAACGAAACAAGGAATTTACGTAAATGAATGAAGGATTCGATAAATTAGTTGATCTCGTTTGAGAGGCTATGGTATTATTAACTTGTTGACAATGGTAATAAGATAAATAATATTTTATTTTATTTTTATTTATTTATTTCATTGCTTTACTTATATACATTGGTAAGGTTTGAATTTAGTATGCCTGTCTCACTAGAGAGCTCTGTTTACAAAGTCGTCTAACACTATAAAATGTAACTCTATTCTTTAAATTAACTATTTCGTAAATTTATCACTCGTAAATAGACACTTTATAATCGCTTTAAGAATTTATTCACCAGTCATTAGAACAATCCATCCAATTTAAGCAATTCGCTACGTAAGTACTTTTCCAGAAATTTGCTCAAATATCGCACAAGGGTAAGTACTTCACTTAATTATCTGTCGCTTAGTTCACATGCCTGATGGTAACACTGTTTTCGCTTCGTGATTCGCCGCTAGAGCCGCGTCGTCGGAAACGTCAAAATAACAATGGCCCTCCGCGGCCTGGATCCATTTATATATATCTGATAACGTTGAATTTTCGACCCTTCGAGAATCCTCTAGTATTTAATAGACTTTTATAGTGTTTTCTCGCAAGTTCTTGTAACTTCCAGATATTCCTGGAACTTTGGAGACGTCTCTCGAAAGCTGTAGATTACGCTAGGCTGTTCTGGTGTCTTCGGTAGTATTGTGAACATTTCAAACAATTGTCACTTGACATGAATGCGTGATTCTTTTTAGCCTCGTTACAATATATTCAAATTATTTTATAATTTTTGGTCAAATTTATTTATTTGCATAATGTAGAGACTAGTTTGATTAGTTAAATGTAATTTATTTCGTTTTAATTGGACCATCAATAGTCAAGTGATGTGGAGTTTTTATATATATCTTTTATGATTTTTATATACTTGCTTTCTACGCCCTGGTTTTCTAGCATCTTCCAGATATAGTTATAACTCAATGAGTCGAAAGCCTTATTGCAGTCGACAAATGCCATGTAGTAATGCTGGCCATATTCATTAAGTTTTTCAATGATTTGTTTTACCACATGGATACGATCGATGGTAGAAGAATTGGTACGAAACCCAGCTTGTTTTCTTGGTTGGTGTTCTTCTAGGTGTTTAGATTTTCGGACATGTATTGTTTTTGAAAACACTTTGTGTTGATTTGACATTTGACAAATTGGCCTATAGTTATTTATTTCCTTTTTATCTCCCTTTTTACTTTTTCTTTTTTTTAAATCGTAACTTTTTCTTTCTTTTAACTTGTAGCCTCTGCGGTTTGTTGTTTGCCGGAAAAATTTGGATCGATTTTTAACCTTTTTCCTGTGATCCAATCGAACTGAAAATTTGCAGGCAGATTCGTGCGATTATAAAAATGATCTAACAAAATAAAAATTATTGTATAATTGGATTTTTAGAAATTTTAATGGTTTTTTCAAATTGGAATGAATACAAATGAGCAATGGGATTACGGTTAGATAAATAAGAATTTAAAGTCTTAAAATCTTAATATAATTAATAACCAAATTATTTTGCAAATATTTACCTTTAATTTTTTTTTTCAAATTAGTTCTTAGTTATTCAACTCCTTTGTACTAATTTTTGATGTCTTTTATTCCAATTTTAATTTTAATTTTAGTACATTTTTTATTCATTAAGAGACTATTGACTCCAAAAAATGTTGAAAAAATCATTGTAAAGTATACCAAACAATAAGTTTTATAACAAAATGTTGGTATATAACCACTTCCTGAGATTTTTAATCTACCGGTTTCGAGACGTGCCCGTTTTCTTCGTCATGTGCAAGTTAACCTGCGATTAAATTAATACGTACGTGAGGAATATTTTGGGATGGTGTTAGTGCGTAAATAATATGATGGTTGTGGTGTGTGGTAGTATTTACATATTTACATGCAAACATAGTATTTGTCCTGAAGAAGGGACGGGTACGGGGGTCTTGAAACCGGTAGATTAAAAATCTCGGTAATTGGTTATATACTAACACAACTAACATTTTGATAAAAACCCTGAACACAAGAGTGAATATTAATAAAAAAATATTTTTTATTTAAATAAAATTGTGAGGAACTAAATCGGGGGGAAAAGGGGTAAATTGATTAAATCAGTCAATCTTTAATTATCTTTTTTCAGTTTATCCCAAGATCTACTGTAGTTTTTCATATATTTTATGCTTCAAGAGGTAGGATTGTTTGAATTATTTTCTCTGATAATATTTCCCTCTGTATTATCTTGGTAGCCAAAACAATTGGTTAAAATATATAATTGCCCCGTAAAGAATTTTTTAATAGATAAAATTTATTATTTATTGAGTGTTGAAGGCAACAGAAATAGAGGGCGTCCGCTAAAGACCTGGCATGATCAGATACAACAAGTGTTTGAGGATGGCCCCGTTAAAAGCCGCAACAACCGTAGAACTTGTACGAGAAGATGTATGAATGTGGCCGAAGCGAAAGTGGTGTGCAAGGATAGAAGAGTGTGGCGTTAAATCCTCTCTGCCTACCCCTGCGGAAACGGCGTGATGGTTAGTTAGTTAGTTAGTTTTAAAATTTATCAATTGATTTTGTTGAGGCGATCGAATGAAAGCCCAGTGAAACCAAATAAAGCTAAAACAATTCTTACAAAAATCAGGTGACCAGAAAGGGAAAATTCCTCCCTAACGAGCCCGGATAAAAGTGATGGGATCATTATCGTCTTCCGGATTTTAAAGGTATCCTCGCTCCCGTTTTTCATGGTCTGGTCCTGTCACCGTAATGGTTTGGGTCCGCTCCGTGTACTTTTTTGTTGTCCAGTAATTAAGGACTTAAATAAGGACCCGGACGGCTACGTGGTTTATCCAGGTCGGGGCTAGATTCTTGGGGTCCCAACCCAGACCTTTTTTGCAAAGGGGTCGAATCGAAATGGTCCTTTTAAAACACTTTTTAATTTTTCATTAGAATGGTATCGAGGTTATTAGATAATGATGTCTTTCGGTCTCCATACTTTTTTTTTTAAATGGAGACATGGTTTACACGGAATACGTCATCGATATTCTTACACATAATATAATGGATGTGGAATTTTTCTTTTTCTTCTTAAATCCTCTCCGTACAATGGACTTTTGTTTTTATATTGCCTATCTTAACTTTGTTTACTGCGGCCAATAATAGCTCAACAGTAGACTGGCCAAACCATAGTCTTAAATTTTTCTGTCGCGATGTCTTCCTTCTTCCAGGACAAAACTGTTTGGCAATCTTTTCCTGCACTGTGAGATGCAACATTTTGTATTTCTCTGGGTGTTTCATGACGTGATCGAGATAGGAAAATTTTCGAATTTACATTGTTGTAAGTACTTCTTTTTCTTTATTCATTCGAACCATATGTTTCTGTCCGTCCAGCTTATTCTGAGTATTCTTCTATATATCTGCATTTCGAATGCTTCAAGTCGCCTAATCGATAATTTGGTAAGCGCCTGTGATTCAATTCTATAAAATAGCACCTGACCATTTGTATTCGTAATCCGATAATATTTTAGGTAATTTTTTGGTTGGTTATATTTTGTTGCGTTTGACGTTGATTATATTTTCGAGTGGTTAACGTGCTCACCTACGGTTTCAAAGGAAGGAGGGCGCGATCAGGCGCCGGACTTTTCTATAATCATTCATTCATAGCACAAGCTTTTTTGTTTAGATTTATAGGTAATTCTTTAAAAAAAAACCTTTTCTTCTTAATGTCTTTCTTCTAACTGCAATCTTCAGAAATAAGAGTCTATACTTAAATATGTTTAATCAATGATTTTAAATATTTCAAGTCATTTTCCAATGTATTTTCATCACCCTAGGTTTTTATAGGGGCTGACATTCATTTTAATTTAATTTTAATTAATTATTTAAAAAAAATTAAATAGAATGTTCTAATTTCAGATTTTTATCACCTTGAAAATGATTATTTCTGAAATAAGAGTCTATATTTAAATTTGTTTAAATGTTTAATTAATGATTTTTAATATTTCGTATCATATTCAAATGTATTTTTATCACACTAGGTTTTTATATGTGTTGGCATTCTTTTTAATTTAATTTTAATGAATTATTAAAAAAAAAAATGTTCTAATTTAAAATTTTTATCACCCGAGGAAGAAAATGATTATTTTTGAAACTATTTGAATAAATATCAATGTGCAGGTACAAAGTTATATTATAAAAACGAAGCTAATTTTTTTTTAAATGAAAAACCACAAGGTATTTGAGGTAAATTTAAAAAATGATATATTTTGTGAAAAATATGTAAGGTCGCGGGCATTTCAGAATTTGAGTCACTTCATGTATTTCGTTAGAACGTAACCCTTTTTTAAAAAGGGTTCAAGTCCCAGTGGCAGTGCTGTTTTTTTCGTAAGAAAGGTTTGTCTTTACCGCATTTATCAGTGACAAATTTACTTTGGTGTACAAAAAAATAATCGGATTTGACATCGGATAATGTGGAGTATATTCGCAAAAGATTTTTATTTGCGTTAATTTTATCTGGTCTTCTTCAAGGTCGGTTATGATGTCTGAGATATGACGGAGCCCAGATATTTTAATGAAATGGCTTGATAGCTTGATATTTGATAAGTAGACTGTGTAATGAGAGTGGTGCAAGGATTTATTTGATTTTTTTTGTGATTACAAAGATTTTTATTTTTCATTGTAATATTAATTATTTATACGGTAGGTACTGAAGGCATTTTAATTTACGACACTACTTGATGATGTACGACAATATCATGTTCTCTTACTTCACCCCTACTGTCCATATTTCCACTGATGACCGGCATCCCGCTCCCATCTACATATCGAGTTTTATCGATTTACAGGTTGATTAACTTATGGAACTGTACAGCTGGCCACCGATTTGTTGTTGCATTAATGTACATGTACGTATATATATCTTTGTCCCTTTCTCGCATTGATATCGCTAACATACACGTATATCGGAATAAAATACATTATTGGTAGGCCATGACCAAAAAGTTTACCTGTAAGCTCCGACTCTCTACTAAAATAGAATTTAATAATTACATTTTGTACTATGTAAATTATAAATATTGTTAATATTTGTTCTTTCAATAACAAACTTCATTTTACTCTACTAATACTGTTGCAGTAGTTTATGTAAGACCCAAGCGGCTTACACACGTCTTAAGTTAAACTCCACTACCTGTCACATGAGGTATTGCATCTCTCCAAATAAGAGTTGTGATAAAAATATAAACAGACCGTGCAGGTTAAGATTAGACTTATTAAAAAAATTGCATCAAAATAATAATGACATTGAAGACAGAAAATTAAAATAAAATACAACACACAATGTTCTTGTGTTCAACGTAGATGTTCCTATTGTATTAACAAAAAATACAAATCATTATTCAAATGTCACACATCACCTTCGTTTTCTTAGATTCCACACAGGTTATTATTGCTCCTGCAGTTGCCGACATGATCAATATGAAGATTTCGTAAGTCATGTATGTAGACTTATAGTTGAGAATCCACAAAAAAACTTAAACTTATAATAAATATTTTTCTAAATTATTTTATAAAATGTAAAAAATTATGAGAAGTCTTGTAACTTATATTTTTTAATTCAAGGTTAACAATCATATTACTCATAAAAACACTTTGTGAGAATTTATAAAATGATAAAAATGCACCTAATTGTAGTGTTCCAAACAATCTGGAAAATTTTAGATAGATCAGGAATATGCGAAATCATACCAGAAGTATTTCATTTGGATTCCAACAACATGTTGCAAGACTGAGAGATCTGGGTTATAAACATATTGTAGGGTTTATATTAGGTTTAACCATGAGATCTCTGATTGACGGGTTATTTTATTAATTGAATATTTTATTACATAGAGATTATCAACAGGTCATTAGTGACCCGGATACATAATCTTGTGTGACAATAAAGTAATGGTAATAAATAATGTACAAATATATCACGAATTGTACAAAACAATTTTAATGGTATGTGTTGTGTCAGTTAAATAATTGTTTAGTTCATATTTTTCTCTTTCAGAAATACATGGTAAATGCTGTTCGCCGCCTCAGTATAAAATTATACATAAATAATCTTCAAAATACGATCAACATAAGCCATCGTTAGAATATGCCGAATATAGGGGGAAGGTGGCGTACACGTGCGGGGGTGGGGAAGGCTCCTGGATACACCCTCGGAGTGCCTTTGGATTAATAAATAAGCAAAATGTAATCTGATATCATTGGATATTGAAGTCGTCGCTTGCCTCTTTCCTCTTCCCCGTTCGGTCTTAATGTTTAATTATTAAGGGAATACGATAGGAATACTTTAATAAAGGGAAGACCCAGCAGTGCATATAATATTAGTTGACCGATGTGAAAATGAATTATTTTATTATAATTTATTTTTAGTCCGTTCAACATTACAAATTTAACACGATTGTGTAATCTTCACATTATTTCAGTATTGAAAATAATTTAACAAGATTGTATAATCTTCCTAATTTTCATATTGCAAACATTATTTTTGTGGTCACACGAACGTGTCAAATGCCGAACTTTAAATCACCAAGCCGCAGCGCATCAATACGTAAAGTTTTTTTTGTAGAGTCGTGCCATTAGTCGTGCCAGAAACGATATTATTATTGCTACTAGCTGTAACCCGTCAAAAATGTCGGTTCCTAAAGAATAAGTATTTATTTATTTAAAAAAAATAATAAAAGAAAAGAAAAATAAGTTTTTAAAGTAGTTACGGACAGACAAACAGTGAGACAACGACATTATTATTATTATTATTATTGGGATTTAAAATCATTTAACTCTTTATAGACGACAGTTGCCTTATTTTATGTGCAATTTTAAGTCAACACCTTTAAAGTCTACTCCTACTATATATATCTATCTCCCATGTCCAAGTATGGTTGGTGGGAAAAATAGTAACATGATTGTGTAATCTTCGAATTTCAATATTATAAATGTTGAAATAGTAAACAATTTATACCATCGAAAGACATGGCGTTACTTTGAGGCGCAACATTTTAATTTAAAATATGACTTTTATTTAAGCTTTGTACTACATACGCAAAGAGTTATTGATAACTACTTAGATGATAAAATGATGAGAGGGACTGCTTCTCTCGAAACTACAATCAATAACTCATATTGTAGTACAAAGTTTAAATAAAAGTTATATTTAAAACAATTTACATTTAGGATGCGGTATTTATTTTCGTAAAAGTAAATAAATCGTCCAAAGGCAATATAATCAAAGGTAAATTATGCATAAATTTACAAAAAATGATAGCTTAATTTGACTATGTACAACTTATTAGCAAGAAGCGTACAGGACATATGAGACCGAAAGACCTCTCGCGATCAGATAAATAAAAACATATGAGATTGAAAGTCCTGACGTGATCAGATAAATAAAACGATCCAAATGAAGATCATGATCAGAAGATGGAAGAGAGTGGACGAGACGAGCATAGGAGAGTGTTTTACACTCTTCTCTTTGACTATCACCTTAGACTACATGGTCACAAACGCTTGGTCATACGTGTGTGTTAACATTTTCAAGACACTATATTTATGACACTATGTTCGTAGTACTTTAGAGTACGCTTCTCAGGTATGGAACCCAGGCCACATAGTACACAAAAGCAGAATCGAAAATCCAATACAGATTCTTAAAATATCTTAACATCTCATGTTAGTGATGAAGACTGCGAGAAGTTTTTTAATATGCAGACATTAATTTGCCGTAGAAATATAGCGGATTCTGTAATGCTATTTAAAATTGCGCACAACCTAGGTGATAGTCCTGATCTTCTTCAATGTCTACCATTTCATATTCCAAATCGAAACAGCAGACAGCCACCTACTATTTGCAAGACCTACTCTAAATAAAACACCTTCATCTATAGATCTACAAATTCATTTAAATTTAATTACAATCACATTGATATGTTTTACATCGGACATTAAACGAAAATTATTTTCACAACTGCATCCAAACAAGTTCACTCAATCATATATCCTTCGTTCCTTCATTCTAATTCTGCGTCTTACTTCATCCACCCCACTTCTCTATAACATATATTATATATAGCCATTTGCTTATGTCATCAGTGGAAAGTTCACAATTGGCATCGTTTAATATATTTTTTAATCATGTGCTCGTTCATGCACTGACACACTTTCTAAGATACTTTCCCAGAGATAAAAAAAATAAATTCCTGTGAGGAAACGGCGTGATGATGAGTAAGTCAGAAATCTAAGTACACATCGATATAAAAATCGAATTTGCATAATACGGAATTATAGAATCGAAATTATTCGTTTTTATCGCCCCTAAAAAAATCATTACAGGCTCCCGGTACTTGGAAAAATTAAACCAAATGGTACCGGTTGAGTGTATTTACGATTTGAGGAAATCCTCCGAAGGCTTAGAGGGTGACGGGGCTCGTTACCATTACGGCCTTCCGGAACGAGGCGGTAGACACAAGTGTCTGATTGGTTATCACCCGACAGATAAACACGCACTTCCGCGACGTTCACGGACTGCAGGCTGGAGGCTCTGTCAGAACCAGCCGTTAGCGCCACGCGAGTTATCCCGCCAAATTAGGTTGGGTATTAATAAAATTTTACTGCAGTGCCTCATCGAAATGGTTATAGCCGCGGCGCCGGAAAAAACGTCGTCGGAATTTCAGATTTTCCAATACATTTTTTTGACGTCATTAGTTTTTTTACGACTCGCGGTTGAATTCGATTGCCGGGGGAACAGCCTTTCGAAAATGACTATTATTTTTATTATTTGTAATAATAAAAATGCGTGCCTCTGGAACAGCACTAACGCGAGTGTATGTTATAATACAAATATTAGGTTTTTCGGATTTTATCAGGCAGGAATGTATCTAATTTCCTTATTCAGAAGCCGTTTTCGTCCAGATAATCCGGATTTTGCCAGAGGCGTATAATGTTATTTGACGTATTATATCAAGATTAAAATTTTATAACGTATTATAATAATATATAACATGTTTTGAGAAACTACGAAAAATAATGTATATTTAATACATATTGTTAAAATAAAAATGAGTAATGACATAGCTCTAAATAAAGATTGTTTAAGAATACTTACCATTATAATTTATTTTATTTACTTATTTTTTAATTAATTTATTTACTATCGACTCCTTAGTGAGCTTTTACAGATAATAATTACAAATGGATAGACATATAATTGTCAAAGATTAATATAAAACGATGTGTGTTTTATGTTTTACTGACTTTATAAAAAATATATTTACTTTGGCGCCTGATAAGTTCCATAACACGTCGAAAGATAGCAGCACTATCGTTCGTAACTAACATGTGAAAGACGTACAAAATATCATTAGACTCCCGTAGACGTTGTGATCGTCACTCTGGTTTCCCTTCAATACGAATAAATCTTTCGCCTTTTACTAAAGATTTCCGTGGAGGGGGACACTCAAATGAGTCTATGACCAATTTTTTTGTTCCCTGCTTTTTGAAGCAGGGTCTTTAACTTTAGCAACTAGAGATTAGGGATGGGTCGTCGACGTATTTACCGTCGACGAAACGAGACCGTCCACGTCCATCCATCGACGAGACGATCGACTAGTTGAATTCGTCAACTAGTTGACGCGTCAACTTCGTTACGCGGACGTCGCGGACGTTCTATCTAAACATCGGGACGATGGTCAACTGTCTACGGTTCAACGCGACGCTTCTCGACGGCTCAACCGTTGGCTATTTTTATGACTTTAATTTTTAAAATTTAAAGAAGTTCGAAGGAATATAGTTTCGGGGAAAGTAAAACCGCTACTTGTGCTTATATGTAAAAAGAAATATTTTATTATTTATTTTTTTACGCACATTTTAGGCTTTTATGTATTGTTTTATATACTTCTTTCTATATATAACAAAGAAAGAAGTAGGTATACACAGCAATATCAGGTGTTAGCAGTAAAATATAAATATAAACTACATATATAAGCAGTGAAAGTATTGGGTATAAGCATTAAAATGTGAATAAATAAAATGGAAGGAAACAATGATTTTGCTTAATAAAGGCACCAGTTATGAGGTGCGGTAAAAAATACTTTACATTTGAGATGTTATATAGAAATTTATTGAAGAATACATCTTTCAAAGTCAGGCTTTCACTTTGTGGTGACATTATTAATAAATAAATATATCTGTATTATTTGTCAACTTTAGTTTAAGGCTCAATCTGAGAAAAGGAACATTGTTCCCGAAACATGTAAAAAACCAATAAAAAGTGGTGTAAACAAAATTATAATTGATTTATTTTTTTATCTATAAAGTTGAAAATAGGGAATTTTTAATAAAAATTAATTAAACTTAAATTCAAGATTATATTAAATATATAATAATTAATGTTGGACTCCTGAATAAGGACCATAGTTAGGTATAGAAAATTTTATTCCCTAGCATCCCTTTTCAGGTAGATATAAGAAGTCGAGATCGATTGAATAAAATATTGATTTTAGAAAAATATCTAGCCGGCCTGTTAATTAATAATAGTTCAATAAAAAATAAAATAATTAAACAGAATTGTTTTATTTAATACAGCGTAAAATTGGGAATTCACCGAATCGTCGCACGTGACATCACAAAAAATCAAGTAAAAAAATAATAGATAATAGCTTATTAAGCCTATCTCGCCCTACGCATGTATTCAAATTTCAAATCTCTAGTCATAGTTCGTGTACACAGATCTGCACTCTATGGTAGTGTACTTTAGAGTTGAAATGAAATTACCCGTCGAGCCGTCTATGACGTCTATGGCATCTACAAGTCGACAGCGAGAGATGAGAGAGAAATAAACGGAGACGTTTTGTCTTGCTCTCGCTCGTTGCTTTGCATTGCGTTAATCGAATCGTCCACCGACCACGGCGTCCGCTGTCCACCGTCTACGAATTCAACTAGTCCATGCGATAAACGTAAACGGTCGACGCGTCGATGCAACGTCAACGGTTGATTTCAACTAGTCCGTCCATTCAACGCCCATCCCTACTAGAGATGTTCGATATTCGAAAAACATCGATGTTAACATCGATTCAAAAGTATCGATTTGAGATAGGGATGGGTCGTCGACGTATTTACTAGGGATGGGTCGTCGACGTATTTACCGTCGACGAAACGAGACCGTCCACGTCCATCCATCGACGAGACGATCAACTAGTTGAATTCGTCAACTAGTTGACGCGTCAATTTCGTTACGCGGACGTCGCGGACGTTTATCTAAACATCGGGACGATAGTCAACTGTCTACGGTTTGACGCGACGCTGCTCGACGGCACAACCGTTGGTTATTTTTATTACGTTAATTTTTAAAATTTAAAGAAGTTCGAAGGAATATAGTTTCGGGGAAAGTAAAACCGCTACTTGTGCTTATATGTAAAAAGAAATATTTTATTATTTATTTGTTTATAGGCTTTTACATATTGTTTTATATACTTCTTTCTATATATAATAAAGAAAGAAGTAGGTATACACAACAATATCAGGTGTAAGCAGTAAAATATAAATATAAACTACATATATAAGCAGTGAAAGTATCGGGTATAAGCATTAAAATATGAGTATAAAAATTAAAAATATAAAGTACAAAGCAATGTGTGTATAAAAAAATATATTAGATACACATTATTACATGTGTACAGGGTTATTTGTAAAACAATAATAACCTAGCAGGACTATATTCCTGCCTTGATTATGAGTATTATTTTTTGTAAAACGTTGGACTATCACTACACTAACTCAAATCGAGTACGAAAAATTCATTCGTTTCAATACAAGTTAAATAAAATGATAAAAACCTTTACATTTATTTATTATCTATAAATTTATAAATAAATACATAATTTAAAAATACTTTACATTTGAGATGTTATCTAGAAATTTATTGAAAAATACATCTTTCAAAGTCAGACTTTCACTTTGTGGTGACATTATTAATAAATAAATATATCTGTATTATTTGTCAACTTTAGTTTAAGGCTCAATTTGAGAAAAGGAACATTGTTCCCGAAACATGTAAAAAACTAATAAAAAGTGTAAACAAAATTATAATAGATTTATTTTTTTTATCTACAAAGTTGAAAATAGGGAATTTATAATAAAAATTAATTAAACCTAAATTCAAGATTATATTACATATACAATAATTAATGTTGGACTCCTGAATAAGGACCATAGTTAGGTATAGAAATTTTTATTCCCTACAAGTTTGTTTATCATTTATATGCTAAAGTTGAAAAGTAAGGAAATAACACAATAATTAAATTTTAGCATCCCTTTTCAGGTAAATATATAAGAAGTCGAGATCGATCGAATAAAATATTGATTTTAGAAAAATATCTAGCCGGCCTATTAATTAATAATAGTTCAATAAAAAATAAAATAATTAAACAGAATTGTTTTATTTTATACGGCGTAAAATTGGGAATTCATCGAATCGTCGCACGTGACATCACAAAAAATCAAGTAAAAAATAATAGATAATAGCTTATTAAGCCTATCTCGCGCTACGCATGTATTCAAATTTCAAATCTCTAGTCATAGTTCGTGTACACAGATCTGCACTCTATGGTAGTGTACTTTAGAGTTGAAATGAAATTACCCGTCGAGCCGTCTATGACGTCTATGGCATCTACAAGTCGACAGCGAGAGAAATAAACGGAGACGTTTTGTCTTGCTCTCGCTCGTTGCTTTGCATATCGTCCACCGACCACGGCGTCCGCTGTCCACCGTCTACGAATTCAACTAGTCCATGCGATAAACGTAAACGGTCGACGCGTCGATGCAACGTCAACGGTTGATTTCAACTAGTCCGTCCATTCAACGCCCATCCCTAGTGGAGGGGGACACTCAAATGAGTCTATGACCAATTTTTTTGTTCCCTGCTTTTTGAAGCAGGGTCTTTAACTTTAGCAACTAGAGATGTTCGATATTCGAAAAACATCGATGTTAACATCGATTCAAAAGTATCGATATGAGATAAATATCGAAGGAAAAACATCGATGTCCGAAAACATTAGGGATGGGTCGTCGACGAAACGAGACCGTCCACTAGGGATGGGTCGTCGACGTATTTACCGTCGACGAAACGAGACCGTCCACGTCCATCCATCGACGAGACGATCAACTAGTTGAATTCGTTACGCGTCAACTTCGTTACGCGGACGTCGCGGACGTTCTATCTAAACATCGGGACGATGGTCAACTGTCTACGGTTCAACGCGACGCTTCTCGACGGCTCAACCGTTGGCTATTTTTATGACGTTAATTTTTAAAATTTAAAGAAGTTCGAAGGAATATAGTTTCGGGGAAAGTAAAACCGCTACTTGTGCTTATATGTAAAAAGAAATATTTTATTATTTATTTGTTTACGCACATTATAGGCTTTTACATATTGTTTTATATACTTCTTTCTATATATAACAAAGAAAGAAGTAGGTATACACAGCAATATCAGGTGTTAGCAGTAAAATATAAATATAAACTACATATATAAGCAGTGAAAGTATTGGGTATAAGCATTAAAATGTGAGTAAATAAAATGGAAGGAAACAATGATTTTGCGTAATAAAGGCACCAGTTATGAGGTGCGGTAAAAAATACTTTACATTTGAGATGTTATATAGAAATTTATTGAAGAATACATCTTTCAAAGTCAGGCTTTCACTTTGTGGTGACATTATTAATAAATAAATATATCTGTATTATTTGTCAACTTTAGTTTAAGGCTCAATCTGAGAAAAGGAACATTGTTCCCGAAACATGTAAAAAACCAATAAAAAGTGGTGTAAACAAAATTATAATAGATTTATTTTTTTATCTACAAAGTTGAAAATAGTGAATTTTTAATAAAAATTAATTAAACCTAAATTCAAGATTATATTACATATATAATAATTAATGTTGGACTCCTGAATAAGGACCATAGTTAGGTATAGAAAATTTTATTCCCTACAAGTTTGTTTATCATTTATATGCTAAAGTTGAAAAGTAAGGAAATAATACAATAATTAAATTTTAGCATCCCTTTTCAGGTAGATATAAGAAGTCGAGATCGATCGAATAAAATATTGATTTTAGAAAAATATCTAGCCGGCCTGTTAATTAATAATAGTTCAATAAAAAATAAAATAATGAAACAGAATTGTTTCATTTTATACAGCGTAAAATTGGGAATTCACCGAAACGTCGCACGTGACATCACAAAAAATCAAGTAAAAAAATAATAGATAATAGCTTATTAAGCCTATCTCGCCCTACGCATGTATTCAAATTTCAAATCTCTAGTCATAGTTCGTGTACACAGATCTGCACTCTATGGTAGTGTACTTTAGAGTTGAAATGAAATTACCCGTCAAGCCGTCTATGACGTCTATGGCATCTACAAGTCGACAGCGAGAGATGAGAGAGAAATAAACAGAGACGTTTTGTCTTGCTCTCGCTCGTTGCTTTGCATTGCGTTAATCTCGAATCGTCCACCGACCAAGGCGGCGTCCGCTGTCCACCGTCTACGAATTCAACTAGTCGATAAATAGATTATATATTATATATATATAGATTATAGATATATATATATACTCAACGATAAACGTAAACGGTCGACGCGTCGATGCAACGTCAACGGTTGATTTCAACTAGTCCGTCCATTCAACGCCCATCCCTAGAAATTACTAATAAATTGTCTCCTTCAAGATCATATTTCCATCATAGTACTATATATTTATTTATTAATGATACACGCCCTGAATTGGGCTTGTACATAATGTAAAACATAGTGTTCAAATAGTATAGGTATCCAAGCCAGTGGTTCCCAAAGTTGACAGGACCGGGACCCACCAAAAAATTAAATTTTCGGGACCCACCCCCTGCCTCACATTTTCCCAATTCATATTGCAACCATACTAAAGACTGTTCAATTAAGAAAAAAAGAAAAATCTCCAAATACAATCGAAATTTTTAATTACGAAAAATATTATTATGTGACATTTTAATGGGAAGGATGAATTTGTTGCCTTTTTTTGTCATAATAGCATTAGCGTTGTCTATAATTTTAGTCACTTTTAAGTTGATGAATATTAAGCAGTGAATTCGATACGTCCAATTTCTTTCTGTATTTAGTCTTAATAGAAACCATGGCAGAAAATCCCACTTCATGTGAGGTAGTTAAGGAGAGGAGGGCTTTCATCGCTTCGTCAAACAAGCAAGTGTAGCAACTGAAAGCCAGAATTTTGCTAATTGCTTGCGATTAACAGTATTTTTCAGTGTAGTATGTATCTTCTGATAAATCAATAAGCCCTTCACTTGCTTTTGTTGATATTTCAGTCGGTATGTTCAGTGTCTTGAAATGGATTTTAAATCCAGTTTATCCTGTTGAACTTTTTCATCTCTTCTTCGAAGTTGGCGTTAAAGTTATTTTTCAACTCTGTTAAATGAGTGATAATTGCAGACACTACATTGATATCTGGATGCACTTCGTTATCTTTAATAAAGACGACACGACCCGGACGAGACGTGTTGTGCGGTGTTGTGACTGCGACCCACCTAATATCCGCTCGCGACCCACCAGTGGGTCGCGACCCATAGTTTGGGAAACACTGATCTAAGCGCATAAGCAGAAAATTACAAAAAATTAAAGAATATTAGTAAGATAATTACAATTAATAATAGATTAAGTATGTAGGCAAACTATAAAATAGAGACTAAGTAGATTTATCTTTTGTATGTGTATAGTGTTCGAGCTTTAAATATATCAACAGAGTCTTATTGATTTCCTAGGAGGTGCAATCTTTGTATAGGCGAATTCATAATTCATAATACAGTCTGTACATTAATTATTATCAAAGAGCATTCTTTTTTATCCCCAAATTATTGACAATCAATAAAAAAAGGTTGATTCTTTGGTCGTGCATTTCAAGAATATGTTTTGTACCGATACGTATCAATAGTGTACATGAACAAGTGTTATGCAAGAAAGAGATAAAGTTATTCAATCTCTTTATACTAGTCAGTGAGGCAGCAACGCACTTGGATCGATTTTTAACCCTTTTCCTATGATCCAATCGAGCTGAAACTTTGCAGACAGACTCGTGGCAACGATGAAAATGATCTTACAAATTTTCGTTTAAAAAATATAATAATTATAGTATAATTTTGGATTTTTCGAAATTTTAATGGTTTTCACTCCCTTTCTTTTAACTCGTAGCGTCTGCTTGTCGGGTTGTCTACCGAAAAAAATTTGGATCGATTTTAAACCCCTTTCCCGTGATCCAGTCGAGCTGAAACTTTGCAGGCAGACTCGTGGCGACGATAAAAATGATCTAACAAATTTTCGATTAAAAAAATTTAAAAATTATAGTATTTTGGATTTTTAGAAATTTTAACGATATATATATTGTTTAATTTTCGAGACCGATGCGTGGTGTAGGCGCGAAACCTGTTTCAATGAGAAAGGGAGTATAATAAAAACTTGATTTTTATGGGTTATTTTCTTACCAGCGTTTTGCCAGTGGAACCCAACGAATAAATTTTAATTTGATACCTTTACAAATAATATAATTTAACTCGTATTGCTGGACGATCGCCTTAACCCAAGGTACTTTTGCAAATGTATTTGAATAAAAAATAAACTTTTCATCTTCATTCACCATTTTCGTAATTGTATCGTTTTGATTTCCCATTCATTTGATTCTGCAGCTGTGACCCGTTTAGGATAATGCGACGCACATATGAATGTAGAATGTACATACCAATATGTATGCACAATATTCATATTATACGTAGGCATGTGATGTAGATATAAATCGCAACGCTCCGTAATAGGTGACTGACCTAAATATGCAAAGTACTACTAGATGGGTACATTTGATTTTGTGTTCAATATGCAGCGAGCAATATGAATACCTTCTTGTACAAATCTTGTACAAAAAGACAAATCGAAAATACTGACCTCAGTCGCTCTGACGATAGGTGTTATAATATATTGCGATACGTCGGACAAACGGGGTCAGATACTTTTTTTTATCTATTCAATGAACCATATATGTATATCTTTTTTTTAATGAAAAACGTGATAATGTTATTAGCATTTGTCTTTGACTTTTTGGTAGAGTTTTTAACCTTTTGTAAACTTATACTGTAGATATATATATAGTTGTCTCACAGAGACGAAGCTATGTACACCGGAAAGTAGGTATAGAAGTCTTTGTGTGTTTATAGGGCTTACGACCTATCGTATGGTTGGCTTAACGAGATTACTTTACACTATGAAGGTAACATTCACAATTCCAACCATGATTGACAACCACATCTATCAAATTTTGGAAGTTGTGTAAATGTTATTTTATATACCTCGTTCTGCTTTGATAACACCATCTGTGGTGAAATTTGTCATCTCCATACATAGATGTACACCAGTATATAGATGTCGCCGCTGGTAATGAGAAATCTGTTATATTTATTTTTTACTTGAGTATGAAGCAATATTCTTTTTATATGTATATAAAATTCATCCGAATTATTAACATATACACTGGAATTAGTCTGAAAATTATTTGAATTTTTAACTCCTTTTTTAGACCAGTTATTTTATAGATTCAGAGTATTTTGAGTATCTTTAAATTTTTCAAGACAATAATGTGCTGGATTTTGTGCGTAGAAGGATCAACATTAATCAAAATATATTATAGATATCTCATATAGAGACAAAACTATTTATATGGAAAATTATATTGAAGTGGACTGTATTGTACTGGTATTGTATTGAAGATATTCAAATATAGGATAACTAAGTACATGGCAACTGCATACGCAGCAATAGAATTGGTATATTAATAATTAAGATAAATTATAGAAGTTTCACAGAGACGGAGCTATTTCATTTGGGAAACCTGTATGGAAGACTTTATGGAGTGACCACAGGGCTTATGACCTGTATTAGCTGGCTTGAATGATCATTCTGAAGATGACTGAGATAGGCTGAAACACGATACTTCAAAAACAATAAATAGTCGAAAAAGTGCTGTAATAAAATCATTGTTCTTAAATCGCTTAATTAGTTTTCTTACCACCTATGTTTTAAAATAGAATTTTTTTTCGAGTTTTTCAACCATATTTACAAAATGACATCCTTTTGTAATTAAATAAATTTAGATAACCTATATTATAATTAGTCTAAAAATGCTGCAATCGTCGCAACGTCACAACTTTCGCTGTCGTAGGATTTTTTCTGTTGCCAGATAGAAAAACATTTAGGAGTACATTAAAAAGATTAAAAATATCGGAATACGAACATTTATTTATTCACACATTTTATTAACTATTTATTTAGGACACAATACAATATAAATTAAAGTTTTCCATTTTGACAATAAACGTGCGTCTCTCTTACTCTTTGTTGTTGGAATTAAATAGCCTAACACAGCCTGAGCCGATTTCCCACACAGCGTTGTTGAAATATGGTCGCACGAAGAATTTAGAAACGTATTTACTTACGGCTGGTTAGGTATTAGGCGTTATCATTCTCGCGCTGATTCGCGATTTGCTTCGGGCATTTTCTTTATAAATAGCTCGCAATCTACATCAAATGACTAATCTGTTCGGGCTGCGAACGAACACACGAGAGCTAGGGAATGTTTTACATTTATAATAATAGACTCGATATATTACATTTTATTATTAAGGGTATTATTCTATTTAACAATATTTTAAGGCATTAAGGATATGTATCCACCGAAGTGCATTTAAAAATATTAATTTATATTGAAATCATTCTATTTCTTTTACATTGCACACTGTAGCGGCGTGCAGTCAGTACTTTGAAATAAGCAATACCTAACTAGAATTTCTACGATATAAATGAATTGAGTATATCGCAATATTCATACCACAATTACTATGATACTTGCTATAACCCGTCAATAATAAAGTACTTTTCGTAGTGAAGGACGTTGTTTGCATTTTTTTGTTTCTTTTTATATCTCATTATTTTTTATTCTTCATCATTACTTCGGCCATCTAGAAGCGTTAATGACGGACATTGTTACACAGAGATTTATGCATTTTTATTTTGCTATATATCATCATTATTTGCGCCATCTTGTAGCATTATTAATGGACTTTGTTCCATAGAGAATTGTATATTGATTATAAGTAAAATATTTCATTTACTTTTTTTTCCAAATTTTAAATACCTTCTTCCTTGTTTTTTTTCATTTTGCGACTAATTCCCGATAAATGGATTCAAATTTGATTTTTATGATAAAATGGATAAAAATTTAATTTCAATTTGTAAACAATAATTAATAATACGCAATTTGCAAACAAAACTTAACACTATCATAAAAATCGACAGTATTATTACAGTTTATAATAATATTATTGATTGAGTTCAGAATCGTGCTTTATTAAGACCTAAATATTATTTTATTTTATTATGTTCGTTAACGAAATCAGAATATTGCTTTATTAAGATTTCTTTGATAATTATGGCACACGCTTTCGAAATACCTGAACATTTTATTTCTCGCTTCGGGCATTTTACGTATTACACGTGAACTTTGAATTATTGAGATTGTAATCGACATTAAAACACATAAATTAAACAGGAACGGATAGCTCTGTGAAGATTGCAATGTGTTGCCCAAGTATGTTTTAACATTAATTAAAACGAATTTTGTATTATCTTATCTTTAATTCAAAATTCTAATTACGAGGGCAAGTCAAGAATTATTAAAACTTTTAGTTCTACAATTTATTTACACAATTTAGTCAACCCCCTTGTCAATGCCTTGGTTCAGCTGTGAACAAGCTGCGTATTCCTTCCATGAGGAAGGTTTTAGGTTGGTCGCGAAGCCACTTTTGCATAGCGCTCTGCACATCTAGGTCTGTGGAAAATCGACGACCTCGCAAGGCATCCTTGATCATTAACATGATTTACAAAAGAAAAACTCGCTAATCCGCGAGATCGGCTAGTCAGTAGTTTTTTTTGTTAACAAGGTAAAATAACAAAGTAACATAAGTTTATTATAATACATAAAGAAAAAGAAAACACATAAATTAATGATCATAATGAACTAACATAATTTATTTATTTCCATTTTCCATTTTTTTACTGCACCTCGCATGATACTTGTATATTTTTACTTCCTTTCTTTTAACTCGTAGCGTTTGCGTGCTAGACGCAAAAACTTTGGATCAATTTTTAACCCTTTTCACGTGATCCAATTGAGCTGAAACTTTGCAAGCAGACTCGTGGCGACGATTAAGAAGATCTATCAAATTTTCGTTAAAAAAAAAAAAAATTATAGTACAATTTTGGATTTTTCAAATTTTTAATGGTTTTTTCATACAACTTGTATGGAGATTCCGACTCATATAGTAGACACGAAACCCGAAAATGAGAAAGGGAGTATTGCAAAAACTTGGTTTTTATGGGTTAGTTTTTTACTTCCTTTCATTTAACTCGTGGCGTCTGCTTGCTTGCTTGATGAAAAAACTTTGGATCGATTTTTAACCCTTTTCCCGTGATCTAATCGAGCTGAAACTTTGCAAGTAGACTCGTGGTAATAATTATAGTATAATTTTGGATTTTTCAAATTTTTAATGGTTTTTTCATACAAATCAGTAAGTTGTATGGAGATTTCGACGCATATGGTAGACACGAAACCCGAAAATGAGAAAGGGAGTATTGTAAAAACTTGGTTTTCATGGATTAGTTTTTTTCTCCCTTTCTTTTAACTCGTAGCTTCTGCTTGCTTGTCTGTCTAAAAAACTTTAGATCGATTTTTAACCATTTTCCCGTAATCTAATCGAGCCGAAACTTTGCAGGCAGACTCGTGGGATCGATAAAAATGATCTAACAATTTTTTGTTTAAAAAAAATTAATAATTATAGTATAATTTTGGAATTTTCGAAAAATTTTATTACTCCCTTTCGTAGCATCGCCCGACTCAAGCCCAACGCATGGGGTAAGCGCCAAACCTGTTTCAACAAGTAAATGAGAAAGGGAGTAAAATAAAAACTTGGTTTTTATGGGTCTGTTTTTAAATATTTTTGCTCTTGATTTTTACTGTATGTACTTTCTTTTTTAAAAAAAAGCCACTTACTTAAGAACGGGTATTTCTATATATCTAGCGAGGTAGGTAGCGGCTGAGAGAGTTGTTACAAATTAACCTAAGTAATTTGTATTATGTGTATGTATCGAGCAATCAAATTTTTTATTTTTGTCCAATAAACAATAAACAGCCTAATAATTTATTTAAATCATTACAAATTACACCAGATTGAATGAATGGCTACTGATGGACTAGGCGGATATCTGTATTTCAAAAGCTTCCAACTTTTATTTTAAAAGAATGAAGAACGAAATAAAAAATGTAAAATATAAGTCGTATAATATTATACATTGCGGAAGAATTATACATTATGCAATAATGCAGTGGTGGGGAATTGCACTCACGTGGCGCCCGTATTGCACTTAAGTAGGTACCTTAGCAAAAATATTTCCATTAGCTGACACAAGCTGGAGAATTTTCAAGGTCTCCTCTATTGAATATAAGATGCCTTCTAAGGTTTCCTTTTTTAAACCTAGAAGACGTACGTTAAAAAGATGCGTTAGATTTCAAGTAACATATATTCACTTTTAAAAAATAAAAATATTTTGGACGAGCTGAATATCGATCCCGGTACTTCGCATATGTTAAACTAGTGATCTGCTGCTCTGGCTACCTTGCTGCTGGGTATAATGATTTTTAAAACATCATTACTGAGAAAATTTTCGAAGTACACAGCTTTCCTTCGTTTGATTCTCTTTATAAGGATCTTATTATCCTGAGAACAAATAGGCGGGACGTACTTATTTATGTATCGGTAAAGTATAGGAAATATGTATATGACATCTGCCAAATTTCGTTTTCATCTTCTCAATGTCGACAAAATATCGTAATTTGTTCCATTTTTTCCATTAGTAAAAAAATCTTCAAGTCCACCAAAACACGTGTAACCTTTTCGACAGCCAACAGAAAGGTAAGCATCAATGTGGCTAACAATATAACAATGTCAAGATATGCCAGGAACAACTGTAGGTACCAACACAACAAAAAAATGTGGGATTTGGACTTATGCAGCTCGTGAAATTCCAACCTCCAAGTAAACAAACATATGAGTTTACAAACTAATTTGAGTCGTCCTTTACTCTTGAACACTATTTGAATACTCGTGTGTGTGAACGATATAACGTTATACGACCGCTTCACACAATACAGTAAGTAATTCAATAACGCTCTTGACGCATGATATTGATTATGTAAACCACGCGCGGTGTGTCATTGTTATAAATTTAGTGTAAATTTAAAACATGGATAGTAATTATTAATAAACCATTTTTAAAACTTTCCGAAATATCTTGGTGGCTCTTCATATTATTATATTAATATAATAAAATATATATACTGTTAAATTATACCTGTAATTTATTTTCTTCACGTACAGGTTTCAGCTGATAAAGGGCATCGACAGTGTCAATATTATTATTTAGAAGTGATTAATATTTTTACATTTCTTATCCATAAAATAATTAAACGTTAAACAAAAGGATGGGCATTTTGACATCCAATTTTGCATTTTGCATTTTGATGTCCAATCAAATCAATCGATGAGTCATACATCGTTGGATAGCTCTTTTGAAGTGAACTAAAAAATTCTATGACGACAAATCGGTATAAGTTGTCCATTTTGAAATAAACTCATCGGAATATACTGATTTTTTAGCTCTAAATATACTTATGAAAATTCATATGTCGGGTTTAACTTAACCGATTCCAATGATTTTTATGAAAATCACATCTAAATAAACACTTTTCTATAAAAATGGACCCAATAGTCTTGAGAGTAGGTGTGATCTATTAAAAAATACAATGACCACAATTCGTATCGACGCATCCTATTATTCAAGCCGTACCGTTGCTGGTGCCGGTACCAGGATCCATACATTTATGCCCATCATCCTTTTTATAACAATTATGAATAAAACACTAATACTTTTTTTTTTCCCACTATTTTATTTTTGAGTATAACACAAGATGTTTCGGAAACCTCCGTTTCCTTCTTCAAGTGAATTGAGACTAGGGAATGCAATCCCGATCCCGCGAGATCTCGAGGCATTTTACGAGATCAATCCCGAACCGAAAAATCGGACGAGATTAGCGGGATTATCGGATTTGAGCGTTTTTTATGTTTTACATGTTTAATTGTGTATGTCTGTAAAGCTTTTAGTAAGTACTTAAAACTTATGTTCATGTCACATTCAAATAATGAAAATAGCTTTGAATAATATTTGCTGTATTTTATCAACCTAACATAGTAATAAAAACTACTACTAACTCTACTACATTAACTGATTGATGCTTGGAAAAACGCCTACAAAAACTTTAATGCGATGATTAATAATGAAAATTTTATTAAAATTGCTGATATAAAAATTCAAGGCATTGTCGTAAATTGCTATTCAGCTCTATAAACAAAAAAAAAAACACAAAAGTATTCGCGATCCCGATCCCTAGGGATCCCGCGGAATTGGAAATTCTAATCTCGAGGGATCCCGAAAGGGCAATCCCGACTCGGGATTGCATTCCCTAGTTGAGACTATACAACAAAGTTTTAGTGTTTTATTCATAATTGTTAAAATGGATTTCAGCTAAGTAAACGCCAACACATCAAATTTATATTATATTAGATCTTAATAAAAAAATATATTGGCAGTAGATTCGTTAGTGGCCAACTGTACAGTTGTACAGTGTCATGAGTAAAAATCCACCTGCACACCTCATCTTATAAGCTAGTAGCAAAACGATTGAAGATGATTTGTCTAATACATCAAGAAACGGAAAGTAATCTACCAGTTCAGCGGTATTTTTATAGACCCAGAAGATGACACTGACAACACAGGATTCACAATGATCTAACGGCGCTATTTCGAATCTAAATAAATCGACCGTATCGATTCAAACCGCATGTGATGTTTCTGGTAGCAGGCTGCGTGCTCTGTGTACTGGTGGACCGACCAGTACAGTAATAGATCTCCATGACCTACGCAACCGGACGCAATTGTGGATCTGCATAATGTGTACAGTACAAGCGGAAAATCTGTTCTCCCTAAAATTACTGTACTGTGCGTTCGTTCTTAGCAACCTGGAATATGCACTTCAAGTGTGGAACCTGCAGAAAATTACGTACATTGCGAGACTTGAACAGATACAAAATAAATTTATTAATCCATTACAAAAGACAGAGAAAAATCAAATTAACGAAAAAATATTTTAGCTGCTACCGGGATTCGAACCAACACCTTAACACTAGATTTAACGTATCTTTTGACTCTTACCACGAAGCATTATATTTTCACAACATAAAAACTCTGGAACATCGAAGAGCACGTGCTGATCTAATACTATTATTTAAACTACTGAGAGGATATCTCGACTGTCCCAGTCAACTGGACTTAATCTCCTTTCATGTTCCCTGTAGAAGAACCCGACAGAGCATACTCTTCCATGAGAAATAGAACATCCCATACCTAAAATACATTTTTATTTCGCTCATGCAAGATTTTCAATAATAATTGCATTGATATTGACCTCTTCAATATTGATCTTAACGTATTTAAAAGAATGCTTTAAATTATATTGACTAAATCGAATTTGATCAATCACTCACTACATCTAATCTTCTCTTCCTTCACCTCCACTCCGTTCCCTACCTCCTGACCCTTTCCCTCCCATCTCTTTTCCCTTATTACTATGAAAATTCATTAACTTTAATATTGTTTGTTTCTAATTTCTTAATTTATTACCATTATTTTACTTAAATATTTTTTTTGATTACTATAATATATTCTCTAAGCTCTCAAATATTCTCTTATTCAACATAGTACTTAATTTACTACGCCTTAAACATCTGTGAATCTTTGTACCTAATTGGTTTATGCAATGTACACTGTGCATAAATAAATAGATAAGTAATGTCCCGGGGCGCTGAGGGCATTTCTGACTGTGTTGCTCTTAGCAAAAAATATAATTCGCGACCCCGAAGTAGAGGGCAAAATTAGTTTTCTTCAACGTTGTATGATTTGTAGACCACATAATTTTATTGATATAACGACAATTACTAAGGCATCCGCTTCATTCATACGTAAGGATCTAGAAAATTTATATATATATTATTTTTTATCACAAAACATCTCGCTAGAGGTAAGACATTTAATAAACAAATTAACACACAATTTATTATATGTTAATATGTAACTCTTATGTCAACTTATTTAAAAACCAAAGGAACGTAAAAAAACGAAAAAAGGTAAGAGAATGTAAAAAAAATTGGATAGAAGAATTAAAAAAGGTTTCACATAAAAGCGATTAGGTGTCTCATTCAAAACAATTTATCCTAGATTATAAAGATGACACATCATCAAGTATAACCCACTTTTTATTACAATATCCAAATTTGATGAGTGAGGTAAAAATTTTACGGCCTTAATTTATTTTTTACTTTATAGTGTACTAGCTGTGCCTGCGGCTTCGCACGCATTGATTTTTGGTATCTTTTAGTCACATTTTATTAATTTTTTTATTTACCTTAACGTATGGACATGACTTCGTGCACTTTTATATCTTCTTGAGTTTTTCTTTTCTTTTCTTCAGATCTTTTTGAGTTCTGCAACTTCTCCATAGAAAGTATTTAAACATCTCTAACCTGGCAGCGTTCGTAAAAAAAGCATCGCTCGATCATTTTTCGTCGAATTTAGCTGTAAAATAATTCATCACGAAAAGCCCTTTTATTTTTAACGGGGATGATAATATATATATTATATATATATTTTATATATATATGATAATCATTAAAGGGGGGGGGGGGGGGGGAAAAACACATTCTTATTGTGAAGTTGCAATTTCAGAACAAAGTTCTGTGAATTAATTAATTAATTGTGTGGCGAAATTGGATAACGCGCCATTCCCGGTTAGAATTGGAGGTCCGTGGTTCGAGTCCCGGCAGCATTTAAATATTTTTTCGTTAATTTGATTTTTTCTGTTTGTCTTTTCTAATTGATTAATAAAAATTGTTTGGATAATATATAGCCTATGTCCACCCTGAAAATCCATTCTAAATATTGGTGAAATATCCAAACTTACAAAGTTACAAACTTTACCTCTTTATTTATTAGTATAGATTTAAATATAAGCGTGTTTTTTTAAAATAACTTAAAAAAAAAAATAGAGATGTGAACACGGAATACGTGTCACATCAATATTCTTACTATTTTCAAACTAAGCTAAACGCTTGTGCTATGAAAATAGGACTAACTTGCTAGTCTGGAGTGAGGTTCGAACCCGCGACCTTTGGATCACGAGGCCAGTGTCCTAACCACAAGACCAACAAACTACTCTTTACTTTACATGTAATATAATTTTTTGTTACAGTTTAAATTGACTTTTAATGTGTTATCTACGATATTGGTGCACAGAGCAGCTATTGTTAAAATCATGTTAGTCTACAGCGTTGGTGCGCCTTTAGATGCAAGTATTTACAGGAAGTTGTATGGAGGAAGCATGAGTGGGTTCGGTAACATGAGCATGTGACAGGCGTACAAGTCAATTATTGCGGGGAAAATACACACGAAGACATATGCACGCGCGTGATCCACATTAGAAACTACACACGAGCGAAGATAATTCACAGTTAGGACCACCGCGCCAGTGGGGACATTTTACGCGTCGTGCATTACTGATCTCAATGGGGTAACTTAAAGAAAAAGATTTTTTTAAATATGTATATTAACATTAAAAAACGATTTTGACAATCACAATTTTAAACTCCCGCCAAAACGCTTATTTTCGCATGTGACGTTAGGGCATCAATCTGACGTTTAACACGTGACATCACATTCACGTATTTAGACGTTCATTCGTTTTTTTACAAAACAAACCGGCTTTTTTGTATGGTGCGTCCATAATGTCAGGGAAAAAGTTTTGTAGATATTGTATGGTAACCAAATATAGAAATTCATTCCTGAAAACTGAAAAATGAATCTAACATTAGGGCATCAATTTTCGGTAAGTTCAACTCCATTATTTCAAATGTGTTCTTAAACTAACTAACTAACTACTAACTAACCATCATGCCGTTTCCCTGCAGGGGTAGGCAGAGAGGATTGAACGCCACACTCTTCTATCCTGGCACACCACTTTTGCTTCGGCCACATTCATACATCTTCTCATACACGTTCTACGGTTGTTGCGGCTTCACATATATAGTTTATTTATTAAAATAGGTCATAAACACGGCAAAATCTATATAAAAACCATGTAATCAAAGTAAAGTGAGTAAAAACAAAGCGAAGACTATCAGTGATCATAGAAAATAAACAAATTACAGTGACAAACACCGTATATCACATATGGTTTATCTATAATCAATATATATAAAAAGAAACCCGTGTTTCCCTATCCGCCAAGTTTTCTCCACAACCAGATACTACCACCCCCTGGTGGTTATGGTGGTGGATAGCCCTTGGTATCCCATTGAGAATGTGTGAGTTTGGTGGGGGTGGCTGAGCGTGGGTGGGAGTGGGTGACGAAAATGTGCATTCTAGCACATTATTTTGCTATGGGAAGGCCGTAAATGCTTCATATTGTTTTAAAATAGGCGCGCTGACTGTGTCGGTGAGTCAAGAAGGTTCCGGAAAAACCTGCTCTAGAAAGTTCTGGAAGGAGAAGGTTCTAGAAAATTCCCAAAAGTTCTATAAGGTTCTAAACTGAGTGGCGGAATGTGTCAGTGTGTCTAGAAGGTTCCTGTACATTCGAATTTCTTAGAAGTTCTGGACGGAGAATATTCTAGAAGGTTCGCAAAAGTTCTACGACGATCCAAACAGTGTTCTAAAAATCTACGCGTGCGAAGCCGCGCGGGCACAGCTAGTTCTTGCTAAACAACGTCACGACCAATCATATCGCATTTTAATTGAATCGTATTTTTTAAGATATTTATTATACAAATTATGAATGAAAACATTATCCCGCCCCATCCATACTGAGTTACAAAATATAATTTATTTTCCTGAATTTATTTAATATATTTTCATAGATATCTGTAAAATGTGAAATTAGTCTATTATTTTTTATGGTCTCATGTATGTTTGTAAGAATGCTTTTGTCGTATGTGCCCGATTCCCCAGCATACTTTTTGACTGCCGGACACCGGTGACATCAGCGTGACTACTTATTAACTAGCGTCAAAAATGACATACTGTATGGAACAATAGTTTATTAGAATAAGGCAGTAAAAATAAAAGTGTTAATTCTATAGAGCTAATGCACTTGTAGCAGGAGACTAGGCGGTCTAGCCGCTTGTAGAGCACTCAGGGTATCATAGACTCAAAATAATCGGAAAATAATGATACGTTTACTATATACATATTAATAAGGCTATTAGAACAGCGCTATCTAGCGTATTGCATCTAGCATCTCGGTAGCGATAGTGACTGACATTGTTGCATAGAGGATTGAGCATTTTTTGCTTTTTATACCTCATTATTACTTTATACTTCATTATTATTTGCGCTATCTAGTGGTGCTAGAGATGGACATTGTTATATAGAGAAATGTGTTATATTTTTATTTTATTTCTCATCATTATTTGCGCCATCTGGCTGCGTTAATGCCGGACATTGTTACATAGAGAATAATGCATTTGTTTGCTTTTTATGCCTCATTATTATTTGCGCCGCCTAATAGTGCTAGTGACGAACATTTTTTGCATTTTAAACTTTATTATTATTTGCGCCATGTGATAAGGTTAGTGTCGAATAAACTACTTTTTCTTATATAATTATTTAATAAAAATAAATTACTTTGCTGTTTTTGAAAAAAGAACTTTTTTACTTTAATACTGATTGACAGTGAACCTTAAATGAGCTCTTCTTTTTCTATTTTTTACTTTTCGTCCTTTAAATTCGTTTAAATGAACGGATTAATTGTTTTTGTGACATTGTTATGATTGCGTATGGCAGCAATATAAATGGTTATTAATTATCCATGAGCATCCGGCGACTCCCCCTGCGACACGTGCAGGTGCATACATACACATGTCAATTGATTGCGATTGATCTAATCATTCCCTAATCATTCCCTCATCATAACTACCTATACAGGGTTATTTGTAAAACATTAATAACCTCGCAGGACTATATTCCTGTCTTGATTATAAGTCGAAAATGTTCAAGCTATTATGATCCAATATCAATAGTTAAGGAGATATGCGACATCAAAGTTTGCGTTTTTTTTTCAATATTTCTGACTTATTTTTTGCAAAACGTTGGACTATCATCACAGTAACTCATATCGATTACGAAAAATTCATTCGTTTCAATACAAGTTAAATAAAATGATAAAAACCCTGAAAAAAATTCAATTAGAATGTTTTCCAATTGGATTTCGAAGGTTTTTATTTTTTTATTTGACTTGTATTAAAGGGAATGAATTTTTCATATTCGATATAAGTTACTGTAATGATATTCCAACGTTTTACAAAAAATAATTCAAAAATATTGAAAAAAAAAAATGCAAACTTTTATGTCGCATATCTCCTGAACTATTGATATTAGGTCATAATAGCTTGAACATTTTAGACTCATAATCAAGGCAGTAATATAGTCCTGCGAGGTTATTAATGTTTTAAAAATAACCCTGTATATTAATATTATCGTAGCAGTTGTAAGTCTGGTAACAGGGCAGGCCTGTTGTTGGTGACGACGCAACGGTGACTCCGAGGTGACTTCTACTAAGTAAAACTCCAGGTGGAAAAGTGACCTTCACCGCGAGTTTGATGACATTGCTCATGTTTATCATTTCGACTGACAGTTAACAGTCGTATCAATGGCAAAATCGAGATATTCTCGACCGCAAAAATGAATGCACAAAGTGCACGCATATAAGAGCACTTGCGGTTTCGTTATGAAATATAAACCTTTATGTAAATAGCGTAAATAAAACATGTACACCTAAGAGTAAAAAATATTTAATAAAGTAAAATAACCAGTTGCCGTATGGCACACGCGCGCCAGGTGTTTAGGTAATGTTGCTACGATTTATGTCAATTATAACGAGCGCGCCAAATGCGTGTAGTTAGAACATTGAAGCACGAATTTAACGGCGACTGTATTTTTCCAGACACGAATTATGCGGACAGATTTTTAAGGATACGTTCTTTCCGGATATTGAATATTCCGGATAGATTTTTTGGGGACAATGATTATTTCTGATGTAGATTATTCCAGACAAGATTATAGCAGATATTGATAATTTCGGTCGAAAAAATATTTTTGTTTAGATTAGATTAGGTAAGGTAATTTTTTTTACGAAATTATACATGTCCGCTAAAATCCTGTTCCGAAAAATCTGTCGTACCAAATTCAATGTATGCATTTGTATATGTTGAATAATTAGCAAAATTAATTGACAGAATGTTAGTTTATTTTAAAGTTTGAATAATTTGATAATAATAGTGATGGTATAGCTTAAATACAGCTTATTTCAAAATACTAGCTGCAAGCTGCTATTTGTGTTTTTATATTTGTGTTTTTGGCAAAAATATATAGTATATTAATAAAAATAAAATACTTGCATATAACTAGTATTTACTGATTATCAACATATGGAATGGTTGGTGATGTTGTCAATTCAATAAATGGTAGTTTAATACAAAATGTTTATTTTAAAGCATTAATTTTTTAAAATTTTATCATTCGATTATGCTGACAACAACACCGTGGAAGCGTCTAGAATGCTCCACAAGTCTCTCGTAATCACCGTAAAGTTCCACAACTCTCTCGAAACGTCTAGGCAGCTATAAAATCTCGAAATAATTTACCTATAAATACAAGGGCGTCACGCGACGCGAGTCAGTCATTCGTGACTTTTAACGACAGAGACAACGTTAGTTAGAGCGAATTAAGTAACGGTGCAATAGTAAGTGCGTGAAATATTCTGGAAACATTTTGAGTTATTTATTAAAAAAAAATAGAGATGCGAACACGGAGTACGTGTCGCATCAATATTGTTACTATTCTCAAACTAAGCCAAAAGCCTGTGTTAAGGTACAGATACACATGCTTATTACTGGCATGCTCAAAACTAGCATGACCTAACAACTGTACACGCTTGCTCATTATTAGCATGCTTATTTTAAGCATGCTCATAAATAAGCATGCTCAAAGCTAACAATCAAACACACGTGCTTATTAGTGGCATGCTCTTGTCATAGAATAGAGACGCTCTTGTTCAAAATGGAAACTGCAAACTGAAATAGAAAATTCAAGTGAACAAATAAATCAAAATATTTTTGATTTCGGTTTTTATAATTTTTATTGTAAGATTTGAATCATGTTTTTCAATAAAGTTTCATAAACATTATTTTTTGTTATATTATTTTTACATAGCGGTGACCGAGTATTCCACAGACATTCGTGATTCCTATAATAATTCACGAAAAGTAATGTTTTATCATCTCCCGAACGCTCCATATTTGTTTCATCTGTCGCGGACTGAGAAGATCGCATTGATAATCGATACTAGCCGCGAATGACATAAGCACGCTCATAACAAGCCTGTTCACATATGCTCAAAAGATACCCCTTCTCATGGTGAATGACATTAGCATGCTCATAAATCAACCGGCAGTTGATTTTTGAGCATGCCAATAATGAGCATGCTTATTACTAGCAATGTGCGTACACACATGCCACTAATAAGCAAGGGCTAAAGAAGGTCAATACTGCGCATGCTCACGTGCCACTAATAAGCATGTGTATCAGTACCTTTATGAGAATAGGACCAACTTGCTGGTGTCCTGGAATGGGGCTCAAACCTTTGACTAGACTTTAAATTAAGAACGTATGCCGATTTGCCTCGTGTCCAGTAAATTATTGAATGTTTGTTTTCTTTTGGTGCATTCATTTGTCTTCCACGGCCATGTCCCGTGACAGCTTAAATATTTTTATCACAAAATTATTTTGCGATTATTTAAGTAGGTAACAAGTAGTCTATTATCTCTGGAACATCTTCGTCTGTAGTTGGTCCTCCATTTCTGAGGATCGTGACTTTCTGGTTGAGACCTGTTGATGTCCTTGACGATTCCTTTCCATATTCTTTAGTTATATAGCCAGTAACTGCCTTTGATCTGGTTGGTCCGTCGAGTTGCAGATTGCACTCTTTCTCTCCGGTCTTTGCGGTCACTACTGGTTTTTCAAGGTTGACATTTGCTCTGTGAAAAAAGAAGGATGCGTCTCAGATGTGTGATCAGTTCGTGAACAATCGTCTTTGATCCTGTTCCAAGAAATTGGTTAAGTTAATCTGATTTCTTATTTGCTGTAGTTTGCAATAGTTGTACTACGTAATTTTTATGTGAAAAAAGAAATTTAATCTATGGGTCGATTTTTCAGTCATGGCACTTCAAACAATGTGTACCGGTACACGGCACTAGTGTGCGAGAAAGACGAAGTTATATGACCGCTTTACACTTGACACATGCTATTGGTTATGTGCACCGCGGTACGTAATATGTTTTTGTTTTAAATTGAATGTGAACTAGCCGTAGGTACATCCGTGAAAAGTCACGGGACATAAAAATAATTAATAACGATCGCATGTCACACTCTAATTATCTAAAGTTGTAATTCTAGCAGGTTACGGACTTATGGACCGGCAGACAACGAAATTATTATATTTAGATCAGATTAGATTTTTTTTTTCATCGAAATACCTACTACATTCAGCTGATGAAGGGTGCTGTGAAAGTCATTATTATTAAGAAGATCTATTCATTCATTTATCAATGCTCTAGTGGGCTTTTACAATATACCTATATATAAAGTTACAAGAATTTTTACATAAATATAAAACACGTTTTAAAATAAATTCAATAAAATAAACCTAAAAAATAAAGAAAACATATTCAAGACAAAATAAACAAAAATTAAAAGACTTTAAATAAATATATATATAAACAGTGATTAGCATAAAAGCAAACAGTAATAGTTAAAAACCTTTGATATAAAGAAATAAAATAAAATAAAGATATTTAAACCAATATACCAGATAAATAAGATAAGAAGATAAAATAAGTAAAAAAAAAATAATACATAGAAATAAAACATAACTTAAAAAGAAATGAACAACGATTAAAAATAAACAGCAATAATTAAAACCTTTGACAAACTAATAACACAGTAAAAATAAAGAATAATTCCAAGTCTGAGTAATTCATTAGTTCAAGTATGCTCCACAACGAAAAATGTTAACGTTTCGAGATGTGATTAATATTATTTAATTTCGTGTCCATAAATTAAAATTATACGTCAAACAAAATTATATATTGTTAATTACAGTCGCCTTATTACGAACATTCCACACATGTCTTTTGTTTTTTTTTTCAATTAATTTTCACATACTTTATATTATTAAATAGCATTGAACAATGCTTTATTATCCAAGTTCTTTGAAATCAAACTTTTTGGAAATACATCTGGTTTTATTTTATGGTATTTTAAATTAAAATAAGGGTATAGATTGAGATTGAATGCATGTCGCAGTAATATTTTTTCTATTGAAATTATATTAGATAATATGTAGGTATTCTGGCTATTTGCTACTTTTTGCTCTTCGTCACATTCAATCTTCTAATCAATTCGAATTTCGTAGAAGACATTTTAAAATAAATAATAATAAAATCGATGTACAATGTCCGATAAAATAACGCGTTGGCATTTAAAAAAATGAATAAGAGACTTTTTTAACACATAACGGACCGTCATAAAATTACACTTCGACTGGAAAGTCTCTGAGAAACGCTTTTAAAGAATTCATCGATTCCCATCCTCAGAATTTCTACAGCAATTACATCAATTAACTTCCATTAAAATGGCAAAGGTACATTGACAACAATGGCTAATACTTCGATTCATTATATATATACTTTTCATAAAATAATGTTTGAATTTTTCTACATAAAACGGCAATTTCATAGGTAAGGACCTAATATCTCTGACATCGTCGATACAGTCAACAAATAAATTTTCTCATTCAGTACACAGAAACATTAAAATATTACTTTTTTTCATATCAGGTTCAAAACGTTGAACTAGGTTATGTAAATGGAATTGATTTATCTTTGCCGGCAGGGGGTACCGAACCCTTAAACCGAACCATTAAAACAGGCAAGTAGGCTCACTAGGCCATCAAGTCAATAAAGCCCGCGGATGTACGTATTATGTATTTGTGTGTTTGTCTAAGTAGGGTGCGTGAATTTACTTATACATGAAACTGGTGAAGAGTTGAAGAGACTTTATAAATTGTTATAAAATGTATTGTAATAGGGATTAATGGAGAAAGTTATCGCAAAAAGGCCAAGACCTACTAGTGGTTGAAAATTAAGTTGTGCTATTTTTAATTTTTCGTGTTTGTGAAAAGTTCCCGTAAAATATAAATATTGCTATTTTCTGTCAATACTTTATAAAGATATTCCATTTTCTAAACGACGACATGAACCTATAGATCATTAAATCGCACTACACTCAAACACAAATATATAATATACATAAATGTACATGTGAAATACATATAATTAATTACAAAAATACATGTTACTAGAGCGTGCCGAAGACACTTGTAATTGGGATAATGGGCATAGTCTTCACTATAATGTTTATTATCTGAGTGTCATGTACCCATTATCCTGTTAGTGTCTCTAATAAATAAAAAAAAAAAAAAAAAATTATTCTGGTTTGAGTTTTCTAGGATATTTTTGCCGTGTTTTCACGAACTTTCTGGCCAGCGTATATAAAAAAGGGTTCATTAGCACAAAGGAGCATGCAAGCTTGGCCATCCAGGAAAATCAGCGTTGGCTGAACATTTTCTGGATACCGGCCATCGTATGGGCTCACAGGCTGAGGACCGGCGTGGTAGCCGCAGCTCTAAATCGGGGGCAGAGAGTACCCCTGCTGGCTCTGACGGGAGCATATCGGACTGTGTCCAGTGCGGCCCTACCGGTGTTAGCGGGGGTGCTCCCTGCTGACTTGGAGGTACTGGAGTTCAGCGCCAGGCGAAGTGTTAGGAGGGGCCTGGAGGTAAACTACTTTGGTAGAACCATCAGGCTCTCGGAGACGTTGCGACACCAGGTGTTGGGTCAGAGATTGAGAGAAATATCATGTATAGTTTGGCAAGAAAGATGGGACACGGCCACCACCGGAAGATGGACTCATTCCTTTTTTCCGAGGGTGGCCGTGAAGGAAAAGGGCAGTGGATATTTTCCGTCGCTGGACCACCACACTGTTCAGATGCTATCGGGACACGGAGAGTTCAGGTCGAAGCTTTTCGATCTTGGACTCTCCGTTGACCCGTGGTGTGCTTGCGGTCGGGTGGCCCAAACGGCGGAACATATCCTTTGGGAATGTACGATCATGAATGACGCGAGAGAGAATATGTTAGCAGGATTAACTGAGTTTGGAATGACCGTGACAGGACGTCCATCCATTGATGTCCTAGTGAGGAATGAAAGGAACTTCGGATGCTTCCGAGGGTTCATTCGGGTGTGGGTGTCCCGTTGGGAAATCCTGAGGGGATCTGTGCGATAAGTTTTCTTGTGTATTGGTGGTTTGACTCTGTCATTCCCCGGTGTTGTGTTAATGTGTGGGCTCCTGCATTGGACGAAGACATGCCGGTCCTGTGCTTCCCTACCCGGATATCCAAATGTATTTTTTTTTTATATCGTCTCTTTCCCTGTTAAGGGGGTGTCTGTTTGACCTTACCCATCCACTGCCGCCACCGCGAAATTCGTCTACTATGTATTATTTTCTTCTTTTGTTATTACCTTTTCTTTGTTCTTGTATTATTTTTGTATTATTTTGTATTATTTCGTATTATTTTGTATTATTATTTTTCTTATTTTGTTATTTTACCTTTTCTTTGTTCTTGAATTTATTTATGTATTTTTTTATGCAATAAAGACGTATCTAATGGTGTCGGTCTGTGAATGGTTTTGTTTTTGCGGCCGTGCCGCCTCGCACCGGTTTATACGACCCGTGCGGGGCAGCACGGTCTTGCATTGTAGCTAAAAAAAATGTCAACCTGGAGACGAATGAGAAGGACCGATATGGGAGCTTTTGCTCATAAAACGGTCCTGGGTAAGCGGTGGGTACCATTCACCATTCACCAGTTCATCAATCTCTCCCAGCCGGTTAGCGACAAAAGTCGAATACGCCCGGGGGTCGGTCCGCAACCAGCATAACACCGTGGTGGAATCGGTCCACAGTACCGTACGGGCTATTTTACAGCGGTACTCTTTTTTTACAGCCGCCGCCAGTCGCGCGGCGATAAGTGCCGCTTGCAGCTCTAGCCTCGGTATTGACAGCGGTTTTAGCGGTGCCACCTTACATTTTGCCGAGATGAAGGCTACGGAATGACCACCCTCTCCTGTCTCGACAAAATAGGCCACCGCGCAGCTCGCTTTTTCTGAGGCGTCGCAAAACATATGAAGCGCGACTTCACTATCGCGGCGGGATATGCACGGGCGCGCGATTTCACATTTCACATTCCTTATTAGCTCGCACCACGCGTACCATTTATCGGCGTGCTCGGGTTGTATTCTCTCTTCCCATCCAATTTTAGAGCGCCATACATCCTGTAATAGGATTTTTGACCTTATTAGTATGCAGGCCAAAAATCCGATGGGGTCAAATATTTTCATTACGGCGCTCAATATTTGTCTCTTTGTCGGGCGGCCAGCCTCCGTTATTTCTGGCAAGTTCACAAATTGAAAAACAAATTTGTCGGAGGCCGGCTCCCACGCAATCCCGAGCACTTTTTCTGCCGTTGTCTCCGCCCCGATAATCCTCATCGGTTCCACCGCTCTTAAGGCGGGCTCAATTTTTTCTAATACTTCAGGATCATTGGAGGCCCAGTTGCAGAGCTGCATTTTCCCTCGACGCAGTATTTCAGTCACTTCGGTGAACATTTTTAAGGCCTCTTCAGTTGTATCTACTGCGTCGAGGTAATCGTCCATATAAAATGTAGTCTCAACCGCCTTTGCCGCGGTCGGAAATTCCGTGGCACTGGCTTGCGCAATCCGGTTCCTCACATACTGTGCACTGCTGGGCGAGCAGGTGGCGCCAAAAATCATAGACGACATTTGGTAAGTCGTCGGCACCTGCTCGCCTGGTTGTTTCCATAGAAATAATTGCGCCGCTTGGTCGGCCTCTCGGATTTTTATGCGCAAAAACATTTCTTTCACATCGGCTGCCAGTGCCACTTTTCCTTCCCGGAACCGGAACACACTGCCTAGAAGTGAACTCAAGTGAACTTCGGATGCTTCCGAGGGTTCATTCGGGTGTGGGTGTCCCGTTGGGAAATCCTGAGGGGATCTGTGCGATAAGTTTTCTTGTGTATTGGTGGTTTGACTCTGTCATTCCCCGGTGTTGTGTTAATGTGTGGGCTCCTGCATTGGACGAAGACCTGCCGGTTCTGTGCTTCCCTACCCGGATATCCAAATGTATTTTTTTTTTATATCGTCTCTTTCCCTGTTAAGGGGGTGTCTGTTTGACCTTACCCATCCACTGCCGCCACCGCGAAATTCGTCTACTATGTTTTATTTTCTTCTTTTGTTATTACCTTTTCTTTGTTCTTGTATTATTTTTGTATTATTTTGTATTATTTCGTATTATTTTGTATTATTATTTTTCTTATTTTGTTATTTTACCTTTTCTTTGTTCTTGAATTTATTTATGTATTTTTTTATGCAATAAAGACGTACCTAATGGTGTCGGTCTGTGAATGGTTTTGTTTTTGCGGCCGTGCCGCCTCGCACCGGTTTATACGACCCGTGCGGGGCAGCACGGTCTTGCATTGTAGCTAAAAAAATGTCAACCTGGAGACGAATGAGAAGGACCGATATGGGAGCTTTTGCTCATAAAACGGTCCTGGGTAAGCGGTGGGTACCATTCACAGAAGTGAACTCAGCAGGTCCGGCCCCGTCAATAGCATATCATTTAGTGATATTCCTCGGCACTTACTCGCGGCATCAAACACTATACGTATTTTGCCGGGCTTGTTTGGGTTAAAGACCGCAAAATGCGGCAAGTAAAACTTAAATTTCAGCGCCTTTTCTTCGGCGGGTGACAAGGCGCGGGCGTAATCTTTCTCAAAATATTCATTTATTTTCGCCCTGTACGCCGTCGCATATGCAGTATCTTTTTCCATTTTTCTTTCAATCCCCGCCAGGCGGTTGGCGGCGCACTGGCAGCTGTCTGGGAAATTAACATCATCCATCTTCCAAAGAAGGCCCGTTTCCCATTGCCCGGTAGGTAATTGCCGCGTAGTGGCCTTCATAATAGCGGCGGCGCGGGCATCCTCTCTATTGACGCGGGCCGCGGCAGTGATCCCCAGTGAATCCACTGCAAAATGCGCCCTTATCAGCGCCTCCAGATCGTTATCGGCCGCAGGCACCGTGGCGCCGGAGAGCGCCAAAACCGTCGCGGTGCCGGCGGGTGGCCGGCGGCCATGCTCGCCGTGTGTGGTCCATCCCAGGGCTGTGCGGGAGCGCAATCCGCCGGTAGGTATTTCAGTCACCTCCCGGGTGACGATCAAATGCGCGTGGTCCTGGCCTATCAATATTTGTGGCTCCACTTCATTAAACTCCGCGCACTTTCCACCATCACACGCGCGTTCTAAGTCATTTTCATTTTTATTTTTATTTTTATTTTTATTTTGGCACTCGCATTTTTTTAGCACTTTTTGCGCGGGCAGAGCGAGCTGTTTGACCGTGCTCGCCCGCATTTCATATGCAGCCTCACTCACTGTGAGATTTACATCTTGGGACCGGTCGTCTGAGGAACACATTCCATTTGCGCCGTGAATTCTAAGTCCGCGCACCGGTCCGCGGGCCCCGACGGCGCTGGCCACTGTTTCATCGACGAGAGTGACGGTCGAACCCTCATCGAGAAGCGCATAAATTTTCACTTGACCTCGGGGCCCACTCACAGTCACCAACAAAACTTTTAATAGTACGGCATATCGCCCATTGTCCAATTTTGCGTGCCCCACTGTATCATCGCGGGGCGCCGTAACATTCGTCGCGGGGGTGCTAGTTGGGGCGGCCGCGGCGGCGCCGCTTGACCCGCGCGGTGGCGCGCTTCGCGGGGCGCCTCGCCCGCCTCGCCGATGTTGATCGCGGCCACGCCCGCCTCGCCCGCCGCGCCCGGATCGATGTTCTTCAGCGGCATGGGGCGGGCGGCGATTTTCCTCTAAGTGCAGCGAGTGGTGGTGTGGTGCTCGGCATCCATTTTCGCCGCACCGCTTGGCCTTGCAGTTAGGCAACATATGCCCCCTTGTCAGGCAATTAAAGCAGACAGCGGCCCGCCTTGCCCATGTCCATCTCTCCCGTATGGGTTTATTCCAATACGCCCTACAATCCAGCAGGGCGTGATTTGCCATATGGCAGGCGCAGCATCTGGCGGCGCTCGTTGACGGTCTACTATCATCACCGTCTTCCGTCAATTGGTGAACTTGACCGCTTCGGCGGGCGGTCATCTTCTGGCTCGCTTTTGGTCTACATCCGGCGTATGGCGCCATGTCCAATATGTCGACCAGCCAGTCCGATAAGTCCTTTATTGTGATGTTGGTTGGTCCGCCTCTCCTTGAATTCAGCCACATTAATTTCGCCGACATGGGAAGCTTGCCGACCATTTCTGTAAGTAGCTGCGGTGACGTCAGGTATTTCCGGTCAAAGCCATGCACGGTCGCCACCACATTTCTGATGGCTATAGCATAATCCGTCAGCGCGTCTATCGGCGAATCTTCAGTGATCCGTGGGTGGCGGCGGACTCTTTCCAGCATGCTATCAATAATGTCCTCAGAATTGCCGAAGCGGTTTTTCAGTGTCCGCATAATCTCCTCCAAATTCTGTGGGTCCACTAGAAGCGGCGCGACTGCTTCGCGCGCTCGTCCTTTCAGCGCCGTTTGTAGGCGCATAATATTTTCAGGCGGCGACAATCCACGTAAAACGGACGACTGCTCATACTGCGCCAGGAAAGTCGGCCACTCGAAGGGGTCTCCGGAAAAATGCGGCAATTCTTTGACGCCTGATTGTCGCGCCAAAATTGCTGAAACCGGCGCTTCTCCCGCAGTAGGTTGTGAGCGAGTGCTGTTGGCCTGGCGTGAATTGAGCGCCTCTTCAATCAGTGAGTTGACCATCCGTCTTTGTTCCGGATGGCTCAGGACCCAATCTCTGGTGAATGTACTCGGTTCGGGACAACGGCCCCGCTGTCCAGATCGGTCTGATGACACACTCGCGTACTCCTCCATGACGTCATCGGCCGCGGCAACTGGTGGGCGGCGGGTGGTGACGTCATCGGCCGCGACAACTGGTGAGCGGCGAGTGGTGACGTCATCGGCTGCGACGACTGGTAGGCAGCGAGTGGTGACGTCATCGGCTGCGACGACTGGTAGGCAGCGAGTGGTGACGTCATCGGTCGCGACCACTGGTGGGCGGCGGGTGGTGACGTCATCGGTGGCGGCTGGTGTCGGCCGCTTGGGTGTGACATCATCAGCGGCGACCGAGGCTGGTCGCTTGGATGCCGCCCTGGTCGTTTGCACATTTGCAGCTTCGGATGCGTCTGCCTTTGCTGAGCAGATCCGGATGAGCGCCTCCGCGTGCTCTCGCTGGAGTTCTCGTATGAGCTGCTGTTGGCGCCGGATCTCCGCCGCTTGCCGGCGGACGGTGTCCTCCGTGGATGTCGTGGAGGCCCGGTCCACTTCAGAACCGGCTCGTTCCGGTGCCACAGGCTCGTCCTGGTCGTGGTCTCCCCCAACAGAGTGTCTCGATCCCTCTTGAGACATGGTGGTCGTCAGCGAAGCTCAGATCTCCGGCTCGAACAGGACCAAAATGTTCCGGATGGGAACACCTTTTTTATGCGGCTCAGTAGTCTTCGCTGGTGGGGCAGAGATCGCCACCAGAATTTGCAGTGAAGCTCGTAGTCCGTGGATATGCCAGAAGTCAAACGCCGAAGTAGTGCTTTTATCGTATTAAAGTCGAAGAAAAAATCCGAAGCGAAGTCCAAGTCAGAAAGCAGTGGTCACAAAATTCCAAGAAAGCAGAGTCCAAAGTAGGTAAGCAGGGTCAGGAAGAAAAGGCAGCAAGAAGATTGTCCAAATAGCGGTTCTCGTACCGACGCGTGGCGTATCAGTGGTACCCGCTCAAAAAATGCATTTTATTTATACAAAATTCAAAATTTCACAAGATTGCGTCATAGCATATTACAGAAACCAATGAGATTGCGTAATTCTGGGAAGGCGCCGCAGCGCTCCCAGCGGCCGAGCGGTGAACTACGTCATTCGCGGTTGCACAATTTCACCGCGCGGCAGATTTCATATGACAGATACAAATTAATTCATAAAAAATGCATTTTAGCTCCCAAGAGACTAATACTGTGTTATTTTGTAATAACAGACCTAGCAGATGATAATAACACAGTTATTTGGACGGGCTGGGTCATACAAGGCCCAAAAAACTAAAATTAAATTCGCCACAAACGGCTCAAATTTTCAAAAATTCATAAAAAATCAAAAACAGCATTTTTACAAGTTTTGCTATGACAAATGTGATTTGCGCATGCAAGCGCTCATTTTAACAGTAATTCCAAATATTTCAGGTAAATATTTACTGAGTTATAGGCATTCAAAAAAGCGCCAAAAACCAATTTCTTTATTTCACTCTCAGGCGCGCCTATATCATTCCACATGTATAAAAATACATTCTCCAGACAGGCATTCAGATAAGGAATGCAATGACACTACATAAGTAGGAATTCGTCCACGGTAAGCCGCTCTGATTGTTGATAAAAAATTCAACTTTTTAATATCCTCCACGGCGAGCCGTGTGCGCGAGCTTACCGCGACGTGGGCCCGCAAACAGGCGACTACCGTTTCCAAATCGAGAAAAAACCAACATTTTTCTCACGGTCTTCCAGTACTCATTCATTTCATGCTGACCATCTCCACGATGGCGCCCGGTGCAGGCCTTCGGGCCCCCGTGGAGGGTATCCCATATACGCATCTCAGACGGGGGCTCGGAATTGAGTACTAGGCGTTAGAAGTTATAGCCGGTCAGGTAAGTTTGTAAAATCTCTGAATATTCAAAAAACATTTATTGCCCGTCGGCGGATTCAACGGCGGAAAGAAAGAGACGAGACCCTCTGCAGCGAGACTCGTCTCCCGTGTTGGCGAATATTGCGTGCCACACTCATGCCCATTTAGTGTTGGCGAACATCGCGGGTACCGCGTGCCACACACATACTTTACTTTGGGGCGTTACATCGCGGAAGAATCCCTTCGGCTCAAACTTCTAACCTTTGTCCACGCACCAACAGGTGCCAAATAAAAAATTATTTATTTCCATTTTATTCATAAAAATTCATAAAATTCCAATACATTTTTCTCATCAGAGATTCAACATAATGCACATGACAATATTGCATACAAAAAGGGCGCCAAGCGCTGCTTCCTACAAGACATCAACATATTTTAAAAATATTTTCATAACATATACAAATTCCACACATATTTGTATCGACACTTGTAGCTGGAAATAACATCGGCAGCCAAACAGGCTGCATTTTTCATATTCATTCAACAAAGGGCCAATCTCCGGTCTAGTGTCCGGGCGATGTTGTTCTACAGCTAGTTGGAAGCAGTATGCGCGCGCGGCCCCCCTCCAGTCGCGGCAACAGCCGCTGGGCACTGACTTGCGCGCGCTTCGAGCGGCAACCCGATTTTCAGTAGCGGCATACACGCCTCGTCTCCAATGCAATTTTCTGTATGTAGCGGCTGATTTATTGTGGACACGCGCCGCTCATAGTGGTCATGTTATGTTCTCATTTTTTACATGGCTCAACCCTGTCCGTTCCACTGGGTGTTTTGTGATGTATTTCGCTTCTGTGATTGGGCCTCTTGGACTGTAATTAAAAAATTTAAATAAAATTGCAGATGGCGGTTCTTTCCGAGATTAATTATCCTCTATGTGGTTTTGTCCTGATTTTAAAATAATATGGAATTGACTCTCATGTAAGTATTAAAGTAGTTATTAGCCTTTAAAATTTCAATCATAGACTAGATTTAGCTGAGGAGAATTTTATTTACAGGCAATAACAAATGTTGACGCGAATCATAGCCAATACAAACATAATAAATACCGAACTTAGGATCTCCCCATGAATGAAATTATTAATGTAGAATATTTTTTCTTGTTTATGGTTTGCGCTTTGTCATTAGATAATGTGACTCGTATATCAAAATGTGTGGTGAAATTTTAGAAACTTTTAAATGTAATAAATATCTTGTTTAGTATTTACTCAATAGTCATGTCAGTTTTATTTTAAAATCAGGACACTCAACTATTTTGAGGATAATTATTTTCGGAAAGATCTGTTATACCGCCCTCATTTACAATTATGCCTCTATTATGCATTAATTTATACAACATAAAAACGATTAATTATTTTCACAATCAAATTGGTTTAGCAGTAATCTGATGACTAAGAATACGCAATCCAAGTATTATCAGTAAATTAATATTCATTTGTGATAAGAGAATAAATATATAGAAAACAAAAACTATGGTGGTAAAGGCATTATTATGTCGATTGTTGGACAAAATATGAACAACTTATATTATTTTACATTTTAAATTTTTTTCCGACAGTAAGGATCTCCTGGACCGACCCTAGTGACTACCAAAAAAATTGTGTAACAAATGAACAAAAGATAGGAAATTATGTTCACGATAACGACAATAAAAAGGGAATACCTTAGTCAGGTCAAGAAATAAAAAAGAAAATAATTACAGAACACTGCGACTAATCATACAGGAATAAATCTATGGAAAAATAAGTTAGCGAAGAAGATTAAGATTCTAAGATTAAAATTTGAAGAGACCGGTTCAGGTGAATTATTCCATCTCCAACTTAAGAATTTTAATATTGTCCTCATAACGGAATTTCGAAACTTTTTGGCGTTAAATAACAAAGAATTAGATTATTCTGTAGGTCTTTCTAATTGATTTATTAGTTTGGTTTTAAAAATTTCACAGAACTTTGTTCTGAACAATTACAGCTTCACAAATATGAATGTGTTCTTGGATATAATATCTGTTGTATCAAATGTGGGTCCAAATAAAATGAATTAATCAGTTAATTCTGGCGTCCATCTAGCGGTAGTATTGCAAAGTAATTTGAACTCCCGTATCAAAAAAGTGGAAGGCTCTAAAATGGACAAAAATAAAAATTAATCAATTAATAAAGTGAGAATTACATATAAGGTCGATATATTCACGGAAATATACAAGGCTCCTATAGCTTAGTGGTTAGAGCACCGGCCCCGGAAAGGAGGTGGCCCGGGTTAGAATCCCGGTAGTAGCCAAATATTTATTCGTGAATTAGATTTTTCTGTATGTCTTTCTAATTGATTAATTAATTTGGTTTTAAGCATTAGCAGTTTAAAAGGTATTGTTATTATTAAATAACCCAAAATTAACATAGACCTGCACCTGAGATTCTCACATGGAAGCTCGCCAACTCCAAAGCTCAATCTCATGTACGAAATTCAGGTATTGTAATAATAATGTATAAATACAAAGTAGATTACTTCTGCTTCTTTGTGTGAAGAAATAATTAAATCAACTTTCCTAGACTTTCGAATACACACTTTTGTGTAAATATTATGTTTATGGACTTCGATATGTAAATATTTTATTTTGCACACTTTATCAAACACCGCAACGGAGAAGTATCTTGGAACTGAGTCAAATACACATTATGCGTATTGTTAATATGATTAAAGGGTCATTAACACATGTTGCTTGTCAGCCCGATAAGATGGAGAAACAGATTTGTGAAAAGGAAAAAAGCACATTTTTAGATTTAAAACGTGATGAATATTTTACAATATTTGAATGAATACTTTACATCATGAATTGTGACTACTTTTCTTTAAAAAATTTGCTGTCTTCACTGCAAAATTTTGAAAAAATAAATTATTTAAGTAGAAAACATTTAGTATTATTTGTAGTCAAATAGCAACATTCTTGTAATTTTTACAAATCTTCTTCTTCATCCCCTTTATCCTAACCGGGTTAAGGGCCTATTGCTTGGAAAGCACTCTTCTAAACCCTTTATCCAATTTTCCTTTGCAGAGTGTCTTCATTTGATTTTTACACATTCTCCTGAGCCTTCTCTCTCATTGACGAGGAAATCTGTTCAGGCAGTCTCATAGATTTCACTTTTATGGAATCAAACATCAAAGATCTTTTCAAATTTGTCCATTGGATCATTCCGATGCAAAAACCTTACAGAGAATAAGTCTGTTCCAATCATCCAATATATTGCCTGCCCAACATAACTTGGCGTGCGGCAGGATTGGAACTAAAACCCACCCTGTCCGCACCCGCGGTGGTGCAAGAACAATTGCCAATGAAATATTAAAGTTTTGCGAAGCTGAAAAAGCAAATAATGGACCGATATTACCGTCTGATAGTTTGACAGATAGAGCGTCCGCCGCGGAGCGCGCTGTTACCCGACCAAATTTATATTGACACTGGTCACCGGACATTATGTATTGTGTAATAAATTTACAACCTGGCAACTTCTGTTTCGCGACAGGGGCGACCTCCCTCGCACGCCAAGTTATCGTGGTGGGACTTTACAAGAGTTGTATAAACATTAAATTTAAAATTTAACAAAATAATACCCCTCTTTTATCTCACTTTAGTGGGTCACTTTTGGTAAGTAAAATTTTCAGTACAAAATTTCGCTGCATTAACAATGGTCAAATTTCAATCAATATATGTTGTGTAACGTTTGGGGAATTAGTGCATAAGGGGAAATTACACAAAACATAGAGCTTTAAATGAGAAGGTAGTAAAAATGAAAAATGATCTTAAGATAAATCACATTATTAATCAACTGACACCGACGCTATTATGAGGATCTATAGAAAAACTAATGCAGAAAAATGTATGTAGTGGGTTCAAAAGCCATAATTCAGATATTTATTATTTCTATGAATCACTAGACAATAAATATAGCAACTCATTTAAACCAGCTTGAAAATAAGATAAAATTGACATTTTATTACATCCTTCCAGATAAGATAATTCTGTATTACCTTTTACAATGGAACCATACTTCCTACATCACGCAGTGAATTTATTTATAAATTTGCATGAAATGTGTACACAGTGAATCTTTAATGAAAATGGACTGAGAGATTTGGCAATCAGCACTTTATACTCAAGGACAACCAATAGAGGGATGCATTCCAGCAGCGTGCAGGCTTGCACCAGGTGTGAGACCAAAAGACTCGCCCAAGGGTGAGCCAAGTCACTTCTCCGGCGAACAGCGCTACACAACACCGTTCGCTCAAACCCCGTTACTTTGCTTTCCACCTGAAATGTACCTACTTGTGTGCAATTCATGTAATTCTTTATCAAACCAAGTCAGTTTTCCAAGTGAGAACTGTTCTTTGTTTCAAGCCTCAACACTGTCTTAATTTCTCGTATTCTTCACTGTTAAACCAAGTGAACTGTGTCATCTTAAGCACAAATGATGGACTGAAATATGTGTTTCATTATTCAGCATTAATTCTTTTGATTACAACATACCGTCATGAAATTGTTGAATTTATCTAAATACATATAATAATTGCGTTGTCTGTCCGTAACTTGCTAGAATGACAACTTTCTTTAGATAATTAGTGACACACAATCAGTGCGCGTGGCTAATGTTGCACGGTCATGCGAGGGTTGTTATTAATTATTGTTGTTTCCCGTGATTTTTCACGCATGAATAGTTTTCATTAAAAACTATGCAATTTGTACAAAATCGTTCAATATTTTGATAAAATCAAAGTAGGGCTTTGAATAAATGCAAAGCTTTTAGTTTTTCTAAAAATTAAGCAATAGTAGTGGCTAGGTAAGGTATTACGAAAAAATAAACAGTATTTTTTCAATGACATTTATTAATTTTCTTTTTCGCAATATAAGCTCCTAAACAAAAATTTTCACCTTAAAAATTGTGATAATATTCTGTAACGATATTGAAAAAATCTATGACAACTGTATTATAAAGCAATTGTGTATAAAAATAAGCGAAAATTCAACATTGTATAATTTTTTAGAAAATTATGCAATGCTGAATTTCCCCTCACTTTTATCAATAGGCTTCAATTGAAACACTCCTGATAAAAATTACAAGCAACGAAATAAAATTATAAAATAAGAAAGACGGTGAAAAATAAATCAACGTTGGTGAGCGAAATACAATTCGAAATGTTGATAAAAAAATGATTTTGATAATGAGGTTTTGACTCCTTCAGCCCGCTTAGGAAAAAGAAAATAAAGTCAACAAAAGGTGTCAAATGAGGATGTAGTAGACATGCTGTCTTATATAGTAATCCTTAGAAGTGATCAAAGGATCACTGATCCTTGCATTAAATACGCGCACAATAATACATTCTGCATACACAAAAGACAATGTCTTACAATAATAGGACACTCTTTTGACTGTTTACCCAATAATTACAGTAATTGCTGCAGTACACGTCTAGACAAGATAGACAAATACATATATTTTTGGGACTAACTATAGACAAACATTTCAATTGGACAAATCATATAGAAGACACATGCAATAAACTAAGAACACTATTAGGAAAATTCAATCACCTAAAAGAGTGTATTCTAAGGCATACACGACATTGCTTATACTATAGTTTGGTAGACTCAATTATAAACCACAGTCTAAAAATTATCTCAGTTTTGTGAATTTTTTCCTATTCACTTTTTCTTAATCAAGTTGAGCAGTATACAATATGAGAAAAATATACTTACAATGAAAACCAACATATACATATATGTTAAACAAAATAAGTGTCACAAAACGGCGTTTATTTAAAAATCTAAGAAAAATATCATACGATTTTCAGAAGAAAAAAACACAAAAAATAATAATCATTTTATTCCGCCTCTCATGCCTGAGGATCATGACCTCCATGCACGCATTATCTGGAGAGTACCCCTGTGTCATCCACCCCCATCATTCCCGGTGCATATCTAGTCAAAATGTATGATTTACCGATGCGTTTGTTTGATCAATGGGCCATACTCCACTGGTATCACAGTGTCGCTATCGCTTTCCACGTTTATAATGAATGGCTTATCCAAATATATTTCTTTTTTCCAATATTCTTCTTCAATTTTATGAATCTGGTCGTAATGTTTTTTCATTCCACGACATTGATTGAATTAAAGGCTTTGGTAATAGGTCAAGGCATATTTTCATTTTCTTGATCCATGTTTACTTTAGCTACTTTCCTTCTCATTGTACTCCAAATCATTTCTATGAGGTTTATATCACAATGGTACGGAGGCAGCCGTAAACATATGTATCCATTGTGTGCCAGTTGATTAATCAATTTCTTTTATTGGTTCAGGTTTATTTCTTTTTATAATTTCTAATACACGGTTGTGGCACGGCAACAATAACCTGTAGCGGCAGTAATGTGTTTATGAACATAATCAAATGGTATAATTGGGATTTTGAGATACTTTTCTGTTTCAGAAAAGGAATGCATATTCAAAATAATCTCCCGGATATCACTTTTAATAATTTGGCGTGGTAGCAGGAAAAAATTTATAAAAAATAATGAAAACACTTGTAAGCTCGCAATAAACCAGAATTTGACAGCTGAAACGTAACCAATACGGCGCCTTTAGTTCCATGTTTGTCCATTCTACATATAAGTTTTAAGAACTATAATCTCTGTAAAATCCATTTTTTTTAAATAAACCAATCACCTGAGCTTTGCATAATGAACCCACGTGGGACCTACTTCGCGTGTGCTCAATAATAATTTAATTCGATACCAGAAGGCAAGGTGCCCACCAACTATTGTCATAGGTCTTTTGATATTTGTATCTCTGACAATGGTTTCGGAATTTCCGCCACAGCCTGTGCCTTTTTTTAACACCAAGCGGCGCTGTCTGCATGGGCACGCTCCGTGGAACGCATCTTTTTGCCGCTGTCATCTGTATCGACCACAAAAGGCACCGCACGGTTTTATCGTGTGAATTCACCGTGAAATTCACACAGGATTTCATTTCATGGTTATTGATATTATCAGTACGAATGTGTAAAATGTCTTTTGTCAGGCCTAATGCAGCCGTTCGGACGCAATATCAAGTAAACATTGTGAAATAATCGATTAATGACATTCGCTCTTGTGTATTCGGAAGCCGGCGAAATCGATTAACAATTTATAAATGTTATTACAATCTACTAACATCTACCTCGTTACGCGGTCCGACCAAACGAAAATGACAATAAATTTAACGCCTGTGACATTTTTCGAGATGCACCGCCTTCCACATCTCGAGCGCTGAATACTTGATGTGTTTACGAAAATTTTTAATGGCCCCACGTTGGGCGCCAGTTTGTAGAGGAATCTTTTACTTCTCTACAAACTGGCGAATACATGGACATGAAATGAAATTTGTGACTCACGTATTTCTGACTTTATAGCTTACGAGTGTGTGTGGTTATCGGAACAGTGAGTGAAAGAAACCTAATTGTATTTCTTCCCTCAAATTTTCCATCTATTCGCCACCGACCTCGTATGGCTATAAAGTCAGAAATACATGAGTCACAAATTTCATTTCATGTCCATGTACTCGCCAGTTTGTAGAGAAGTAAAAGATTCATCTACACTATTCTATTTAAATTTGAAAATATAATTCTCTTCGCTTCATTATTGACGAGCTTTCTTCTATATTAATGATAAAATACGGATTTCAATTGCGACACAGAAGTCAATAATGTAGAGTATGAAAATTTTTTAATATTACTAATGAGTAAGAATGAAAAAAATATACAGCAATGTATTTCAAATGTAACACATACATTTGTAATATTCTAATGAACACAGCATGTGAGATTTATTATCTTGCAAATTTGAAACAGTTTTTAAAATTGTTCTCGATTATGAATACATTACACATATGTATGGCTACATTCTATTCAGTTCCAACAAACAATACATTCAACCTTGTGGCAAATGTCTATCAATTGAGCAGTTCGCACATTTAACCGTGGCACTTGCCTAGTTCATAAGTGTGTGTGTATATACCATATAAGATATAATTTTAATGACAAACAAAACAAAACATCTACACGTTCCATTAGATTGTGAGTTATATAATCATTATTTGTTTAAATTTGAGTGCAATGATCTAGAATGTTTTAATCATATTGTAATAATTATTTTATTACGTCTTCTCTTTCAGGTAAATTTCAACTGAAATTTCCACATACTGCAGAGGGTCCCATGGCGCAACTTCTGCATAATTTCATTTTACTCTTACCGATAAAAAACAGGAAATCTCAAATCCACCCTCTAATCTAATCCATAAATCATTTAAAATATGTGATATACTACCACAACTAAAAATTACCTATTTTTACTTTACCTATTACCTATACTTTACTTAGAATGAGATCAATATATGGGATACAACGGTTTTTGTGGACATGGTAACTCTGTCTTTTCAGAAAATTTGTCCTAATTATAATCATTTCCTTTTCTGTATGTCCGCGTAACTTCGGGTAACTTTTTTATAGTAAATTTTTTTTTAGAAAAATAGTTATATTATCATATTATATATTTAATTAAGATAAATTATTATAGATGTCTCACAAAGACAAAGCTATCTATTTAATATAAAATAGATATAAAATATATCTATTTTATATTAAAATCCAAACCTATCACAGACATTACTCTCAGAATTACAAACATAGGGCCGGTTGTATTAAGGTGGTTTATAACAGTAGTTCGTTCAAAGCATAGATTTTTACGAAAACAGGTTATTTGATTGGTGGAAAATGCAAAAATTTAAGCTTTAAACTTATTATTATAAGCCAAATTGCTTTACTGAATATACTAGACATACTGGAATAAAGTTTTATTATTATTATAAACCAAAATGATACAACCAGCCCGGAGTCACAGAATTTTTATTTCAATTATTATTTTACAATATACAACATAGAATTATTATTTAAAAAAAAAAAAAAAATTAAATACTCTAAACTGAATAAAATCCAATTGGTATATAATGACTTTACTCTGTAAATTTCTTCAATTGAAAAAACAGCTAAACCTGTCGCACCATTTAAAAATGTAATATAGAGTATAATAATGAAGAAGACAATAGCATTGATAATTTTGAATGTCCACCAGTAACCATGACTAGAATCCAATAGTCAATATGATCCTGTTTTCAAAATTAGTATGATAGATGATCTCATCCCAATTATAATAATTTATTAGTCTGTCTGTCCGGCCGCATAACTTTGTGTAACTTCCGAAACTTTTTATAGTAATTTAATAATAATGAAGAAAGAGAAAAAGCATAATTCTCTATTTAATAATGTGCATCAATAACATTATCAAGGCGCCACGTTACTTTAGATAGCGCTGTTCTTACAACTGGCAGCCGAAATGTATAAAAAATTTGTCATTTTTGACAGGTTATAGCTAGTATTGTGATGACGGGCTACAGGTAATATAGAATATAATAATGAAGAAGATAATAGCGTCATCGAGATTAATATTTCTGACAGGTGAATTTGGATAGGAAAATTATCCGATATATTACTTAGGGACACGAACAATAATATTTGCACAAAATTTATGATAACAATCAGATAAACCAAAACAATTTCATAAATGCATTGCATGACTTCATAAAAAAAGTCATGGAAACTCCAGATACAATAAACATTTTTTCATATTAATTTAACATCAAGTAAATTTTGAAACCCCCTTTTATCATTGTATCAAAAAATATACATTAGAGGTACCAGATGAAAATGTTGTGACTTAAACAAGGGTCTGTTTAGTTATTAGTTGTGTTTCTTCCATCGAACCATCAACATGTTTTATATGTACATTGGTTTCATAAGCCTGCAAGAACTTTTTAAAAAATAGGAAAAAGCCTTAAGGGATTTCGGATACCGCATGATCTGAGCGAGAAGAACAAAGCCCTGAGTGTGCGGACGTGCGAGAACTTGATCAAACTAGAAGAAAAATCGTCATTTCCCAGAACTCTGATAACTGGGGATGAGAAGTGGGTTATGTAGTTGAATCAAACTCGCAAAAAAACGATGGCTCTCAAAAGGACAGACGCCGAAGCCGATGCCAAAACCGAATCTTACAATGCGCAAGGTCCTTTTGTCGGTGTTTTTTTTTTGTTTTTGCGTGTGCGGTGCGGTTTTTAGGGGATTATCCATTATGTACTGCTTCCGTATGGCCAAAACATAACAGCAGAGGTTTACTGCAGCCAACTCGACTGTTTAAAGGAGGCAATACAAACTAAAAGACCATCAATTTTTTTTTAAACACGACAACACATACAGAAAAAATCACACGTGATAAAGGATCTTGGATGGAAATTAAGTAATTGCCTATCCACCCTGTTCACGACTTAGCCCCATCTGACTATCACCTGTTTCGAGAATATATGTGATTATTTTGATGATTTTTTTTATTATGAATAAATAAATTTTTTTAAATATTTTTTGAACGAAATCAAATAATCTACAGATTCTTAATTATTTTTCTATACTTTACGATTTGCGTGAATGTTTGATGTTACCATGAAAAACAAAATTCATGTTGCATAATATTTATTATTCTTTATGGTTTGCGCTATTTCTTTTATATACCTTTTTCTATGGTTCTTGACTAACAATCAAAATGTATGGTACAATTTTCGAAACTTAAAAGTGTTATTATTTAAGCGTTAATTATCTTTAATTTTGTAATCAGGATATTCAATTATATGTAAGTGAAATACTCATTTTCATTGTATGAACAACGGGACCATATTCTTGGATTATGCCAGAAAATTGATATAAACTGAATGAAGAAGACTCCCCCAAAGTTTGTGCTACCAGCTATGAGACACCTGTGTACATAGAATAAATTCTAATATTTTTGGCAGTTGGTGGAAATCAATGTGTTTCACACACATCTACTAATTTCTTCGTCCAAAGTGTCCAAATATTAAACTAAAGTCAATATTTCCACTATAATGATGGAAATATGTTTTTACATTTGACAGATGTCTTGACATTTCTTACAGAAACATCTCACAGTACATTAATAAGCATGTCTTGTATATTTTATGTTGGGATAACAATACCAATCTTAACAATCTTGTTATTCTGTAAAAAAGGGGGGGGGTTTGCCACAGCAATTTTACATATGATACAAAGACAGTGCAATACATTATGTTATCAAACTATGAAGCAAAAAACATTATCAGGTGAAGAAAATAACTGGAATAGGTAGATAAAAGTAATGATACGTAGAAAGTACTTGACCAAAAATATAGAAAACATTTCCTAAAAAGTTGATGATCATTTAACAGCCCACCCAGGTGTGGTGCGGTTTCCAGGGGATTATACATTATGTACTGCTTCCGTATGAGGGCGTTGTATCTGCAGCCAGTGTCATCCAATTTAAGAATAGGCTGGATATTCAAATGAGAGACAGTGATATGGGCCTATCAGCTTAAGCTGCATGCCCATTATCAATAATAATAATAATAATATTTGTATTTTTATTTAAAACGTGACATTTTCGACAGGTAACCTTAATATAATTTGAGCAAATACTAAAGTGAGACATAATGTTAACTGAAATGGTTTACACGCTTTTATTTCATAAGGATCCTTCAAATATCTGTTCCAAAGGCTGCATTTAATTGATTGTTACATTTATCTTTTTATTTTAAATTCATCAAATGAGATATTTGTGACTATTCTAACAATCATGTATGAACCCCTGTTACATTACATTATTATAAACTTTGTCAATTTTGACTTGATGAATATTATAAAGGTGTCTCATACCTATACGGTAGCAAAAATTTTAGGCGAGTCTTCTTCGTTCAATTTTGAATAGAAAATATTTGAATGAAATATCAACTGTTAAAGTGAAAAGCGACAACAGTTTTCTTTTTTCTTCAATATTTCCGACCTATTTTCTATAAAACGTTAATAGTAATGAGTAGCTTGAAATCAACTTATATTGAATATGTATTAAAAATTCATTCCTTTGATTCAAATCAAATAAAATGATTAGGACCTTGCAAAAATATCAGGACCAAATTTTTTTTTGCACAGTTTTAATCAATTTATTTGATTGCTATCAACGCGTATGAATTTTTTATATTCAATACTTTCTTTCGTTATATTATTCTTTTACGGAAGATAAATCAGAAAGGCTAAATCCAAGATCATGGTCCCGTTGTATATACATTGAAAATGAGTGTTTCACTATATTAACCGTTTAAGTGCTAAGCAGCGCTATCGCGCTTCTTCTGCATCCTCTCATAAATTGCGTTAGGCGTGACAGCGCTGCTCACATCACTGTGTCTTCGCGCGCGAGTTAGATAGGTAAAAAATATAAACTTGCTGAGTGTCCGCGAAGTTTATATTTTATCAAATTCATAGTTTGTGTGCAGCTATGATTTTTTCCTATTGTACCAAGAGAAATTACAGAAAATGGCTCAGCACTAAAACGGTTAATGTGCTAATAACAAAATGAAAGATAATTTACGTTATACACAATAAATGGTTGGTTTTAGAAAGGTTTAGGTAGTTCAAACTTAGAATGTACTTGACCAAAAATATAGAAAACATTCCTAAAAAGTTGATGATCATTTAACAGCCCACCAAATAAAATCAGAATGATTACGGATGAAAAATGTCCACTAAAGCAATCAAATACTTTTTTAACAAAATTTATATTTAAAAACTAAACAACTTCTTCAATAACTGAAAAATGACTTGTGGTACCATCACGCAGTTTCTCCACAGAGGTAGGCAGAAAGTTTTGCTTCGGCTACTCATAAATTTTCTCATGCAAGCACTACAGTTGTTGAGGCTTTTAACAGGGCCATCCCTAATATTTGTAGTATTTGATCATGCCAGGTCTTTCGCGGACGCCCTCTATTCCTGTTGCATTCGACACTCGCCCCATACATTTTCTTAACCATCCTTTCCTCGCTTGTACGTTCTACATGACTAAACCATCTCAGCACTTCTTTCTTTATTCTGTCTACCACACTACAGCCAGCATTACATTCACTAATATGGTAACATTATTTATATAATTAATAAGAATATATATACACTGTGTATTACTAACCACAAATGTGTTGAAATATCAACATGTTTCGGGGTCAATGTTTCCTTAATCAGGACACAATGAATAATTATATACGATTTGGCATTCACAGGTACAAACAGGCATTTTTCCGAATGTGGCGGTGTTGTTCTAGGAGTATGATATCTACATTGACGTTGAATATAAATAAAAATCTATTATTTAAGAAGAAAAAATCTTATTGTTTGTATATTATGTATTTTAAGAATTTTTGCATTATTAAAAAAATAATCATAATGAAATAAAACAAATAAAAAAATTCATTATAACAGAAGCTTTGAAAAATTCAGTTTTTACAGGGATAAAATTTGGCGAAAAACCTTCATAAAAATAATATATATTGTATAGGTCAATCACCGGGAAGTTTTGTGTGACTCACATGAAAAAATATATTGCTCTACCATTAACTCCATCTTAATAAAAGAAGACAAATGATAACAGAATAAGACGATCAAACCAAATTAATCCAGGATATACTATAGAAATAATTTTAGGTTGTTTAACTATTGATTACATTTATTATTATATAAATTGATAAAAAATACAATAATTATTTAAGGTTGATAAAAGAAAACATAGTTATTTTTATAAATGAGTTTAACTTCCTTAAAATACACAAAGAAAGTAAAAAAAAAATTACGACCCGTAAAAATGTAATGTATCGAAAATCAAAGTAAATACACAAGTTATAGAAAAAATTTAAATAGGAATCTTTCCGCGAGTTTATGCCTTTTTACATTAGGTATGAATAGAAATATTGTACAAAAAAAAGGAACCGCGGAAAATTTGAGTGGAATGTTTTTGGTACAGAAGTAGTGTGCCTATAATCCACCAAATTCATCTTGACAGCTAACGTATGTTCAAAGATGTTTTTTCAACAAGATGTTTTTAGGTCAGGCTGTTGAAGAAAGGTATGACAATTTATTTAAAATTTAAACAATCAAGTTCTAAATAGAAGGTCAAAAACTATAATAAGTCAGGTGGTTATCAGCTGACAGGAGGCGGCGCCTACAAAAATCATTTATGATCTTACGAAAATAAAAATGATAATTATCTAGTTCATCTTTATCCTTTCCTCTGTTAGAACAGTAAAAATCTAAAAGACATACGGTTACGTAAGCATAAAACACAATACGATTAACCATTTTAGATCCATATATCATGTATACAAGGGCATATAAAATAAAAATTAATCTCTACGTACTGTGAATGGTATCCCTTCAACCGAGCCAACTGCAAAACATTGGTCTCCAGCATTGCACGCACCACTAAGCACCTGATGGCAATTCATATTTTACAAACACTATCGGTTGATGGGTATCAACCACCGATATCTAAAATTAACGATTATGTCGCCCACATTTCACAAAAACACAAAATCGAACATGACATTTATGCCAGCGGACGACATTTTACTATCATTGCTAGACGGCGGCCACAAATTTTGATAATCAGCTAAACAGTGATACCATATGAAAATTACGTAGCTACTAGCCAGTGCGAAAATATTAACAAAGATTACGCCTACCTACGTCTTTTAAAAATCTTGTATTTGGAAAAGTGGTTACAAATATAAAAACTAATACAAATAACCGCTAATTAACTCATTCAAGCTGAATGAAATGATCCCAATGCCTAGGAATAATTTCGCACAACCATTAACTAAATTTATTATATTTTCTTAGCTCGAAAATATTGAGTCCAATTCGAGAAACTACGAAAAATTACAATGTACAAATGACACAATAAATAATTATATACGATTTGGCATTCACAGGTACAAACAGGCATTTTTCCGAATGTGGCGGTGTTGTTCTAGGAGTATATATCTACATTGTTGAGTTGTTGATAATGTTGTACAATGTTGAGAATCAAGTTTCTTAGAATAATAATAATAGCTTTAACTTATGACCAATTTTGTAAAAAGTAAATTTCACAATGCACATAAAAAATTTAATACATAACATTATACATGTTGGAATGTGCGAGTCGTAAAAAATAAAGTTTGAAAGAAGAAACTTCCATATGGTGAAATAATTTTGTAAGCTATATTTTAATGAAGTAAATTTTTCCAGATGATTCTCAAATGTTACGCAATATACTATTTCTGTAGTTACAAAAATTTAATCTGCCTATCTGGTTCCAAAAAACTGTTTTGTTATTAAGGTAGAATAAGAACAGAGAAAATCAAAGGAGGAGAGGAGGTCCAGACAGAAAGGGAGAGAGAGGAAAGAGAAGAGAGAAGATAGGAGGAGAGAGGGGAGAGAGAGAGAGAGAGAGAGAGAGAGAGAGGAGAGAGAGAGGGAGAGAGGGGAGCGAGGGGAGAGAGGTCATATAGATACATTTTTTTGTTTTTTTTTTATATTATAATCTATATAGTAATAGTAGGTATGTACATAGATATCCATAACTATTCTTTGGTTCAGTGATCACGATATTGGCTTCTCACACCGAAAATCATTCGATTCAGTGAAATATTAAGTAAAAGATTTTCTCAAGCCTGGGTTTCTGTGATGTGTAACACTACAATATTTGACCCAATAGACTTTTGTAGCCCTTAATGAAAATAATGTGCTACATACATAATTAAATGATTAAAATAGTTTTTTTTTATATTCGGGCTTAAATATTTAGTATGAAATGTTAAAAAATTTCAAATTTTCATTTTATTCTGGTTAGCACAACATTCATGAGAGAAACCTAAATATGGAATTTTCCACATTATATAGATTTAAAATAATAACATCATCATAATAATCTCTCTAATCATCTTGTGTTTGCCTATGTCGGTGAACTTATATCATATTTTTTTAGGAATATCAACAGTACAATTTATTTATTATAATGAAAAAAATGTATTAAATAGTTGGTGGACCAATTACAGAGATCCACTGCATATCATAAAATATTAAAGTCAAAACAAAACAGAAACGAACAATAACAATAAAAACCAAATAGAGAGTAATTAATGAGACATAGTAATCAAAGTGGTATAAGAAAAAAAAAAGTTATGCAAAAGATAAACCTCATAGCACACATAACTCATAAAAGTATCGCAGATGAATCAAGGCAAACGTGCATTAAAACGGTCTTGGTGTATTACCTAAATGACCAGTTTTTATTCATCAGAAGAATTTTTTTAATTTGGAAGGATGAATGGAAGACTAACATCATTGAGTAAGATTTTGTCAGAATTATTTTAAGAGCAAAAATAGGATTTTTTTTATTATTAATCTAAAACATTTGGCGATACTCCAAATTATTCAGTAATAAAAATTTTGATCTAGGATGGAATAGAAACATTCTAAGTGCACTTCTTTAATTACAATATAAAATCTGTTCATCAATAGTTGGTAGGTACAATTTGTTGTTGATCACATGTTTGTGTGTGATGACGGAAGTGTGCGAGGTGCTGATCACACATTTATGCATTTTATCGATCGATCGACCCTGCCCAGTACAGTACAGTACCATGATTGGTAGTCAACAAGTCAAGTCACTACATAAATTTTCACTCATATCCCATGCAGTCCCATACTTGTATATTTCAATTGCTTCTTTGACCAGGCGCGTGTGGTAACTTTCGGGCTTTCCTAAGACTTTTGGCTCAAATGAAAAATGGTGGCCCGTATCTAGAAAGTGATCAGCCAATGCCCATTTTTCCGGGTGACCGAGTTTGCATGCTCTTTTATGCTCATCAACCCTCTTTGAAATCGTGCGTGCTGTTTGTCCCCATACACTTTGTCGCAATTTTGACAGTCGAGCCTGTAAACACCGTCGGTCTCAAGGGTATCCCGATCCTTCGCTGGTCTTAAGAGATCCTTAACCTTGTTGTTTGTGCCGAACACTGTCTTAATCTTCTGTTTCTTGAGCGTTTTGGCAATCCTGTCTGTTACATTATGGATATAAGGTAAGAAAGCAATCCCTTTGATGTATTATTGGACAGCAGCACATACAAAAGGATTAAGAAGAATCCAACAAATAAAATTGACCGAAAAACTAGAGAGCTGGTTAAAGCCTCGAGCATTCCGGTCGAATTACACTACAGATTGTTTATGCAAGCGTCCAAAACACCAGCGATATACGGACTGCCAAAGATTCACAAGGATGGAGTTCCGTTAAGACCGTTTGTGAGCGCAATAGGAGCGCCGACATATAAGTTGTCGCAACATTTGGCAGTCTCTTACAGATGCAGACCGGGAAGACATCTTCGTGGGTGAAGGACTCGGCACATTTTGTTAAAATGCTGAAAAACGTGAAGATAGAAAGTGATGATATATCAGTCAGTTTTGACGTTATATCTCTCTTCACAAATGTGCCTGTGGACGATGCTATGAGTCTTTTGGAGGAAGTCTATGAGGAAGACATGTGCGCACTTTTTCGACACTGCCTAACAAGTGGATACTTTTCATTTCAGGGTGAACTTTTCCAACAAGTGGAAGGTGTAGCGATGGGAAACCCACTTTCCCCAGTAATTGCTAACTTCGTAATGGAGAAATTCGAAGAAACGGCTCTAGACACAGCAACTTTGATCCCCAAGGTTTGGAGGAGGTATGTTGATGACGTGTTTGCAATCTGACCTTACGGGAAAGAAAAACTACAGGATTTTCTCGAACACCTTAACACTCTGCACAAGAAATTAAAATTCACCATGGAGATAGAAAAAGAAAATAAACTACCATTTCTGGATGTAGAAGTGAAAAGGAACACAAATGGTAGTCTCGGGCACGAAGTCTACAGGAAGCCGACCCATACGAACCGCTACTTGCATGCAGATTCCCACCACCACCCAGCGCAGAAGAGAGGTTTAATTAATACCTTAGCTACGAGAGCTAAACGAATATGCCAAGAAGAACATCTGCAGGAGGAGATTCGTACACTGAGCGATGTGCTAGAAAGCAATGGATACCAAAGACGGCAGATACGGCACATCATAAGAGCCAAATCTAACAGTTCCGAGAAAAACACAGAAGCTGAGATCAAAGGGATTGCTTTCTTGCCTTATATCCATAATGTAACAGACAGGATTGCCAAAGCGCTCAAGAAACAGAAGATTAAGACAGTGTTCGGCACAAACAACAAGGTTAAGGACCTCTTAAGACCAGCGAAGGATCGGGATCCCCTTGAAACCGACGGTGTTTACATGCTCGACTGTCAAAATTGCGACAAAGTGTATGTGGGACAAACAGCACGCAAGATTTCAAAGAGGGTTGATGAGCATAAAAGAGCATGCAAACTCGGTCACCCGGAAAAATGGGCATTGGCTGAGCACTTTCTAGATACTGGCCACCATTTTTTATTTGAGCCGAAAATCTTAGGAAAGCCCAAAAGTCACTACATGCGCCTGGTCAAAGAAGCAATTGAAATATACAAGCACCCGGTAAACATTAATAGGGGTGACGGTCTTAAGTTAAAAACATCGTGATATCCGGCGCTGCAGGATAAATCAGATCGACGATCCGCACAGTCCGACATCCGTTAGTAGATACACAACACACTACATCAAGACACACACCTTGCTTTCGACACGGTACTGCAATCCAGTATTTAACATAACACAAACTTGGAGACACCCTGACTTCGGTACGGTATTGCAAGGCAATACTTAACCTACACTTCAACACTCACTCATCACATCAGCCCTGATGATGGACCCTGCAATGGGATCCGAAACGTTAGCCAGAGAGGTCACATATACACGGCAGAATATCCCAGAAAACTATACACAGAAGATTCTGAACGGCCGTGAAAACCTAAGGACATTTTGATATGAATAACCTTTCATTTTGTTGTTGAGCAAAGTTGAATATGCAATAAAATGAATGAAAAGCAACATGGCTGATGGGAGAGATGGACTTTCTATTGACATTCTGAAGAAAGAAGCTGAGCCTAGATTTAAACTATCAACAGGCCAATACAGTGATACCAGGTCATAACTCTAGAGATTAAGAATTATTACTTATTATTTTTTGAATTTTTATTATATTATGTTTTCATTATGCTTCTGCCTTGTTAGATACTTGCTTTTTGCATTATATAATATTTATCTTTATATATTTGCATTTGTATTTTAAGTATTTGATTTCTACTTTATGTCATTATTATTTTTTTATTTAAAAAAATCCGTTATATAAATGTACACTTTACCTATTTGCTTGTAAAAGCCCTGTAAGTCGTTAATAATAAATAAATAATTTATGCTGTCATTATCATTCTGCACAAAAAGGGAGGCGAAAGGATTTAAAAAAAATACTGATACATATTTTATGAATTTTAGAAGGCTGCTACAAAGCAGCTCAAGCACGGTTTAAAGGCAGTTTCTCTTTATTAGAACACATACGGGTTGGAAGATTTGATACGTTTAGATTATGCCTACTGATATATTAAGGATTTGTTAATTTAAAAATGCAATTGATACAATCAGCACAGACTATAAGTGAAGTCCCAGGGATCAGAAAATCCTGAATAGTAAAGTATAAAATATAATTAAACTCAAATTATCTGTGGTATAAGCAAAATGTTTTAGTTTTTATTTATGTATAAAAATGGTGCCACAAAGTGAGTACCAATAATTTAAAAGTGTTCAAACCACAATGTTACCTACTCCTCAAGTGTTAAAAATAATTTAGAGAATAATAATTATTTACTATTAATGCATTTAACATTAATATGGCAGGAAGAATCAACATAAAATACATATTTCATGAATTTGAGCACATCCCACAGAGGAACGTTTAACGTCTACTGAAAATCTTTATTCTTTTTTGGCACCAAAGATCGAAAAACCTATTTTAACAGGTTAATTTTTTTAGAAATTCTCCCTATATTATGACGGTACCTACTTATGGAATATTTTAATAATCTACCATATGGAGAATTGTGGATTGTCTGCTTACAACACTACTTGTCATTCAATTCGACTTTTCGCGAGTGGTTCCGCGCGGCCAACAATCTGTGTTGTGAAATTTAATTAAACATTTGTTATTAGCGCCATTCCTTAGTGACAGAAGCTAAAAGTCTATTTGTGGTTTCGTGCTTAAATATACGTTTGGATATAATAGAGGTAAGTTTAATTTCATTTAAAACATGTTGATAACGTTGGTGTCCTTGACGTTTGACAAGTGAAGCAGGTCTGCTCGAAGCTAGCTATCGGATAGGAAATGAGATTGCGTATGAAAAAAGATTTTATGAATTAATTTCGTCCTCCTATTGATATAAAAGGAATTAAAGTACATTTTTGTTACGTGCTTTTTTGTTTATTATAAAAAATAATGTTCTTTTCTGAATGTTGTCTGCAGGTGAAACCATAGTTTCTCATTGATACGTTTTTGGAAAACAACAAACACAAAAACAGTGTTTTATAGATTTCTTATCTACTTAGGATACGTATTCCAATGCTTTGCCATTGCATAGATACTCACATTTTCACATTAATCACAATCACACACAATCAGTCCATAATTACTGGTAAATTTAAGCAATTTTTAAAAGCAATATGGAATCATAACAATGATAATTAATTTAAAAATTATACATTTTATTCATCCTTAGTCATTCGCCATTTTTTTAATTCATATTTTTTTTATCTACTGTGTTCCTTTACCATATCCAAGTAAAAGTGGTGATCATTTGTTGGTAGTGAATAGTAATCTTTGCGATCGGCTTTACATACATATTTTATTAAAATATTGAATTGACATATCAATGATTTTTTTGTTGTATGTATACTTATTACATCTTTTATTCTATTTGAATGACATTTTGTGAACATAATAGTATGTGGTATGTGATAATTAATGGAAACAATTAAAATACATACTGGGTGTAACAGAGCTAGTCCACAATACGTTATAGGTGGATTCCTACCTTAACTATGGGTCGAAAATGTTCAAGCACCATGACCTAATATCAATAGTTATGGAGATATGCAATATTAAAGTTTGCATTATGAAAAAATCACTTGTTTGAATACAAGTCAAATAAACTGGTAAAAACCTGAAAATAAAAAATCTATTTATAATTTTTGTGAGGTTTTTATCATTTTATTTAACTTATATTAAAAGCAAATAAACTTTACATAATCAATATAAGATATTGTAATGATAGTTCAGCGTTTTGCAAAAATAAGTTAGAAATATTAAAAAAATGGTCACGGTTGCTTGAAAATTTTAGATTCATAATCAAGGCAGGAATCCACCTGTAAAGTATTGTGGACTAGCTCTGTTACACCCTGTATGAATATTCAATGTACTCACAAGTCTTTTAAAATAAATCTAATTCTAACCTACCTTCTTATTCTTGATATTAATATCTATTGCCTCTTGGACTTTTGTCATATTATCAACATAATAAATATCATCAAACACTATAACATACAATATCATGTGCAATAATGTTTTATCAAAGGGAAAGACACATGGGATTTAATTTGAATTTTTGACGCCTCAACACGACAAGAGGCCCAGTCACTGAAGTGAAACAGATCACAAAAACACCCAGGCTTGAGTAAATCACATGCATTGTGACCTCACCGTTATCGAACCCGGAACCCTTAGTGCAGGTAGCCAGTGTCACGTCTACTGGACTATAAGAACCGCTAAAGTTAAAATATAGTGTAGATGAGTAAACTTCTTCATAATCTTCAACAAAGTAATTAGAAGGTCGTGACAATAACAGCAATCATCATAATTGCTAATTCACAATTCTTACTTGCTTATTGTATTTATTATATGTATTCTCTTTCCTCTTCTTACACACAATGTCTGCATAGAATGAAGCGCGATCCAGGTAGGAGTGGTATGACAGGACAGAAGAGTGTGATGTTCTATCCTCTCTGTCTATCAGTTTTAGCTACCCATCCAGTTTTAGTACATAAAATAATACGTATAGGAATACTATCATTGGAATTTGTATGGATTTCTTGTAGGACAATGTATAGGAGTACTGGGAATTTCTAGCGGATATTTATTTGTTCTCTCCTTTTATTTAAAACCGAGTCTTTTTTATTTTATTATAATTGAAAACTTTTAGCACATTCAGAAAATTAGTTCCTTGTAATTTTAATTACTAAATAATTTCGATTGCATAATTAAATTACTGCAGCGTGTGCTTCACTTTATTTTCAAAAGCAAAAATAATCTGTTATTATTGAAAATCAGAACTATCTAAATTATTATCAACAATAATGCGCAATTGGGGCGACATCTGTTTTTAGATTGTCGTAACAAAGCAATATTTGTTTCCAGTTCGGAGGACTCTTCTGTCTGATGGTTCCAGATAGATTTGAGTGTTCATTAGATTAATAATTTCTAAACTGCTGTGAAAATTTGGTGAAAATAATTTTTTAATCTTCGTTCATTTCACTTTATTGTGATAATTAGATGTTATCAAAAGGCAGTCTAGTCTGTTCAGGGGTATTCAATCTTTTGGTGAGTAATAATCTGTATGTCATTTAAAATATATTTCTTTATTTAAACTTTGTTCTACACATACAAAATTTGAGCTATTTATCACTACTTAGTTTCGAGAGGAGCATTCTCTCTCATCATCAGGTATAATTAATAACTAACATAAATACAGAATTTTGTAAATCTCTTTGGGTAACGCATGGCGCCGCGTAGTGGGTAGGGTTTTAATAAAAAGACAGGTGGTTGCGGTTACCTCCGGTGTATTTCAGAATCTTTGTGTCTACCGACCCTAAACTATTCTCAGTGCTAACTGCACGCTAGTTAATGGAAGAGAGAGAGACAGCTTGCGTTCTCCCCTTTGTATTCTCGCCCACTAAGGTGGCCGGCCTAATACATCACAGTCATTTTTTTAACAGTTATGCTATGTATATACTGCGGATTAAATTGTTGGAATAAATCAAGTTATATTCAGTGGCGTAACCGTGTCAATGCAATGCACTGGGGCTCACATTTGAGAGGGGCTCAAAACTCCGTGCCATACAATACATTCGGTACCTAATATGTACTGACAATTTATTAAACTATCTCAGCAAGAAATGTAATTTAATTAAAATTCACACTTTCATTATGCATGTGAAAAATGTGTATAAAATGATCGTAAAAGAGTGAAAATCGCCCTAAAGCGAAGCAACGATTTTTCATTTGCGAGTAAAAAAGAACGAAAACTTTGAAGTCGTTTATCTCCATAAGTATTGATATTTGGACATTGTTGCTTCAACACTTTCGGTTAACAATTTTGGTAGGAATCTACATGTAAAGTATTGTGGACTAGCTCTGTTACATCCTGTGTATAGCGAAAAATTCTTAAAATCCCGTTTTTTTAATGAATGTGTGAATTTTATGGATATGAGCTTAATGTTGTCCTTATTATTTAATGGATAAAATCGTGTAGTACTTGATATTACATTATGGGTCTTTTCCATTCCCTTTCTTTGCATTGGAACCCTTTTTTATGCCATTGGTTGTATTTATTTATTAATAATATACGCCTTGAATTGGGCTTTTACATGAAATGCAATACAAAGTATTCAAATAGTATAGATATCTAAGTACACAAGAAGAAAATTACAAGAAAATGATAAAATATCATCCAGATAAATCAAACATAATAATTTCGCTGTCTGTCCGTCCGTCCGTCCGTTCGTCCGTCCGTTCGCCCGTCCGTCCGAACTTCGTGTAACGTTCGTAATTTCGTTCGAATTCACGGTTAAAAAAACAAATTAAACGGCTGGAGGTAGGGCGCAAACCACGGCCACGCGAATGCCAGCGCAGGACGCTATCGATTTTGTCACCATTGCATATCTGCGACCCTAAGATCCTATAAATAGGTCTAAGCAAAGACGCAAACCATTGTTCCGTCGTTTTTGACGGGTAACAACTATAGTAAAATAATAGTAGGTTAAGTATGCAGACAAACTATAAAATAGAAGATAAGTGGATTTGTTTTTTAAACGTGTGGAATGTACTAGCATTAAATATGTCAACAGAGCTATATTGATTGTCATCTAAGAGAAGTGAAATTCCGCGGGGGTATTTTTTTTACCGTCTTTATTCTTTCTCTCTGTCATTATGTCTCTGGGTAAAATCGTAGCCCTGCACAGTAAAAATTGACAACTGATTACGAACATCAAATGCTTTTACAAAATTATTTGAATCTCGTAAACCAAACACCAGCACAATACAGCACGTCACATATGCAACCGTAATTTTATAGGAACTTGATGCATGAAACACATCCGGTTGTCGATGAATTTATGTACTTATATATAAATATACATTTCCCTTATCCCGTTTTGATTGCGAATTTTCTGCGAGGTTTCTATAAATTTTGTCATATTAATTGCGCTTTTATTGTAATAACAAAATTTAGCTTCGCCATTTTTTTCTTTTATGCAACCTATGCAGTGGTTTGCTATGTTTTTATGATAAGTACGCCACAGATTTAAGCTGCTTCTGCGAACATTTGCGCAATTTTTTTGCGTTTATTTAATTCATATATTAAAATAATCTACACGACGTAAACAATATCTCTCTCTGAATACGAGTTTTTCCATTACAGTATAAAAATCTTTAAAATAATTAATAAAAATGTTTTTTGTTTTTACCACTTATTTGTTGAATATATCAACCGGTTTCAGGGCCAATGGTCCTTTCTCAGGATACAATGTACATATTAACAAATTAAAAATCGAAGTATAGACAATAAAAATAAATAACATGTTAAAACTTGAACAAGTATAGTAGTATAGTACCTATTAAATAAGTAGTGTAAAATAAATAATATTAATTAACAAATTATTTCGTCTTAATTCTCTACTGTTGTAAGTCACTTTTGGATGATTTTTTTTTACAATGTGTATATTTATGGATGTCTACTTATTTTTAAAGCAATTAACTCAATTAAACTAATTTATATGAATTTGAAATATACTCGTAGGTTGAGTTTTGTTTGCAAAAACTTTCTTGTATCAAATATTGATTTTCATATTTGCGGGGGATTAGAAATAACAATATTACGGGAATACAGAGTGACGTATTTTTTATCAAAAGCATATTAATTTTAAAATCTCCGCTCCATCTTTAAAATCAGCTACAAAAATGTTTTCCTAAATTTCGTCTTTTAAGGCAGGTGTCACACTAAGCGCATCTTCGGCCGCGTCTTTTCCGTCGCGGAACGCCGCTACGTTTCTATTCATACAACATGCGCTTATTAAACACACTACGCGGATGATCGGTCGATCAAATTGCTTTGCCGAATTGACGCGGCGGATCATCCGCTTAGTGTGGCGCCAGCCTTATCATTTACGTTACGTTCATTTACGATGCGTGATATAAATAATAAATTAAAGATTTATCTGAAGTACTAGATTACCTCATGAATGCTATCGAGGGAAAGATTGACGGAAAAACACAGAGAGGAAGTCACAGACAAAAATACATCCACCATGTAATTAGCAAGGCAAATGCAGACACTTGCAAACTTCTGGACGGCATCCAGGAATTAAAACGCACGGCAAGCACTGCATGGATAAGAATCAGTTATTTCATTTTAAATTTAATTTTTTAACAAACAGACCGTCAACGGTGCTTAGTGACCCTAATAGATGGTCCTATAGTGACATTAGAGTACAAAGTATGAACATTTTGTGAACATTTTGAATATGATATAATTACACAAAACACTTTTTACGATAAATTAATAATAAGTAATGAATAATGAATAAATAATGATAAAATAAATTGTAAATAATATTCGGACTAATGCAAATCGACGAATACAATTTTAGGAATTAGTTCCAGATTAACAAGTGTTTACCGAATACGTAATATTTTTATGATGAATAAAAAATAAATAATGCCTTAATGATAGAATGAATTGCAAATAATATTCAGAAAAAAATAAATAGGCATCGGAAATCAACAAATAAAATTTAGGAGTAAGTTCTTGATTAGAAATTTTTTACCTAATACACAATATACTTTTAATTAATAAATAAATAATACATTATAACAGAATGTTAGTAAAAAACAAAAAAAATGTATTATTTATTAATAATATTAATAAATAATACATTTTTTAAATGAAATAAAAAGTTGATTAGTTATAAAGCATCTTCAAATGGTTCGCGTACCAACGATGATGGCCACACTAGGAGACAAAATGAGATGCACCTACCCAGGGGAAGAGATTTGGGTAACTTTCATGTTTCTTATATGTCTCTTGACACATGTGCACACTCAGTGACGTCCCTGTGTGAAGTATTGTCGCCCTTAAGCAAATTTTTGAATGTTATTTTTTTTATTGTACCGTTAGTATATTTTTATGGTGTATGTTCATTTCAAAATATGGACAAAAATGAACTCACCTACAACCATCGGGTCATGACAACATGGTGGATGCGTGGTAGATTTAGCGTTTAAATCATGTATTTTAAAATTATATTGTTATCTATTTCCTTCTTGGGTAAGAAATAAGTTGTATAGAATCAACTTCCACTATAGTCCCCATAAAAAAGGTCTGTACGCAAAAATAAAATTTTACAGGAGAGAGACAAACACTTTGTGAAATAAATAACCAATATTTCAGTTTTTTATTTTCTAATATTCACACGCTAATTACGGACATCAATTTTACGTTTTCTTTGTTTATTTATGTTGTTAAGTAATCCCAGTGACTGTTGGACTGTCGGCATTCGTCATATTTGTTACTACCAGATTAATGTAGATGAATGAACCCCTTTCCACGTTAGCCAACTTTTGAGGTCGAATTTCGTCAAGATGGAGTTGAAATCATGAAAAATAAAACACCACACATGGTTACTGTTATACTGTTAAGCAGACTATTTTGAAACAATAAAATCACTTTGTGACCTGATGTACTATATAGATCCTTTTTATAGGGACGTTATTATTATCATTTCATGGGTGTCGGTTATAAATAAGTAATTACGTATTCTGTAGGAGCTGGATTGTAAAAGAACCGTCATTTTTGACGGGTTAAAGCTGGTCTGGTAAAAGTGATAGTACATATCACAATTAATAACTGTTCCTGTAAATATGTTTTGCAAAACATTTTTACGAAAACATATCAATTTAGAAATCTCCGCTTTGGCTTTAAAATCAGTTTCTCTAATGAATATTTGTTATATTTATTGAATCTATACTCCATTTTATAGTCCTTACACTTCTTGCCCGTTATATATAAATAAATAGATTACTTGTCTAAGACCACTAATGAGTGACAACATCGGTAGTTGTCGAAACTAGTTGTGTAATCATCTTAAACTCATTAGTGGTCTTAGACAAGTAATCTATTTATTTATATATAATTATAATGTCATTCCACAAAGTTAACGCCAATTCAATAAATAATATTCTTGCCCGTTGACATTTTTCAACACATTTTTTGCCGTACTGCTTTAGCACAATTTTGAGAAATGCAAATTTAATGTTTATTTTCCGCTTTTTTATACGAGACGTAAATCTAATATTTTTTCTAATTTTTATACTCCGCCCCTAGTTTGCCGCCCTTACTTGCCACGGGACGTCCCTGTGCATACTACCGACTGTACGAGTGGTTGAACATATGTTCACGATGCACAGTGTGGGACAAATTATACGATAAGACCAACCGAGTGAGATGAAGTTAGCTCCAGAAATATTTTGCCGAGCCGTTGCAGGCGCTCCAAATGTACCGTGTTTTATATAAATAATTATTAGTGAAAGTCGCGCATAAGAGAATTGGCCGCCGCATTTTACCCACTTATTTATCAATTATTGTGGTGGGATACGAATAATAGAACGCATTGGGTATATCAATTTTATGTTGAATTTTTCGGTTTAATTGCAAGTTATCCCTGCGTGTGATGTGCAGGGAAGTGCAGTTAGAAAATTGAAGCATAACATTTGGAAATTAAAAAAATATTTAATAGCAAATTAAATATAGGTAAATAACCAAATCCTTTTTGCAATCAGTTACCTTTTAAATTTATTTTCACATTAGTTTTTATTTTATTATATATTAAACTCTCATATATATATATTTTTTTATATCTAAACTTCTAATTTTGAGGTTAGTATACGTTGTATCCTGATGAAGGTACTAGGGATGGGTCGTCGACGTATTTACCGTCGACGAAACGAGACCGTCCACGTCCATCCATCGACGAGACGATCAACTAGTTGAATTCGTCAACTAGTTGACGCGTCAACTTCGTTACGCGGACGTCGCGGACGTTCTATCTAAACATTGGGACGATGGTCAACTGTCTACGGTTCAACGCGACGCTTCTCGACGGCTCAACCGTTGGCTATTTTTATGACGTTAATTTTTAAAATTTAAAGAAGTTCGAAGGAATATAGTTTCGGGGAAAGTAAAACCGCTACTTGTGCTTATTTGTAAAAAGAAATATTTTATTATTTATTTGTTTACGCACATTATAGGCTTTTACATATTGTTTTATATACTTCTTTCTATATATAACAAAGAAAGAAGTAGGTATACACAGCAATATCAGGTGTTAGCAGTAAAATATAAATATAAACTACATATATAAGCAGTGAAAGTATTGGGTATAAGCATTAAAATGTGAGTAAATAAAATGGATGGAAACAATGATTTTGCGTAATAAAGGCACCAGTTATGAGGTGCGGTAAAAAATACTTTACATTTATTTATTATCTATAAATTTATATATAAATACATAATTTAAAAATACTTTACATTTGAGATGTTATATAGAAATTTATTGAAGAATACATCTTTCAAAGTCAGGCTTTCACTTGTGGTGACATTATTAATAAATAAATATATCTGTATTATTTGTCAACTTTAGTTTAAGGCTCAATCTGAGAAAAGGAACATTGTTCCCGAAACATGTAAAAAACCAATAAAAAGTGGTTTTACAACCCGAAACGCGTAAAAAACCAAAAAAAAAACAACAAAATTATAATAGATTTATTTTTTTATTTATAAAGTTGAAAATAGGGAATTTTTAATAAAAATGAATTAAACCTAAATTCAAGATCATATTACATACATAATAATTAAAGTTGGACTCCTGAATAAGGACCATAGTTAGGTATAGAAAATTTTATTCCCTACAAGTTATATCATTTATATGCTAAAGTTGAAAAGTAAGGAAATAACACAATAATTAAATTTTAGCATCCCTTTTCAGGTAGATATAAGAAGTCGAGATCGATCGAATAAAATATTGATTTTAGAAAAATATCTAGCCGGCCTGTTAATTAATAATAGTTCAATAAAAATAAAATAATTAAACAGAATTGTTTTATTTTATACAGCGTAAAATTGGGAATTCACCGAATCGTCGCACGTGACATCACAAAAAATCAAGTAAAAAAATAATAGATAATAGCTTATTAAGCCTATCTCGCCCTACGCATGTATTCAAATTTCAAATCTCTAGTCATAGTTCGTGTACACAGATCTGCACTCTATGGTAGTGTACTTTAGAGTTGAAATGAAATTACCCGTCGAGCCGTCTATGACGTCTATGGCATCTAAAAGTCGACAGCGAGAGATGAGAGAGAAATAAACGGAGACGTTTTGTCTTGCTCTCGCTCGTTGCTTTGCATTGCGTTAATTTTGAATCGTCCACCGACCACGGCGTCCGCTGTCCACCGTCTACGAATTCAACTAGTCCATGCGATAAACGTAAACGGTCGACGCGTCGATGCAACGTCAACGGTTGATTTTAACTAGTCCGTCCATTCAACGCCCATCCCTAGAAGGTACCATTGGCCCCGAAACATGATGATAATTCAATAAATAGTGGTTATACAGAGTTTTTTCTCGTTATTAATATATTGTAGTTACTATAATTTAAGATACATTATAAAAGTCTCACGGAGACGAAGCTATGTATATGGCAAACGTGTACGGAATCTTTATAGGGTGGCCCGGGGCTTACGAATTGAATGATATGGCTTAAGTGATCACCGTACATGATGCAACGCTCACCAATTCCACCATAAGACTACCAAACATTATGAAAATTATTAAAGTTGTGTATAAGTGGGGTATAAAAGTAAAGGCAGCCGTATCTAAAAATTAAAAAAAAAATGTTTTTAATGCAGTAACCGAGTATTACAAATTTAAAATGTACTGAATTACAGATTTTATGTATATCTATGTATCCCCCTTCAAAAATCATGTTTGCTATAAATCTACAGACTACGTTTCATATAATTCCTCGAATTCTGTACATTATAAATTAGTAAAAAAAAAATATGACACAAGTGTTGTCGGCACCAGAGAGGGCGAACGCGGAAGTCGTGGCGTGATCAGATTAACCAGATACTGGAGAGTGGTCCTCTTAGGAGCCTCGTCGAGCTTGTATGCGAAGATGTATGAATGTGGATGAGGTGAGAGTTGTGCGTTAGAACAGAACGTGGCGATCTATCCTCTCTGACTACCCCCGCGGAGAAACGGCGTGGTGTTAAGTCAGTATGAAGAAATCAACCACGTTTACAGTAAAATACATTATTTTCATTTCAAGATTAAATCACTGAATGAATTCAGCAATACGAATAAGTATTTTGAATCTAAAGCCGTCAAGTTTTCCAGCGTCGATCTTATTATAGTGTTTTTACTTTTGTAATAAAACTTTGTAAAGAAAAGCTGTTGAGAAAACAATTATAATGATGGACCCCAATAGAAACTTTTAATTGTTAATTGTTCGTAGAATATTTTTTCTTCTGAAAGAAGGCTTGAACTTTGTGGTGACATTATTATTAAAATAAAACACAAATCACTTTGTTTTCACCACTTTATTAGATTACACAATCTACACGTTTCGAGATCGATGTTCTCTTCATCAGGATTATTTGTGTACTAAAAATTGAAAAAGTAAAACCATGCAATTGTGTTACGGTGAAGTAGATGATGATTATTCTTTTATGTTTAGTTTTATCTTTGTTCTTAGACCTAATTATTAATGTTAAATAAATAAAATGTCACAAACACTGTTTAAACGTGATTTAATCTATTTTAATTAATTGAAAGTCGACAGGTTTTGATTCCATGCCAATGTTAGTGTTCGTCCTTACTGAAATGCAGCAGTATAGAAATTGGTTGATGTCAAATTAATCAAAATGGCTGGTATAAAGTTGGATATTTTAAGTAATTAATAAACTGTTTTTAATTAACCAATGGTGGCTCGCGCAGATTTTCAGATTTGGCACAAGCCCATATTACGTGTTGTGAGAAAGTGGTATACGGCGACACGCCGATCGGTGTTATAATAATAAAATTCAATTCAATTCAATGTCAGTGATGTAATGCGCGGGCGTGTCTGCGATTTCTACCATTTCTATGACCTAAATATCGAAAGACCAGTTTGCTAGTTATGGCAACGCAATATTGTTTCGATCTTCTGCTGTCCGCGATTAATTTCTTTTCGCGTGTCTTTTTACTTGTACTGTTCCGCTCTTATCACTGCGCGTGCTCAGATAAAACGGAGTAGACTGATAGTACGGCGGTTAACCTGATTATAAAATATTTTACTATTAAGTCAATTTTGTAATGCAACTGCGGCCGATTGCGAATACATAATTTTATTTCATAAATTTATGCATAACATTATTTTAAAATCGTAAAAATACAGTAAAATATCGCTCTGTCCTTAAATCTATACTGTGTATGTAAATTTCTAAGCATGTGTGTTATTTTATATTAAATATCTTTTTTTATTAATTCCCTGTTGCATCCCACGGGTAATGATGCAGTTTTGTGTGGACTCTCCGCCGCGCGGCATGATCGCTGTTGGGAAAACACATTATACATTAGCATTAAAACGATGCCAATATATATGGCGAAAGTGTAGGGCCGACATGGGAGCTTTGCTCTTAAAACAGCCCTGGGTTTGTGGTTCAGTGTTTTTCAATCTGCGATGACACTAAGCCTGGCAACATGTCGGCTTATTTTAATTTATTATCATCAGTATCATGTAAAAAAAGTATATACCTACATCTTTATTACCTATATTGTTACCCTGATTCTTAGTTGGACCGCAATATTATTATTACTTTAATTTATTTTAAATTTAATCATATTCACATTATCTGTTTCTTAATGAAACATATTTATTGTGAATTTGCTATTCTATACATGGTTCTGTGATATTTAAGATTAATTAGACGAATCATTTTGGTTACGGGATATGAACCCGGAGCTTTTCCTTGCCGGGGGACTGCGAAACTAAATTCTCTACAATAAGCCGCTTGTAGAATAAAGGAGATTTTTCTCCTTCAATCTCAAGGATCATTTTCTTGCCTGGATACAAAAAGAGACATTTCTCCTTCAATCTCAAGGATCATTTTCTTGCCTGGATACGAAAAGAGACATTTCTCTTTGGTCATTGTTAAAATTAGCAGATATCTCTCCTTTCAACATTATTGCTTCCAATTTACAATAATAAAATCGCGGGAAAGAGTGCCAGGTGTCCGGGTGGATTTTTGATCACAACATAAATGCCGTGATGGTGTACATGTATTGGCATACATGCCAGGTGTCCGGGTGGATTTTTGATCACAACATAAATGCCGTGATGCTGTACATGTATTGGCATACAACACAAGTTGTGTTATATACGGAATCATGTCAGTGTATGAGTGAGTGATATCTGTGCGAGAAAGAGACAAAATTATACTACCGCTTCACCCCAGACAAGTAATGCAACAACGCACTTGTCGTCAATTGATATGTTGTGTATAGCGCGAACAATGTTTTGTCATTTTAAATTTAATGTAAATTAATCAAATTCATAATGATTATAATTAAGATTTTCCGAAATTTCTTGGTGGTTATCCATTTAGTAATATAAAGTATAATGTCCACTTTTAACTATTTTTTTTCACCTACTAGTTCCAGCTGATATCTGTATCGACAGAGTTATTATTATAATAATGTGATTAATATTATTACATTACCTAGACATAAAATAATTATTACATTACCTAGACATAAAATAATAAAAAAAAAAAAAAAACACAGCGGCCGTCGTAGCCCAGTGGGCAAAGCATTAGCTTCCCACACCGAGGGTCCAGATAAGGTCACAATACATCATTTACTCAAGCTTGGATATTTTTGTCGTGTAACGACTTCAGTACATAAGTGGGTCCCTCGGCCTGTCGAAACGTTCAAAAAAGAAAAATAAAAAACAATTCTAATGTACTATTATTTTGTACTACAGTTCCACGAGTAAAAATCGACTTGTGGCCTTATACGAATAATATCTTTGGGGCAACATTCGCTAGACTTCGTCCTAACAATAACAATTTAATAAAATAATAAAGATTATGTAAATTAAATACAATTATCGATCTAATATCGGTGTAATTGACCTTGTTATTATCCAATTTTAAAATAACTTTGTGTTGTAAATTCACGCTATGTGACGGTAGTACAGCAATATATTTTTTATTTAATCTGTAATATCTTCGATTATATATTTTTATTGCTTGAATGAAAACACAATTTACTGTGAAGTTACAATTTTAGAGCACAGTTCTATGATATTAAAATACAATTTATTTTCGTATTGCGGTTATTTACTTTTTTTTATATAGCAAGAATAATGACATTTTCTGGATTATTTTGCCTATTTCTGTGGCAACCCTGACGACGGTGACTAAATTACTACACTCACAACCGAGAGGTCAATAGTAATTGACATGAATGAACGAACGTCGCGGTGCCGATAATAATCCTGTAGAAGCTGTTGACGAGATGAGGGTGACTTGAAAGACGACGTGCTCTGCGCTCTATTGAGGAAAGGGGAGATTGCAGAAAGTTACAACTTGAGTAGCAATACTCATACTATCAATATGCATGATGGCAGTATTAAAGAATAAGTGATTTTAGAGAAGAACATATTTAGAAAGAATTCTAAAAAAAAGTAACCCATAAAAACCAAGTTTTTATTATACTCCCTTTCTCATGTACTAGTTGAAACATTTTATTTTCGCTTAACCTACGCATTGGACTTCGGCCGGGCGACGCTACGAAAGGGAGTAATAAAAAATTTCCAAAAATCCAAAATTATACTATAATCAGGTTTCGCGTCTACCAGACGCGTTGAAATATTTTCATACAACTTAATAAGTTGTATGAAAAAACCATTCAAAATTTGAAAAATCCAAAAATTTATTATTTTTTTTAACGAAAATTTGATAGATCTTCTTGATCTTGACGAGTCTGCTTGCAAAGTTTCAGCTCGATTGGATCACGGGAAAGGGGTTTAAAATGGATCCAAAGTTTTTTCGTCAGACAAGAAGACAAGCAGACGCCACGAGTTAATATAAAGGGAGTAATGATCCAGTTTTAATATACACATTGAGATTAATAAGATTTTCAATAAAATATAAGTATAAAATTGTGCAATCCGCCATTTTAACTGAAACACCGGTCAGAGCGAATGACGTCATGACTCAGTACCTACCCATCACCGTGTCTTTGAACCGTTGCCATAGACACAATGCAATGTTTACTGAGGCTTGACGTCACGTAGACGAAATGACAGCTGCGGGCGTTTTTGCGCGAAATTAAAAATATGTAGATGAAAATGCAAATATTTTCGTAAAAACTTAGTTTATTACTGAAATAATGATATTTTCGGTAATAGTAGACGCGTACCTATAATATAGAATGTTATTTCAAAATCTATCATCATGCCTATTATCATCACAATGAAAAAACATCGTTGTTCGTAATGTACAGGGTTATTTGGAAAACCTTAATAACCTCGCAGAACTATGTTCCTGCCTTGATTTTATGATTTTGTTTGCAAGCAACCATGACCTAATATATCAATTGTTATGGAGATTGGCGACATCTAAGTTAGCATTTTGTTTTCAACATTTCCACTTATTTTTTGTAAAACGTTGGACTATCGTTACAATAACTTATATCAAATATGAAAAATTCATTCCCTTTTAATACAAGACAAATAAAATAATAAAAACCTTCCAATCCCAATTGGAAAATTTCAATTGGAATTTCTGCATTGTTTTTATCATTTTATTTATCTAGCATTGAAAATAATGAATTTTTCGTAATCGATATAAGTTACTGTAATGATTGTCCAACGTTTTACAAAAAATGAGTCAGAAATATTGAGAAAAAATGCAAACTTTGATGTCGCATATCTAGGCGGGAATATAGCTCTGCGAGGTTATTTATGTTTTCCAAATAACTTTGTATACTTCTACTAGAATACTAAATGTATTCTTCCTACAAACTGCATGTACAGTTTTGCAAGACGCCTGTAATAATGTGTAAATAATAAACAATAAAAAATGGAACCTACGGTAAGGGAACATCACTAGCAACTAGAACTTAACGGTTTTTAAAAATCTTTATTCTTTAAAATAAATCTTCATAATTTTAACACAATTTTTTTAAACTTTGCTACCCGCTTTTCAATCTAAGAATTAATAGTCAATATTTTAATTAAACGGTTAGTATTTGGAATTGAAACCGTCTCAATTGTAAATAATAAGCTGTACCTACTATTTTAATAGTCAGCATACATATTAATACATAGTATTATATTTAGGTTCGTTTTAAAAACATTTTGTCTTCAATACACTTCTCTAATAAGGATCAGATGTAATTAGTTACGTTAATTCCGAGTCTTTAGTTCTGCAATGCTTAACATTTTTTTAGCGTTGAGGAAGTATCGATTTCAGGAAAGAAATTAGATAACCGGTTTTTGCAATCAGTTTTTATATTAGCCGTATTATCATCCCATTAAAAGATATATGTTTACTTGGCGTATAACATTTTTCACAGCATTTGCTCATTTTGAAAATTTGAAGGGACCATAGGCCCCAAAACACGTTGATAATTTAACACTATAGTGATTTGTATAAAGTGTTTTCTTGATGATTATTAAATAGACAAGCTGGTCGTACCCGGCGTTGCACGGGTTTAGGATTAAGTAAAAAATAAGTTTGTGAGGAAAACAAAGGTTCCCCTGTTCTCTAAAAATATCAATGTTTCCATTTAATATTAACATAAGATATTGTAACATAACTGTAATACTTAAATATATAGTATTACAGGCTTTTTTCTATATATTAATGTCCTCTATAAAACTGTAGTACGTCACTTTGCTCTATAGTCAATAATTTTCGCAGCGTACGCGATATAATGTTTTTTTTTGGTATTTTTTCACACGTTGGGTTACATTATCGAAGTTTTCATACGGATCCCTAACATTTTTGAAAATATTCTATCGCCCATGTTCATCAGGGATAATGTAGGATTCTAAATGTGAAAGAATTTTTCAAATCGGTCCAATAGTTTCGAAGCCTATTCAATGCAAACAAACAATCAAATCTTTCCTCTTTATAATATTAGTATAGATTAAGGCATTGATATTTATTCATTTTCCTTGATTTCTCGTCATTATTGAAGGGTTATTTCTAGTAATGTAATAATATTGATGAAAAACAAATATATCATATTTTTACGATGTTGTAAATAGTAAAAGTACAGCCGAAAATTTCCGACTCGTTTATATTTTTTCCCGCCCCCTCGCAGAGCTACTACGAATGTATTGGGTTTTTACTGACATTTGTTCGTGTTTGGCGTTTACGGAGATTTTTTTATATTTCCATTTTGATTGTTACGCGAATACGGTGCCATCAGTATTTCACATTTCAGGGCGGCGTCGTTGACAGGTATATTTTTATAAACTTTTCATAGAAAAAATATTTTACACGAATTGTATAAAGGTTTTTTCATGTCATATATTCGTATTACTGTTATTAACATGCATTCAACGTGTTTTTAAAAACATTTATTCGGTGCTATATTATTATATTGTCCCGTGTTGTGGCTGCGGGAGGAATGAATGGAAATGATGGAAATTTATAAGCTATTTATTAATTACTGATAAATTAACTATTCAATGTACGAAGTAATTTAACACTATGAAACTTAACGCCATTCTTTAAATTACACTATTTCGCAATATATCACTCGTAAATAAAGACTTTATTATCGTTGGAACATTCCATCCGATTCTCACTACCTTAATCGCTCCGGTTTATTTCTCCAATTAAGCAAGAACTTCGTTCGAATATTCGCCTGATTTATCGCCCCGTCTGGCAATCCCGGCCGTCGCGGTCTGCAGCCCACTTCGTAGTGATTTCGCACGGTAACGAACTGTCAACGCGACTCCGCTCAACTACCGCCACGGCATGTATTTATATCCGAAATGCTTTCGAACTTTCTGGATTATTCTAGTGTTTAGGAGAAGAGTCTCGTGGCTTCTACGATTTTTACTTCTACGCGAAGGCCGCAGATCACCATGGGCCGTTCTCGATTCTGCGATGGTTTTGTGACAAGTTACACATCACCAGGGATTCGGACAGTGCGTAAATTCTCTTAAGCATCTCGTTATAATATCATACTAGTGGCATACAGGGTGTCTCGTAGCTAGTAGCAAAAACTTCGGGGGAGTCGTCTTCATTCAATTTTCGTTATAAAATATTCTTTACCCTAGGTGAAATGTCGACAGTTACGGAGATTTTTCAATATAATACGAGTATAATATATTATGTGGGGTATAAAAAGCAAGGGCAGGAATATCCAAAAAAAAAAATAGAACGCAGTCATCGAGGATTACTTATATAATATAATGTACTGAATTCGAGATTGTATAGGAAACATGATTTTGGAAGGGATACATATAAAAATTTTTGAATTCAGTTCATTTAAAATTATTAATCCTGACTGTATTCAAAACATTTTTTGAAATTTTTTGGAATAGCTGCCTATGCTTTTATAACCCTCATATTCAAGGTTATTTGGAAAACATTAATAAGCTCGCAGGACTATATTCCTGCCATGATTATGAGTCGAAAACGTTCAAGCTATTATGACCTAATATCAATAGTTATGGAGATATGCGACATCAAAGTTTGCATTTTTTGTAAAACGTTGGACTATCATTACAGTAACTTATATCGAATAAGAAAAATTCATTCCCTGTAATACAAGTCAAATAAAATAATAAAAACCTTGAAATTCCAATTTGAAAACATTCCAATTAGAAATTTTTCAGGGTTTTTATCATTTTATTTAACTTGCATTGAAACGAATGAATTTTTAGTAATCGATATATAGATTACTGTAATGATAGTCCAACGTTTTATAAAAAATATGTCAGAAATATTGAAAAAAAAATGCGAAATTTAATGTCGCATATCTCTATAACTATTGACGTTAGGTCATGATAGCTTCAACACTTTCGACTCATAATCAAGTCAGGAATATAGTCCTGCGAGGTTATTAATGTTTTCCAAATAACCCTGTATACACTTACACGGATACAAAAACAAATGTATTTTAATAGTTCGGTTATAAACAAATACAGTGTCACGAAGTCATCCTTCCTTCCTCACAATTTCCTTACATCCCCCATCCAGAAAAAAAAAACTTGGTCAATATTATAAGTTATTTGAAATTTGCATCCAACAATATCTATTACGGGTTCACTGTTTTAATGACCACACGCTGTGATGTGTTTGTTGTGTTTAGTATAATTCGCTAATATTTGTTCTGCATAACTCATTATTTTTATCTATGTTTTAATCTTATCACTTGTCCCCGAGTCAGAATAGTTACAATTGGCCGTATTGATTATCTGTTTAAGGTGTTATCTATGCATACATTTAAAAAAAAAAGAAGTTGTGTACATACAAGGAATACGTGACGCGTGAACATTTTTTACTATACCATGGCCGACGGTGCAACCTCCCTCCAAGCCTGGGCTAAGGTATCTCAACATGGAATTAGTAGCCTTGCTGCGTTACGGGGCAGTACTATTCTAATTTATTGGGCATTACTTTCTTACTAATGAATAGGGAAGAAAGCGCCTCCATTTGACGAAGAAAAAAAGTGCTCTTTCACCATGACAATGCACCGGCCCACTCGTTCGCAACCGCATCAGCAAAACTGGTCGAATTACATTGCGAATTGATGATTTATAGAATGAATAATAAGAGTATGTTTAGTAGAGACGGCAAGGCTGAGAATGATATCGAAAGGAGAGTGAATGCGGGAAACAAAGTTAATGGTGCTCTAAATGCAATTATGGCCAATAAGAATCTGTCAAAGGAAGCAAGACTAGCGGTATACAATAGCGTTCTAGTGCCAACCATAATGTATGGGAGTGAAGCCTGGAATTGGCAAAAGAGGAATGAAAGTAGACTGAAAGCGGTAGAAATGCGGTCACTAAGACGCTTGTGTGGGAAATCTTTGGTCGATAGAGTAAGGAATGAACAAATTAGAAGTGAATGCAATGCTGGCTGTAGTGTGGTAGATAGAATAAAGAAAGGAGCGCTGAGATGGTTTGGTCATGTGGAACGTATGAACGAGGAAAAGATGGTTAAGAAAATATATGAGGCGAGTGTTGAAGGCAACAGAAATAGAGGGCGTCCGCGAAAGACCCGACACGATCAGATACAACAAGTGTTTGAGGATGGCCCCGTTAAAAGCCGCAACAACCGTAGAACTTGTATGAGAAGATGTATGAATGTGGCCGAAGCTAAAGCGGTGTGCCAGGATAGAAGAGTGTGGCGTTTAATCCTCTCTACCTACCCCTGCGGGGAAACGGTGTAATGGTTAGTTAGTTAGTTGTTGAAAACGAATATCGTCCTTTACCAGAACAGTGACGTACATAGACAACACACGAGAACAAGAGACTATACAAGAAGTAATATACCGAGGACTAAGAGAGAGAGATATGGTTTCTTATACACTGCGGTCGACTTCTATGATGGGATCCCCAATTCCACAAAGGAATTAAATAGTGTGGAACTTTTCAATAAACGGCTGAAGGGACTCGTGTTGGTGAGGAGATAATTGTTTGACAAGTCAATGTGATTATATTTAATATGTGTACCCGTTTATTTTACTGTATTTCCTGTCCCCTTACACCAGCATACAATTGCTGTTTGGGGACATGATATTTAATTTTTTATTTTAATTAATACAAATTGTTATATTCATTAAAAAATATTAATTAATTGCTGCCTTATCCACCCTACTCTCCAGATTTGGCCCCACGCCATTTATTTTTGTTTCTTCTTATGGTGCCATCTCCTATCGGAGGTCGGCGATCATTCTGGCGATTACGCATGTATTTACAGTTGCCGGCAAACTTCTTGAAATTCTTTGGCGTAGTGGGGGAATGCGCAGAAGACAAAATGGGTCTCGTTGGTGGAATGGTACATGCGCAAACTTCCCCCCACTATGCCGTAAAATTTCAAGATGTTTGCCGGCTACCGTACCGCCGCACGGTATAAGTGTAACTCAGTCGAGTTACACTTATACCAGTCCGTCGAGTTACGCAGCCATGAGATGTGACCTCTTCCTACGCATCTTTTAACTACATTATAAGTTGGTTTAGACTTTATTTTGGTCCTTTCATAATCTGTCCATGATACTCAAGCTTTCTTGTCTCGAATAAATATATAAATAAAGTCTCACAATTTTTTAATACTCGTTTCTGTTATTTTATTCGCAATCACTAGACTCTATTCTACATGAAAAAGTTATTTTTATTAAGATTTATTTTTCACCGTATGCACTATATATTCTAAACCTATGTATTCTAAAGTATTATTTTTATCAAAATTGCCGGGTCAGATTTTGATGCCCCTTTGCACAAGGGTGTAAGTTGATGTATCCCCACATAATACCACAACAGTGTCGATAATGATTCTTCGACCACTTCCCATACAAATTTGCCCAGTCTCCTTTGCTTTCACATTAGTTCCTAATTAGTTAATCAACTTTCATATATTATATATTTTTTATTTTGTTAATGTCTGAACTTCCAATTCAAATTAAACATTGCCCTCGAAACACGTTGATTATTCAGTAAACACTGGTTTTATACAAAAGCGTTTCTTTTTATTAACATGCAGGGTTATTTGGAAAACATTAATAACCCGCAGGACTATATTCCTGCCTTGATTATGTGTCGAAAATGTTCAAGCAGCCATAACCTTATATCAATAGTTATGTAGTTATGCAATATCAAAGTTTGCATTTTTTTCAATATTTCTGACTTCTTTTTATACAAAACATTGAACTATCATTTCAGTAACTTATATCGATTATGAAAAATTCATTCATTTCAATACAAGTTAAATAAAATGATAATAACCCTGCAAAATTCCAATTGGAATTGGAGAGTTGTTATCATTTTATTTGACTTGTATTAAAGGGAATGAATTTTTCATATTCGATATTAGTTACTGTAATGATAGTCCACCGTTTTACAAAAAATAAGTCAGAAATATTGAAAAAAAAATGCAAACTTTGATGTCGCATTTCTCCATAACTATTGATATAATGTTATGGTTGCTTCAATAATTCAATAATGTAATTTTTCTATATCTTTTCTACGCTAAAAGTGTTGAAAATAGAATTGCTATCTCGAGTTGATTTTTCTTAGTTTGATTCCTCTTCTTACTGTCCGCCTCGAGGCACTTCTGGTAGTTGGACCATCGCCAGCGTGGCCCCAAGAGGCCTTACAATACACTAGTCCCCACCCTTCGCACGTCTGGGTGGCGGTCCCGGTTACACGACCGCTCGATAAAATTGTCCAAAAAAAAATGATGGCACGTACAGTACACAAATGTCCAGAGTCCTTTGTTTTCTCTCACGGAGCTATTTCTGTCGCTGCTTCCACTTCAGTAGTGTAAATTTACAGTAATTTAATTTATTAAATGGGTACTTAACTAGAAAAGGTAAAAAGCGAACAAAATATTGTAAATAGTAAAAGTCCTTTTGTAAATAAAATACTGTAGAGATAAACATAATTTTATTACAGTATTTTTTCAGTATATTGTAAAAACACAATTTCTGGATTTTGTCCACAAAGAGATAATAATTAATTATGATGTAATGTATCACAGAGCCGTAGCAATTTATGCGGGAAAGCATGTGTGGAAGTCTTTTTATGTATGTATGTATACCTTTCAAAAACTTGATAATGTGTGGTTGCTTATAGGGTGGAATCGGTGAACGTTGCATTATTTAAAGTGATCACTCGAGCTAGTTGATATAGTGTAACGAGATGCTAAAAAGAATTTACGCACTATCCGAACCCCTGGTAATATGTCACTTGTCACAAAACTATCGATGAGTCTACAACCTTCGGGAAACGTCTAAAAGATTCTAGAAACACATAGAAAAGCCTAGAAGCGACAAGAATATTTTCCTAAACATTAGAATGATCCAGAAAGTACGAAAGTATCAGCATTCGGACGTAAATACAGAGCCGGCCGCGGCGCGGAAGAGTAGTATGACGGGCGAAATCAGTGCGAAGTCGGCTGCGAACAGCGAGGCCAGGGTGGTCAGGTGCGACGATTGAAGCGACAGATATTGAGCGAATAATCGAAGCAATTGGCGAAAGAAATAAGCGATAAATACGATGAGAACTGGATGGAATGTTCTGTGAATGTTAAATACGTGTTACCCAGCGATAATTAAGTTTAATTCGTTTATGTGACAATGTACATTGAATAGTTAATTAATCATTAATTAATAAATCGCTAATTAATTTCCAGCGTTCTCATTCACTCCTCACCAGCCACGACAATAGGTTGCCATGCCCTGTGGATGCTCAATAAAGAGACTTCCGTACATCCTTTCCGATATAGATAGCTTCGTCTATGTGAGACATCTTTTCTTCTTCTGTGTCTTGTCTGATCCACCCGACGGCGACATTGGCAATCACTTGTGCGATAACTTCTATGTCCTGCGCTGCCCGCAACAATTTCAAAACCTATATCATTCCGGTCCACTCCCTGATGTTGCGCAGCCAGGACAAAGCCTTCTACCAACTCCCTGTCTTCCTTCTACCTTCCGTTTATCTTAGAGCTGGAGCCAGTCGAGAGCTACTGTCGAATATTAAAGTGAAGAAATTAAAGGTCACGTGCCACGTGGAGAAAAATACCGCCCCCTCTGACTAATACTTGAGAGCAAGGTATAAGGAAGACATGTATAATGTATAACATACCTTAATTAATTATTAATTTCATTAAACTCCTAAGAATGATATTAAATAATTTTTTGACGTTATTCTTGGTATCTATTCGTTACTATTCGTATTCGTTTACAACTCCTTATTCCTTCTGGAAAAAGGAGATGTTTGATTTTTCATGTTAGGTTTATTATGAATGAAAGAAAATGACAACATGCTCCAGACGAGCGTTGTGCTTGTTAGACTAGTGGTTAAGACACTCGCATTTCTCAATTGTTCCACAATGGAGGCATTAGTACGCATTGCTATCTATGAATAATTCAATGCATCGCCTACGGCACCAGGTTTCAAAGGCTTCATTATTTATCTCACTTGCTTTCAATGTTAAACCGCGTAACATGCATCATACCATCCCTGCGCGGAATAATTTTTCTCGTTCTGAAAAAATATTCATAAATTCAGTTAAGTAAATAATATACTCATAATTTTCCCTTACGGAGAACTCCGTTCTATCGCTTTACAGGCAGGGGTGCTAACATCTAGGTTCACAACCGAGGAATAAAAAATAACTGGCTTCGTACAATGTTCAACAGGGATAACTAATTTTTTAAATAAAAAAATATAATAAATAGTATTAAAGTTTCATTATAAAAATGTATAAATAAAAAAGTATATGAAAAATATAAATCATTACCTACATATATAAAAAATTTACACAACACAACTTACCGGCAGATCATTGGCTTGTGAAAGGTGGCGGGGTGATGACATTTAGCAGTTTTTGTGACAACTTTTAGTGGGGGATATATTTCATTGTAAAGAAGAAGAACCTCAACCTCAGAACTTGAAGAAGAACCACACATAATCGAAGTCTTCCGAACAATCTAGACGATCTTAGAAATAACTAGACCGTAGGGAAATATACTAGAACATTCGAGAGAAAATATAATCCGGTCTTGTTTTACACCAACAAAACCACAGATGTAGTGAATGGGCGCGAACCCGAGTGAACATAGGCAACAAGTGAAAAAGAGTACCTACGCGTGGAAGTTTCTCGATAGCGAAACTGTGCGTACTGCGAAATAGTGTTCCAATTAAGTTTTTGTAATCAATAAAATTTTAACATATTTTTAAGTTAGAATATTTTGAGTTTGTCCAAATTTTTCAGAAAACAGTGCTGGATTTTTATCACAGGGACATCATTAATTATATTTTAGGCGTATTCTAGTGTAATGCTTATAATTTGCAAGAATCTCATTACACACATAAAGGATATTGCTAAAAAAAAATCATAAAAAATAGATATCTCTTTAGTAACATTTTCAATTCAATTTTTTTCAACTTCAATTAATTTATTTTTTATATAACATTTACATTACAAACACTAATTTAATTCTTAAATGTTATAAATAAATTAGAAATACATAAACATATATATAAACAAAAACAAATATTAAACATATATAAAATCATTCATATCAAAGGTGTAGGAGAATCCTGCTTCGGAATACCCTCTCAGAGACATGGAACAGATCAATGTCCAAAGTAATATTGTTCAGCACAGCAGTAGCTCTTCCAATAGGCATAACTATTGGCAGGTTGGTCCTGTATATTGGAATATGAAACAATTTATGCTGACGCTGTCTTAGGTATTTGTCAGGGACATACAAACCAATGCTCATCATAACTGACATCTGTGGTTATTTAAGGGGGATGAAAAAGTTTCGGATGCCGGTCGCGCTATGGATTATTAAAACACATATAAGAAACATGTTGTAAAATTTAAATATATGCAACTACAAAAAATTTGATACACGTGGCATTCTATCGTGGGTGGAAATGGTGATCTTTACATTGTGTAAAGTGATCACTTAAGCCAGCCGTACGAAAGGTCGTAAGCCCTATGAACGCTCAAAGCTTCTACTTTCCCATAAAAAAAATATAATTTCGTCTCTGTGAGGCATCTATAATATATCTTGATTATTTTTAAGTATTTGGTTTCATTTTCCGCTGTCGCGAACGCGTGACAATGTTATGAAACATGGGTTTATCGAAGGTCGAAATTAATCAACAATTTTATAGACGCTTAATTTTGACGATTGTATTCGTTATAGGCGACCGGTGATGTTTTTAAAAATCGCACAACCAGTTTCAAGGTCTTATTGGCTCTTCAATAGCTTTGTTTTTTTCTCCGCGTCTCTCGAACCGGCGGCCAGCTTGACTATTCGCATTTACGTTAGATTTGAATGTTTGTAGGTGGTACGCCTAATCGCCAGACCTTAAACACTTGCAAATTTTATTTGACGTAATATTATATTTTGGACAGCGGTGTTATGATTTATGAGTGGGAACTATTTTGAATTCTGACCGTTAAAGATTTTTTTTATATCGCGCATTTCTTATGCAAGCATCGTTTTTCAATGCTACTGTGTCTACTGAATACCGGTATAATTCGCTGAATGTTATGTAATATGTGTCATGTACGGCTTTTTTTTATTTTGACTTGAATTTTGTCTTTCACATTACGTAATTAATGTTTACGTCTTTAATTTTGTTTTAGGTTGCTCTTTTTATTATTTTTTGTACCTGGTAACCAACGTTTCCTTTAATTTTCTATTATGTGTGCGTAATATAAACTCAACTGAGCAATAAATTTTGTACAAAAAAAAAACGTGTGCGCAAATATGTGATTGTCGAACCGTTATTTTAAACGGTTATTCATGGTATTGTTATTTAAGATTGTTATCTAATTGTATCGATGTTATTTGAGATTTGTATTTGATTGTAACTGTTGTAGTATCGTATCGATGATTGGTAACTCTTGTCTAGTGTCGATGGTTGCGTTACCGTCGAATTGTGAAAAAGTTACCAATCGTCGAAACAATCAGATACAAATCTCAAATAACGGTTACACAATAGGCTATTGTGTAACCGTTAAAATACCATCACTACCAGCGATGTTCCCTCTAAGGTTTGCGGGTGTGCAGCCGCATTCTTATAAATATGTGTGTTGTGGCGAAATTGTAGATCGCTTTTGACTCGCTTGACCAAGTCGAGATCGTCGCATCACAGGTATAGGTCTCTTCATATAAGCTTGCAATTGAGTTAGTGTGGGTACAGTGCGTAATACGCGCATTGTTTGATTGTGTTAAGTTTACGGATACGAGAGGGGCGTATCCGTAAACTTAACACAACGAAACAATGCGCGTTTTACGCACTGTACCCACACTAACTCAATTGCAAGCTTATATGAAAAGATATATATTAAGGAAATACGAGCCGCGTCGTCTAGGTCAAGTGACGTCAAACGCTGGACCGTCGCATGAAACGAAATTATTTTTGCAACACAACTTTTTATTTGTAGAGATATTATAATGATTCTTTCACATTCTTGTTTCATTTCCATAAAAAATGGAAAATTAATTTAACACACAGCCCTTCGTTCAATTTAATTTTCACAAAATATTTGGTAACCCCCTCTCACCTCTCACCCCTCTCACTCTCTCTGTGAGTGATAAATATCACGCATGTGATAAATATTGGTGAAAGGTTAACAGTACTATAGTTGTAGTGTATAGTATTGTGAACATAGTAGTATAGTGTTGATCCTGACGAAGAGACGGGTACGTCTCGAAACCGGTAGACCTAAAATCTGGTAGTGGTTTATACTAATTTAACACTCTGTTAACTTCTTCATTTGTCAGCACCGAATATTAACGAGTTGGGGTTATCTGTGTTCCTTTTATTATTTATTGTTTTTCAGGTCCATTTTGAACTCAATGTGATGACTTCCAAACAGACACACAGTATATTGCTACGTTGTGGCATTTCTTTTTAAAATCATCTCTGGAAACATCGGCAGAATTCAATTGGAAAATTGATGCAAATCAACGCGAGGACGAACATGATGCAAGAGGATGAGATACAAAAGGATACGATGCGATTGCCATTCAGGGAGAAGTCGAAATCTCAAAAAGCTATCATTTGCAGTGCTAGCTAACTTATCATCGCGCCGTTTCCCCTCGGGGATAGGCAGAGAGGATAGAGCCCTAAATTCTCCTGTTCTGATACACAAATCTTGCCTCATCCACTAACAGGATCGTTTTCCAGTATCCGGTTAATAAAGTAATGCCACGCCTTTCGCGGTCGCCCTCTCTTTCTGGCGCCGTCAACATTTGTGTCATACATCTTTCCCACCATTCTTTCCTCATTCATTCGCTCAACATGCTCAAACCATCTGAGCGACCCTTTTTTATCTCTATTAACTGTACTAAGATCAGCTTTAAATTCTTTTCTAATTTTTTCATTCTTTACTCTATCGTAAATGGATTTTCCACACATACGAGTGCTCTCATCTCCATTGCATTCAGTCTACTTTCGTTCCTCTTCTGCCAGCTCCAGGCTTCACTTCTATACGTCAGTGTTGGTACCAGAATTTCATTCTATACTGCTAGTCTTTCCTGCGTAGACACGTTCCTATTATAAATTATTGCATTCAAAGCACCGTTCGCCTCATTCCCTGTAGTCACCCTCTCGATATCTTTCTCAGTCTTCCCTCTTTTATCGAACATACTTCCCAAATACACAAACTTTTCTACTTGTTCCAAACATTCATTGCTTACTATTATTTCACACGTTGTCTTACTTTCATCCTTCTCGTATACCATCACTTTTGACTTGTTTACATTCATAATAAGGTCACTTTTCTTACATAAATCATACATACTGCTTACTATACTATGTAACTCTTGCTCGCTATTTGCCATTAATACTGGATCATCCGCAAACCTTAGAGACTAAGTGTTAGATGATGAATATTGCGTTTTTGTTTTGTTTAGAGCATATTTATATATTTACATTATGTTTATATTTCAATAATAATCAACGGTATATAATTATATTCCAATCTGTCTTGCTGTCGGTCTGTCTGTTGTAAAGTCCGTAAATTGAAATCTAAACTTTAGATAATTAGAGTATGACACGCAATCAGTGCGCGGCATATGTTGCGCGGTAACACATGGCAAGTCGATATTATAATTTTCCGTGATTTTACACTGGTACGGCTTGTGAATAAATTAACGAGTCTAGCTAATTTTCGTGTAGTGTAAATCTAGTTTAGAAAACAGCAGAAAAATGTTACACATTCTCTTAACATAATCATCGTTTTCAAATGTTGGCAGTAGTTTTCCAAATTGTGTCGATAAGATTTATGCAATCCTCAATCATGAAAGGCGAATCTACATAGTCCTCTGGGAAACCTGTTATCAATGTTAAAGAATTATGCGTATTTAAAAATCGGTATTCTAATGGCGAAATCTCTAAAGCAGTTTTTTAGCCAGTGAACAAGCAAGATAAAACAATGTCGTACGTTATATAATCAATTCTTATAAATGTATATGTGAATTATAAAAAACGCTCGGCTTGGGTATTTATTACGGTGGGAAAAACCGTAGATAATCTAAATGTATTACTGATGGCATTTTAAATCATTCGAATTATAACTAGACGGATTTGCGACATACTGCCCTAAAGTGCAATAGCCCTAACTGATTTGAGTAATGTTACATTTCCCACGGGGACCCGAGATGGCCCAGTATGGTATTTATGAATCCGGGGATTAGTAAGTACAAGCCAGAAGATTTTCCTGATTAGAGAATTTATAATTACATCCAGACTAAATGGTAATTTAATATAATTTTGTGAATCATCTATTATTATTTACGTTATTTTTAATTCAAAGTTTCCTTCTTACTTACGTATAATGAATTTAATGAAAAAATTAGCATTTTCAAAATCTAATTTTTAAATCTCGGGATCGAAATTTTCTCTCGTGACTGGATTTGTTCAGCACTACGCACGAATATCTTAATCTTGCGTAAAAAGTTAGTTGATAAACGATTCTCTACGAATGCCTATAAAATTAAACAAAAATTCTATAGAACCATCATTTATTGAAAGCATGTTTCGAAGCCAATGGTCCGTTCGTCGGAATACAACTTATACTAAAAGTTAAAATTGGAATACAGACATTGACAAAAAAATATAGGTATGTGAGAGTTGAATAAATAATTAGGGACTAATGTGAAAATAAATACCGACAGTCACTTTGATTCTAATAATGACTTTTTAAATTCTTTTTCGCATTAGTTCCAAATTAATTATTCAAATCGCATATATGTATTTATAAATTACATCTAGGTGTTTTGTATTGTCTACGTTTTCTAATATCTCATTTTCTACTGTAAATTTTATACCTATTTGGTTGTTCTCTTTTTTATTATTTAATCAATTAAATTATCATACATTTAGTTTTTGAAGTATTTAATTAAAATTTATTGAATTTAAGCCATTTTGATATTATTAATATTTTAAGCATTAACTTTGTTGTCAGATATTTAATTTTTTTATGTTTTAAGGGTAAAAATATTAAATACCAATAATAAAGGCTTAAAACTTACGAATATGGAAAAATTTTATATACGTAAAGCCATAAAAATAATCAAATAAATTTCCCCTGCAGTCCTTTGTTTTACTTAAAATTATCAGGTAAAAAAGGTTTGTCAACACCTCCTACAAACCCTGTCACCCTCTCTCCACAACTCAAATTGTTAATCCTTTTTGATAAGAAACTTAATAATAATAATACTTGGATAACTTATATAGCGCCGTTTTCGCGAATACTCACCTCAAGGGCGCTTTGTGCATGTTGGGCCTTTAGTTAGAGTAACACGGATGTGGAGAGTATTTTGTGAAGGTGCTGGTGTGTAAATAATATTATGGGTGTGGTGTGTTGCTTACGTAGTGGTTGTCCTGAAGAAGAGACTGGTTACGTCTCGAAACCGGTAGACTAAAAAGTAATTTTTTAGTGGTTACATACTAACATAAATAACATTTTGTCATTTTGATATTCTTTACATTTATGTTGTAAATCGTTGTTTCCAGGTCTCTTTCCTCTAGAGTATTAAAGCGTCGTCTGCAAATAAGCTTTTTTACATTTCGTTAGCATTAATACAATGTTATCCTATTATTTCACGACGAAGAAGACCTGGAAGATGGACAGCGAGACACGCTTAGACTTGTGGATGTGCATTACGAGCAGTGTCTCATCTAGTTGAGACTAATATGTCTTTATTGATATATAAAGGAAGAATGCAAGAAGAAAGACTGCGGGGCTTAGATTACCTATCGGTTGAAAAATGCGAATGTAATATTTGTCAATAGAGAATTAGAAATAATAGTGCGGACAGCCGCAGCGCGTAGGTTTATGACTCGACACTGAAATAGTCGTGGAAATAATTCTCTCGCAGAAAAAAGACACAACATACCCACACAATTTATTATTAGAAATTTTTAGTTGGGAGACTTGTCATAATGTTATTAAAAAATTTGCTACAAATTTTTGGGAATTTGTTTTTGTTTCCTCTGGTTAGTTAACTCATTATGGGTGAGTAGTTGAAAATCAAAACCTACCTATAGGACTAGAAAGAAAAAAAATCTCATCTTGTTTATAACTTAAATACGCTGAATTTTAATAAAAAATGACTTGATATTAATACTCGATGACTCGTATGTGTTTTCTTAGAAATTGCCCGTCAATAACGACGGGAAATTAATAATTTTAATAACCCTCAATTATGTAAAAAAGTCAACTAATTTTTAAGTACTAAAATAATAATAGTTATATACAAAAATCTAATCTTATCTCACATGAAATAATTAATGGCGAATCTTATTTGTTTAACGTTGTTTTGCGACAGGGACAATTCTCAATAGTTTTTTTTGTTTGTTTTTGTTTTAGGTTCATAATGGAGTTCTGGTGCCAACTCTAATATATGTAGGTTAAGCCGGAATTGGTAAAAAAAAACAATGAAAGTGAACTGAATGTGGAAGTGCGGGCGCTTAGGCATGTGAAAAATCTATGTTCGATAGAGTGAGAAGTGAATATAATGCTGGCTGTAGAGTAGTAGAAAGAATAAAGAGAAAATATCGGAGGTGGTTTGGTCATGTGGAACGTGTGAGCGTGAAGAGGATGCTGAAGCAAATATATAAGTTGAAGCCAGTGGTAACGGAGGATGTCCGCGAAAGAACTGACATGATCAGATAAACGAAATATTGGCCCTGTTACAAGCTTCAACAAAGCATGATAAGAATATGTATGTGATGAAGTAAAATGAAGCAAAAATGATTTGTTAAGATTTAATAGCGTGGCGCTCTATCCTCTCTGCCGAACGAACGGCGTGATTCTTAGTTTATTTTGCTGTGACTGACGATCGGATGTACAGAATTTATTTTTATGGATACAACATCTTTTATACCCTAAATATAAACCACTAAATGTACGAAATCAATACCCTAAATATAAATTATATAATAATAAAATATTTTTTCTTCTGAATCAAGGTTTGAACTTTGTGGTGACTCTTGCCAAAACTGTTTTTTTTACTATACCAAGAAACGCTGTTTATCTGTATATATTTTTGCTTAAGAAATCGCGTGCCTTATTTAAAAATAAATATTCCATTTTGTAGAATTTCAGATTTAAATAACGAATTCTGTAACCGAAATGGAAAATAATTTTGGAAATATGGAAATTTATTATTTACCTTTTCAAATTTCGTGATTAAATGTAAAAGATATCTACTGGCACAAACATGTTTTCAAAATTGTTATTTATAGTTATTATACCCTCTATTCTCAAGACAAAATAGACGGAATGTCCTTTTGTTTTTATGAGAAATGTCAAGAATCTAAAATGTCATATTTTTTATTACATCATGTCATAGTTAACGAAGTTCACAATGTTATATATAAGGAGTCAAGACATGATTGTTATTACGCAAACCAATGAGAATCGAGCCTATATATTGTTATGTTTTATTGTGACTAGATAATTTTTTTAGCAAAAAATTAGTATAAACATTTCTTGTCATTATATTTTCTCTTACTTAGGACCTAAGGATTATAGTTGGCGACAACATTTTAAACTGTGGATCTCCTTTAAGCCGGCGCGCGTGCGCACTGCCCGCGATCTAATTGTCATCTGTCATCAAAAATTGTTTTCATTACATTTTTCATCATTGTGGTGTCGAAATGTAGTATGTAGGATGCCAAAGATTTTTCTAACAATTAAATTAGATCTCTAACAATATTTTTTTCTGAAGAAATGGATTGTGCCGCAATTCTAAATGAATTTTGCTGTTAGGCATTGTGGACAGTAAATTTGTTTTCTACATCTATCAGGTTTTGATAACTTTACATTTATAGTAGGTATACAGGCGCAGAACTAGATTATCTAGTGGATATCATGGATCGGGTAGCGAAGCTAAAATGGCAATGGGCAGGGCATGTTGCAAGGCAGAATACTGCAAGATGGACTCCCACAGTTCTGAAGTGGAGACCTTGGGAGAATAAAAGAGGCATAAAAGACCTCAAAAGAGATGGGCCGACAATATAGCCGCTGTGGGGGGGGGGAAGAAATTGTTACAACTAGCAAATAACAAGGAATGACGAAAGGGTATAGAATAGGCCTATATCCAGCAGTGGAAAGATGAAGGCCGAAGAAGAAGAAGTAGAAGTAGGTATAGATAAATGAAAAATAGATTCGGTGATGTATCTGCGGTACAGTTTCTTACATTGCAGATAGGGTAAGCCATAACCGACATTACAGCGTCATAAAATGTCATCTAATAAGAACGATTTTGACGACAGATATCAATTAAATCGTGCGCGATGCGCATGCGCGACGGCTTAAGCAAGATCCACAGTTCTATCGAACGTCCTGGTACATTTCCGTGTGTTCCAGTTCCTTACAGGTGTTTTTAATTTATTCCAAACTTTCGGTGTTGGGTAATCCTCGACTATGTGCGGTTCCTTTTATTTCTCGCATCTCCTGACAATATTATAGGTAATGTAACTTTGTTTCGAGTATTTAAAATGTGCGTTGACAACAAAAACATGTTACGTTTATGGTAGGTACATTTAACGTAATTGACGGGCTACTTTTTGACTGCCTTACAAAAGTATTCGTTTCCAGTTTTGACAGATTCCCACATCTCAGGTAATTATTTAGTATTTAGTTGGACCATATTATGCAAACCTCGAAGACTGGTTTTTGTCGATAGGTACAGCAATCTCAGGGTTTATCACACTTCTTGACCCGAGGTCACGGTCAGCCTAGCGGTGATATTTTGGGTGTACTTATCTAGTTTTTAATTATCTCTCCGTTTTAACTCATTATTTGCTTGCTACGAGCGAATAAATATTAACAACGCCTTATAATATTTTAACGACTTAACTTAGTCCTACCCATACACAACACCATTACTCAACATAATTTAATCTTACATTACCCATCCCATTCTAATCTAATCTATGTGTGATTTTCCTTGGTAATTAATTTTTTCCAATTTAACATAATTACAGCCATGTATCATATCGCTGCCCCTGTGGTCCAGTGATCATGACACTGGCTTCTCCGGCATAGGAACCCAGTGTTAGGTACGTAGTTTCTTGATAGTTAACAGTACATTAAAATTATTACAGAGTAGCTTGTTGGTCTTGTGGTTAGGACACTCGCCTCGTGATCCAAAGGCCGCGGGTTCGAACCTCACTCCAGACTAGCAAGTTAGTCCTGTTTTCAGAGCACAAGCGTTTAGCTTAGTTTGAAAATAGTAAGACCATTGATACGACACGTATTCCGTGTTCACATCTCTATTTAAATAAAATAAAATAAAATATGGTCCAACTGAGTGTTTCGGGTTGTCCCATGTCCCAGTGGTAACTATATTAACAACTACGCTTATATTAGCTTCTCCTGTTTGTCTATCTGGGCGGAATCCAATAATCGATATTTCACCCGCTTCCCATGTCCAATCGAGCTGAAATTTTGCGCACAGACGTATTCTCGATTACAGTACTTGAATAAATTACGTGAATAGATTCACTAATTAATCAATTTATCCATTATACTTAATTTTTCAATTTTTTCAATTCAATTTTTATTTATTACATAATATATACATTACAAACTTTATGTTTAATGCATACATATTATGAATTTATACACATATATATACATACATACACATATACATATACATACATATATACATACCCATATACATATTGTATATTAAAATAACAATTTATTATTAACTAATTAAAAGTGACCTGCACAATCTGGTCAGAGGTGTAGGAGAATCCTGCTTCGGAAAACCCCCTCAGACACATGGAATATATCAATATCCAAAGCGATTTTGTTCAGCATAGCTGTAGCTTTTCCAACAGGCATAACCATCGGCAGGTTGGTTCTGTATATTGGAATGTGAAACAATCTATGCTGACGATGTCTAAGGTAATTATCAGGAACATACAAACCAATGCTCTGCATAATTTCAGTATTGTCGATCGTACCGCGCAGCAATCGATAAAAATGTGTAATCAAATACACATTCCTTCTAGTCTCTAAACTATTGTAGCCAAGCATACCCTGGAGAAACTCGGTTGGGTAAAGCCAAGGATAATGCCCGTATTAATTATTATTAATCATATTAACCCATCTAAAACTATTAATCATAGTTTTAGATGGGAAATTAGTAAATGAGCTCACCAAAAGATGGCTCTAGTTTCCTACCGAAGTGATTTTATGCGCTGGGATTAATTAACACTTAAAAGTATAAATTTATATTAATTGAAAAAAAAATAAACCACACACAAAAATAAACTACTTAAATTTACTGAAAAGTAAAAAATTTAATTTTCGCCAAAAATATTTTGCCTTACTCTAAAATAAAAGCGTGGGCGCCTTCCCTCCATCGAAAACAGAATTATTTTATCTATATCAATATTTTAAGCGCCCACCTTTCATTTGGAGAGTGGGGCCAAAAATTATTGGGCGAATTTTTTTTTTTTAACTTTTTAGTAGATTTAAATATTCGATACACAGAGAAATTCGTTTAAATGAATTATATTTTCAACATTGTAAAATATATTTCACGAAAAAACCTGCCTACCCACCTCCACTATCTAGCAACGTCTATTTACCTTGCCTTCTGCTGGTCTAGATCTATATTCATCGCTTTGACTCTAAATTAACCCAATTATTACCTGCGTTTTCGTACAATCTACTCTATATAATATGTACTTTCTATTTTCTGTTTGATATTTATTTTATTTATTCTGTTCAGACATACATTATGTTCAATTAACTATAAATAAGACATTCTTTTGCCTACCGGGCTGCATTATTTATTACTTTACACTCTACTTATTTATAAAATGAAAAGAATCGTTTTTTGACGAAAATAAATTTATTTGATTGGCACGACGAATGATTCTTCAGACGAGTAATTGGACGCTCAACCCTCAGCATCCCGTGATTGAAAAACACCCACCGTGTCATCACGTACTTCCGTAATAAATCGAACTATTTTTAAATGAGAAAGAAACAAAATAGTTAATTTATTATTCTTATTACTGAGAAATATAATAGTGTAATATGGGAGTGTCCGTAAACCACGTGGTCTGATCGAGGGGGGGGGGTTAGGCTGAATGCTACGCTGGTCTACGTGAGGGAAGGGGGGGGGGGGCGTTCAGATTCGAGCTACGTAATTCTTTCATTTATTTGGCACATTTAAAACGGTACTATAAGATAGAATACCACAAAATGTCTTCTGGAATTAATAGGAAAGAACTAATAGGGGGGGGGGGGTCAAAGCAATAGCCACGTCAAGGCTATATGGGGGGGATAGGGTTCAAAAGTGTCCGAAATGGAACCGCGTGATTTATGGACCCTCCCTATACTGCTTTCGTCAGGTCCGTTTCAACACCATCTTCCAGATCGTCGTTTCAACATCATCTTTCTCATAATCTCTTAATTTAATTAATGAGAGAGTAATAAAATTATATTCGTAGGTTTGTTATCTTTTTCAATGTGGAATTAATATATGATCATTTTTGTCGTACAACAATTTGTATTTTTTTTGTTGCAGCCAACATCCCAGTGACAATAATTATTTTTAAATTGTCTTACATCGCATTGATTTCAATAATAATTATTTTCAGTAGGATTTGCTTTACAAAATTTGTTCTCCACTTGTAACTTCTAACCTCTTACGTTCTTTATCTAAAATCGTTTATTTCGACAGTGCGCGAACAAATATGTTTATTACATATAATATATATTATATATATATCTATATATATATTACTATATATATATATATATATATATAATATATATATACATCTATACAAACATTTACATATATTTTAAAATAGAGATGCGAACACGGTATATGTGTCACACCAATATTCTTACTATTTTCAAACTAAGCTAAACGCTTGTGTTATGAAAATAGGACTAATTTGCTAAGTCTGGAGTGAGGTTCGAACTCGTGACCTTTGGATCACGAGGCGAGTGTCCTAACACAAAACCAACAAGCCACTCATATAGGATGTCTCGTGAGCTAGTAGCAAAACATTCTATAATTTTGAATTGAAAATATTCTTTACACTTTGGGTGAAATGTCAACAATTAAATAAGTTTTTTTTTTTCTCAATATTTCTGACTTATTTTCTCTAAAACGTTGAAGTACCATCAAATTAACTTATATCGAATGTAAATAAAATAAAATAGGGTTCAAATTTCTGTACAGTTTTAATAATTTCATTTTATTTTTTAAAGGAAATGAATTTTGAATATCCAATATAATATACTTTTATTATAGTGTAACGTTTTACAAAAGATATCTTAGAAATAATGAAAAAAAAGTAAATTTTTCTGTCGCTTATCTCCTTTACTGTTGAAATCTCCCAAAGTGTTAAGAATATTTTCTATTCAAAATTAAATTAAGAAAACTAGTGCATATTTAAAAAAATTACAAACGGTAATATTAGTAACGTGTTTTTATAACCCTGACGAAGATAATAATTGTTTAAGTGGTTACCATAAGTGAAGTTCATAAAAAAATTGGTGAATTCTATGTTGCACGCATTTTCGAAAATATTACAGACATAATCCGTAGAACTACGTAACTTCATAGCAAGGGAAGGGTTAAGCGGATTTCCCGGCCAGGTGATAGGTGAAAACAAACTTGCGACTGCGTTTTTTTGCCGGATGTTGTAGAAATGTACAGACGATCGAACGCCCGTGCGTTTGCGGTCGTCGGTGGCGAAAGTGTCCAGAGTCTGCGGTTATTAGAGGTCGTTCAGTAACCGCAAAGTACGCTGTACATTGGTTTAATTCTATACGTGTGCTGTCTTCTTTAGGGATTCTTCTTTGTCTCATAAATAGAAAACGATTAGGAAGTAGAGATGGGTCGTTCATGAACGAACAGTTCACTTTACTGAACAAATGGTATAGTTCACTAGGTAGTAAGCAAATTGTTCTTTAAATCGTGAATTCTAAATCCCAAAATGGACAAAATCTCTGGCAGCCATTTTTCATTTCTTCTTTTTGGGTAGCAAAAATTTTGTGGTGATCGAATGAAGAATTTTTTAGAAACTAAACGCACCTCTCCCCTCCTACCATTGATTTGAAAATTTTCGGAGATCAAACTATGAAATCTTCGTAAATCGGAAGCACTCCCATGGTTTCAAAAATTTTCTATTGAGTCTGATGTCCAGTAAAAAGTTTCCTGACGGGAAAGGGAAAAGTTCACTTACAAAAGTCGATGTAGATAAATAACGCTGTTCTCTGTTAAAAATCAAAAATTCAATTGATAGATTCAAAGTGAACAGTTCACACGCCTGAAGGGCTCGGTGAACGACAGTTCAGTTAACTGAATAAAAATTCTCATCCCTATAATAGGAAGTTATTAGAATATACAGGGTTTCTCATAGCTAGTTGCAAAAACAGGTGGATTCCTGCCTTGATAATGAGTCGAAAATGTTGAAGCAACCATGACCTGATGTCAATAGTTATGGAGATATGCAATATCAAAGTTTGCATTTGAAAAAAAAAAAAAATTTGACTTATTTATTGCAAAACATTTGATGATTTATGATTACAGTAACTTGTATGCAGAACATTTGATTTATGATTACACTAACTTGTATTGTTTATGAAAAATTCGTTTCATCATATTTTAAATATAATTAAACGAATTAATTTTGTTTATTAGCACTTAATTTTTGGTAAAAACCAACCGGTTTCGGAAACAACGTTTCTTCGCCAGGGTTGGAAGGACCCGGACGAAGGGAGCCGCGAGGCTGTCCTTGGTGGCGGTGGTCCTACACAGCGCTGACGGAAGGCATCACCATAATCCTTTTCTATCATTTATTTTTGCAGAATATATATATTTGTGCTTTTCGTGGTCCATTCATACGGGTGTGCAACTGAATATAATGTCACGGAATGGCAAGTACAAGGAACTGCGCACTGTCCGAATCTCTTGTAATATCACTTTGGAAGGTTCTAGAATAGTCTACAATTATCTACAACCTTCAGGAAACGTCTACAAACGACTATAACAGCCTGGAAGCGACAGGAACCTTCCCCTAAACACTAGAATAATCTAGGAGGTTCGAAAAATCAGCGTTTGCATATATAAATAGCGAAACTACGCTGCGGCGAGGAGAGTTCCGTTTTTGACAGTTAGTTCAGTGCTAAGTTCGCGCGAGGCGATGGCCAAGTGTGACCAGTCGCGAATTAATGAGCGATAGATATCGAGCGAAATAATCGTGCGAGCTAACCTAACCTAACTGGCGAAATAAATAAATGCGATTAATACGTGCGACAATTGAATGGGATATTCTAGTTAATGTTAAAAAAATGTGTTCCTAGCGATAATAAAGTGTTAATATATGCGTGATATATTGCGAAATAGTGTAATTTGAAGAAAAGCGTTAGTGACTTTGTCCATTTAATAATTAGTAATTCGATAATTAATTTCCACTGTTTTCAGTGCTTCTTCACTTGTATTTCAGTGCTTTTTCATTGCCGGTCCATGAATTTCACACTTCTAACGTCTGTCTGGCTTCTTCTGATACGCGCTCGTGAGATGAATGAGATACGCAGGCTTCGCTGTCATTCAAGGCATCACACCGGAATACGTAATGCTTCTCAATGTTCGCGAGCAAGCTTCGGTTAAGTACAATAGTTCTGAGTTCTATTCATAGCTCATATCTCTTCATACAAACGAGCTAGTTGAATAGACGCGCACGCACGGGCTAAAATATTTACATCAGAAATTTCCATTGCTGCACGTGAGGTTAATAATTTTTTCAGAGTTTAAACATTTATAACTTTATATAATAAACTAGAAAACACTGTCTAAATCACTAATTTATTGAATTATCAACATGTTTCGGGGCCCTTGGTCCCTTCATCAGAATACATCATATACAATAACAAAAGCAAAACATAAATATATGGAAGATAAATAACTAATTAAGAAATAATGTGAACGAACGAATTTAATAAGTAGCTATTTGCAAAAAGTACCTGGTTTTTTATAATATTTAATTTGCTATTAACACTTTTTCTAATTTATCCAACTGTAATCCTATGTAATTTGAATGTAAAATTTGCAAACCCTTATCAATATAATGATTCGTTTCCAAAAGATGATTAGAAAATTCAAAATATTTATTGCTGTTTTAAAATATTAATTGCCCCTTAATTCTAAAATTGCATTTATTGAAGAAGTTGTACATATTTGTCGGATTTTTATGATTCCCGATATTATTTAAAAACCGTCCGCTTTTTATGAATTGGATCGTCTTCCAAAATAAACGTCAAAGCATTCATCTTGAAATGTCAAAATGAATGCTTTCACGTTTTTACTTTGAAAAACTATCGTTAAGAAATAATATTTACCCACCTGCGTTACATTCGGATCAGATTATGACTATTAATTAAAATAATTTCACGCCTTGCGATCACAGATCACTAAAATATACTTACAATATATTAATATCAATTCCGGTTACATAATTTCTGGTAATTGATTTGTATGTATACAAAAGAAAAAGGCACGTCTCCATTTTTCAAATGAAATGTATCAAATTCTCAACATGATACACAGAAAGGAATACATGCTCTTTCACAGAAAAGTTATTTAAGAGAATTTGACTTATTCTTAAAATAGCATTATAATGGCGATTGTTCTCGAACCCCAAAACTCGGAAATAGACGGAACGTATTTTTTATTTATACTCATGATATTACTTAATTAATTAACATTTATGACTTATTTTTAGGCGAGACCTTTGGGAAGTAGTCCGGAATCAAGTTCTAATTAATGTGATATGTTGAGTTGGGGGATGTGGAATTTAAAGGATTTGTGTAGACGCTTAAAGAATGCAATTTCTGTGGCAGAAATGTTTTTATGTCTACACAGACTGGTGAAATATCATACAAACACCCAAAAGTTATTACAGTAGTGGTATAAAATTATTTTTCCAATAAAGCCAATCCCATGGTCTTTACCACGATATCTGTGTGTTTTATTTCATTTTAATGTTCTATATCTCTTAAAAACACAGTATTACACAAATATATATTTATTCTTAACGATGTTTTTATATGTGGGTATGTTCTGAGAACACCGTTACTGGGTTTTGTCCCCAGAGGATGATAATTAATTGAGATAAATTATAGAAGTCTCACATAAGAAAAGCATGTGTGGAAGTCTTTATAGGATGGCCCAGGGCCTACGACCTGTATGAGCTGGCTTAAGTGATCACTCACACAACGCAACGTTTACCAATTCCATCGTAAGAACATCCACACATTATAAATTTTTTGAAATATCCATATACCTATGTTCCAAATATTAAACCGGTCGTTTATTTTAAGGGACTATACTAGAGACGTCCGTAATATTTTTTCATAAACTAGCATACACAGATTTCGCAGTTTGTAATGATACCTGTATAGAATGTTTTCCATACATGTTTCTCATATAAATAGATGACCGCGGTCACAATAGAGCGCCTTCCATCCCTTGACATTAGCCTTTGTGTTCCAGTCTGCTGGACACTCCCTTAGCTTTCGCGGGGCTGTCTAGACATTACTCGCCCACCCCGTCTCGGTCTCGATCCTATTAGCTTGTATTCGAGGAGTTTGTGCATTTTACATAACGCATCTATTCCCGCTACTTCTTTATGTCTTACCCACTTCTGTCTGCTTTCATCTTCCTCGGGGTATCTGAGCAAGGTTAAATTAAGTTGAATTATTATTAAATAATTACCTTCGTTCATTCATTTATTTCGTTTGTTAAAATATATTTTGACATGGGTTATTCCGAGGGTAAAACGTTTTATGGTTAATTAGAAAAATATATCGCAAAATGTAATCCCATTGAAGGTTTTTGTGGGAGCAGTATTTATTATACGTAATTAAACAGTTGTCATGTATTGTGAAAAATTTTAGCTTTTAAAAATATTTTGAAATGTACATGTGTAATCAAATATTATTCATCGTACTTGAATATTTTTATAAAATTTACTTAATTGACTTATAGTTATATATTCAACAATATTTTTTTAATGATCTAAACCAAATTTTGCTTAGGTTTTAGGAACCTGCCCTCAACATCACGATATAAAATGTATTTTATTGAATGGCATACTTTTTAAATTTTGCTCATTTGCACTCTAATATTCGGAGGTAAATATAGTCCCCCCACCCCATTACCCGGACATCTCACCTTCCCATGACTGCACCAATTTTCGCATCGTTACAATATCTTTGCGGCTTACGAAAATCTAAGGCACCCTCTCCTTGTACCTCTTCCAACACCCCTTCGCTTTCATGTAAATACTTATTAAATTGAATTTTCGTCAAAAATAAATCAAAATCTTGGGCGACGCTGGGAAATCTTTTCATATGCTGTCATCTATCGCTCTCTTTCAACCTAGACCTCTCCTGCATTCCATGCTCCCATGCATGCTAGGGTTATGAGAGATCATATTTCTCAATGCGCACAATGTTTCCGAATTATGAAGCCTTCCTTCGTTTGATAGCTGTTATTAATTCTCTCGATTTATGATGAGTCTTAATACCTCTTCATCGGTAATGTGATCAACCAAGGAGGTCTTCTGCATACGTCAATATTGCTTAATCTCAGATCCCTCCATTCTTTTAATAGAGGCTTCTTTTAACTCACAAAAAATCAACTACTTAATAATTTTTCGGAAGAAGTAAGAACCATTTTTTCACGCTACAAGAATATACAGAAAACAAAAGACTTGTTTCTTGCCCTTGTGATAATTGATATTTGCAGCGTTGCGTTGATGTAATGGTTGTATATTCTGCTTGATTGGTCTTGGAAATTGCGTAAATTGCGTTTTGCCATCTAGATAGAGCTATTTTAAAGCATGCAACACCGCGATTAAATTCACACTAAAATGTAGATGTCTATCATTCCGATACTCAATGTCATTCCGGTATTTTTCTACACATTGTGTTAATTTAAATTATTTTTATTTATTTATTAACATACAGATAAAACCAATAGGTCATTAATTACTGCGTTAAATATTCCTTGTAATTTAAAGAACAGTGTAAAAAAATTAATCATGGATGTTGGATTTTTTTATGGTTGAGAAATTAGAAACCATATAAAATAAATTTCAAAGAAAATTAATAATCACTTCACTCCCGAACAAGAGCTTCAGAAACGTCTGAAGAAAATTTGTTTTAAACTTTAAAACCACGTGTTTAATATTCGTTACAAATATATGAATAGAAAGCGTATAAAAGTATGTCTTCAATTTTATTTTTATTTAATTATTTAATGTGATATTTGTTTAAAGAATATTATTATTATTACTGAATTCAACGAAAGCCTCATTGATCGCAGTTCAAATATATTTAACATCATTATTTTAATTTTTAATGTTACAATAGACTACGAGGCTTTATTTTTGTAGCGAAATACATCAGAAAAATACACAGGCTTTAAAAAATCACAAGCATATATTGTGAGTTCATCGGAATGCGAACTCGGAAACTCCGGTACTTAGTTAGTGTGTGTTGCCCACTGGAGTAGAAAAGGGCCGCAATTTGTAGAATATCAATGTATCTTGTTAAACCTGAATAAGTGTAATGTGGAAAATAAAAATATTCGTAAATAATTACAGTTGATTGGAAAAAAAAAACATTTACATGAATAATTATCGTCCGGCATGAAAATGGTAAGAAAATGCGCAATAATTTTCTCGACCTAGTTGCGTCCATGGAAAACGAGTTTCTTTGTTTTATTTCCACTGAAGATTCACTACTTGGAAATATGCATAAAAATATTAACTAAATTATCATACTGGTTCAAGTTATCGTGCTGCCTCAATCCCGCATTAAATCAAACCACGACAAGCTCTATTTCCGGTAGTAAATAAAAAAGATTTTCCCAATTTTTCGGTCATTATGCGTCAATGAGTCTCAAAAATAAAATTTTCCTGTTCACAAATTGAATTTAGAAAGACCTGGGAGAGTTGGCGTTACAGCGGTTAATGGGTTGCATGACAATATAAGACGTGCTTTCTGATTTAGTAGGTAAGGGTCAGTTGTTTCAAGTTGGATTAAAGAAAAAGTTCATTTAAAGTATAGATTTTTGCGTTCTCCACCAATCAAATGATCCGTTTCCGTAAAAATCTATGCTTTGATTGAACTTTTATTTCAATCCAACTTGAAACAACCGAGCCAAAGACAGTTAGTGCTATAATATATTTTTGTAAGGTTTTTGTCATTTTAATTTTAAATGTTACGTTTACAGGGTGTCTCGTAGCTAGTAGCAAAAACATCGGGGGAGTATTCTTCAGTTAATTTTGAATCGAAATTATTGATCAGAAACCTTGAATAGAAACTTATTTATTGTAAATTGCAGATAATAATAAAACAACTTACAGAAATTTCAAAAATATTTTTTGTAAGATTTTTGTCATTTTATTTGATTTGTATGAAAGCAAATGCATTTTGAATATGTATTTCATATAAGTTACTACAGTAGGAATAATCCAACGTTAGTCCACAATTCAGAAATATTGAAGAAATAATGCAAATTTTTATGTCGTTTATCTTCGCAGCTGTCGACATTTCATTCAGTCTAAAGTATATTTTCTATTTAAAATTGTACGAAAAACACCCTAAAGTTTTTGCTTCTAGCTACGAAACACCCTGTATTATAGTTAAAATGGTTGACTATATTTGAGAATAAAAATGGTGAAGGGCCGGATGTTTGATCAAAAGAAAAAATTAAGAAAAAAAGTGTGGATTTTGCAGATCATCCCGTTTTTGTAAAAATCTATGCTTAATAATAAACCTGCTTCATTGCATTGAAAGTTTTTTCCGCTAAAATTTGAGGTCGTGACACGACAATCAGTAATTCAAATTTTTTTCTTATGGAAAATTATTGATTAAAAAATCACCTTGTATTTAGGGCTTCTGAAAACCCGAGGTTTTGAAACTCGCCGGGTCCGGGTCCAATATTTTGGAAACCCGGCGAGTTCTTGTCCAAAATTATTATGGTATAAATCTATAAATGTACGAAAAAAAACGTTATTAAAATGTTTATTGCAAATAATAATATGTATGATAAAAAAAAACAAAGATAAAGAATTAATTCGAGTACACAGCTTTAAACGTATATATCATAAAAATAATTAAACATGTAGAAATCAAAAAATATACAAATACATATGATAAAAAAGAAACATGAAAGAGTATTTTACATAGGTAATTTTTTTAATTAAGAATTTCTTATATAATAATATTTTAAGAAAATTAACGCTGTGAGGGACTTCATGATAAGTCCGTTTTATGTCGTCCGTGTCGTATAATTTATGCAAAAATTATACGACATCGAAAATGTTCGTTCATTGTCTGTTGATGTTGGTCGCACTGTGTAAAGTGCGTCGTAGAGCCTCTCAAGATTAACTGTATGTTTTTTTTTTAACAAGGAAAATTCTTCCCGTGAACATTTAAAATTATTATTATTAATATATTTTTTTAATTTTATACCTGATGAAGCCATTGGCTTTGAAACGTGTTGAATTTTTTTCAATAAAAAAGTGGTGCATACAAAGTTAATTTCTATAAATTATAATTTAAAATTATCATTAGACATAGTATGTAAATGAAGCCCGGAGCTGGCACAAGAGGAACGAAAGTTTAATTTCTTCAACGCTTATTCCAAGCGAAGCAGGCAGAAATACTCGCCTGAACTCGCTCCGCAATATTTAAACTAACTGAGCTTTATTAAAAAATTAAAATTATTGTATCAAGTAAAACCCGAACCCGGCATTACAAATTTAAATTAATATATCAAATAAAACCCGAACCCGGCATTACAAATTTAAATAATGTACCTACATCAAATAAAACCCGAACCCGGCATTTTTGACTCCAGGTTTCGGGTCCGGGTTTTAGGGTCATTTCCCGACCGGGTCCGGGTCGGATCAAGTCGGGTCCAAAAGCCCTACGTGTATTAATTTATAATGATATTCTGAGAAATGCGAACGGACTGGCCACATCTCGGGGAAAGACAATGGTAACGACGAACCAGTGATTCCCGAGGGAAATTAAGAAGTCGGCAGGCTGTCCCAATTCCAGCGAGACCACTGTAATATAATCAAGGATGCAGGGTACACTTGAAGAAGCTTCAGATGATTCCTTAAAACAAAAGTGAACTGCTAAATTAATTCATCAAAATACATTATTCTCTTTGTTAATAACGCTACGCTAGATGGTTTAACTCGCGGCCGAAACGTTGCAGCGAAACTAACGCAATTATGAAATAAATAAAAATTACTAACAAATTTAATAAAAAAGATTTAATAAAATGTAAATATAATAAATATAAAAAAAATATTTAAAAAAAAAATGAATAAAAATAGCTTTATAGAAGATAATCATTTTTTGATTTGTAAACAATTTGGTTAGTAAATAATTAATGTAAACCTGAAATTCAAATATAAAAAAATCCGAATATTCAAAAATTAAAACAATTATTCTTATAATATTTATAGATTTTTATATTTTCTTTATTTATCTTCACATTATAGTTCCTATGTGTTTATATACCATAGCAAATTTTAATTTTTTTACGCCAACATTCTGAGAAAGAGCTTTTTTATCTTTCTTGAACTCGAAGGATAATAATCGAAGGAAACCAAAAAATTTTTATATTTCAAACTCAGGACTCAACATATCATTAATAATATCTATTGATGGTTAGCTTAACTAATTTGTAAAAAGACACAATGCCAAACATTGATCTGAGATTCCAACTGTCGATCTATGTCCCTTATAAACAACACTGGATCCTAAGAAGTTATATGGATTTCGCTTCAACGTAGAACGTTCAGTTAAATCATGTGTTACGTGTAAAATCAGATTACATAATTCTAAAATCATACCAAAAATAATTCGTGCCACTTAATTTTTACACACCAACCACCTCAATGGGTGTGCATCGGTGAAAGTAAACATTTTTCCCTACCACTGCACTACTTTCGCGCGCTTCGTTTTTCAAAAATGTTTAGAACGCGCTCCGCCGTTGCGTCATCCCGCCCGTGATATAATGATCGCGGGTACGGCCGAGCGCGCCCGCCACTAGGTCACTGCCTGCGCGTTGATGACGTAGGCCGGTCCGTTACTCGATTCGTGACTCTGGGGAATGTTTTTTCCCGAATGCCGCAGCGTCTGGCGCCGCAGTTTCCAGCCAAGATTGTCCATATCGATCCCGGTCCACACCGGGCGCCAAGTTTTCTCCCGAAAATTTCGCCAGCAGAGACGCCGTGTCGGATGGACGGAGTATTAGTCTGTCTGGAGTGAGAAATTCGCATCTTTTTTATATACATTAATAATCCACACGTTCTTTAGAGGTTGGAATTGCCTTGGATTATGCAAGGGCGGCTAGTGATGGTATTTTAACCGGTAACACACTAATCTTTTTTTAAAAATTTGTATCTGATTGCATTAATGGTTGGCAACTGATTTTCCATAATTCGATGGGCAACCATCGGCACTAGAAAACGGTTTAATCTTAGTTACCAAACGTCGCCGTATCAGAAAAACTCACGTAGGAAAATGTCTCGAAGTAGAACCCTTATTGACGTTTATTGAGAAATCACAGTTACGGTAGCTGGGACACATCTTGCGGATGCCGGCAAAGCGGATATTCCAGGCAAGACCAGAAGGCAGAAAACCAAGGGGCCGTCCTAGGAGGAGCTGGCAGAAACATTTGGAGGGCTGTTGCGAAGCTAGGTTGCAACTAAATTGGGCTGACGTGGAGAGCGAAGCCCAAGACAGGAAAAGTTGGAACTTTATATTCGTTGCAGGGACCCCGACCCAACAGGATAAGGGATAGGAAAAGAAAAAGAAGAAGACCAATCATCGCTACAATCAGATACAAATCCCAAATAAGTGTACCGAAAGTAACTGGTTAAAATAACGGTTTGACCATCACTCGTCTTCTTCATTCAATTTTGAAAACAAAATATTCTTTACACTTTGGGTGAAAAGCGACATCAAAATTTGTATTTTTGTTATATTATTTCTGACTTTTATCTTTTATAAAACCTTAGACAATCATAAAAGTAATTTATATTGAATATTTAAAGTTCATTCACTTTTATACAAGTCAAATACAGTTATTAAAATCTAGCCAAAAATCTGCTTAAAGTTTTTGCACGGTTTTAATTATTTTATTTGACTTGTATCATAGCGAATGAATTTTGAATATTCCATAAAGGACTCTTTCATAATACTCCAATGTTTTACCGAAGATAGGTCAGAAATATTGAAAAAAAAGCAAATAAAAATACGTTGTTTACTAGGAAATTTAATTATGCAATAATAAATAAATAAGATATATTATAGATGTCTCATAGAGACGCAATTATATATATTTTTTGTGGTAAAGTTGATACGGAAGTCTTTGGGTGTTCATAGAGCTTACGTATTTATAATATGGCTGACTTAAGTGATCACTTTACACATTTAACGTTCATCATTTCCACCCATGATAGAATAACACATTTTATTATCAAATTATCAAATTTTTGGAAGTTGTAGTATTTAAGTTTTACAACCCGTTTCATACGTGTTATAATTAACATTAGCACCACCGGCGTCCAAAGCTTTTTACATTCCATCAATCAAATACAGATGTCACTATTGAGGTATCTTTATTATTGGAATTTTTTTATAGCAATATTATATACATTGTGTAAAGTGATCACTTGAGCCAGCCGTACTATATATAGGTCGTAAGCCCAATGAACACCCAAAGACCATAACTACTTTCCCATAAAAAAATATAATTTCGTCTCTATGAGACATCTTGATTAATGATGTCCCCTGAGATTAAAATCCAGTACTGTGTTCATTGAAAATTTTGGAGAAACTCAAAATATTCTGAATAAATAAATACTTTAACTGCGGTATAAATGAGTCTTAAACATACTTGAGGGGGGGCGTTCTTCCGCTGTGACCCAACTCTAGTGCAAATGTTTATACTCTGTGATCTACGCGGTATTAGGTGCGATTCCAGGCCCCTTGGGCGGCCACACCTACGCCACTGGTGGCAGAAATGCACTTGGACCAATATTGCTAAAATAATATTTTGGGGGGGGGGGGGGGGTTGTGGGAAGCGCTGCTCCCACGTGACGTCACAGCCTCGCTGCTCCGCTACACGTTACACCGCTGGCATTATCCGCGCATGTTTGTTTTGTTGGCCTCGCGCAAACATGGAGTATATTTGCATTTCGCGTTACATAAATACCGTACAGTTCATTTCGTGAACACACGTGAACCGAAACAGCTGTCACAATACTGAGGCTGTGTTGCGATTGCGAGCGAATTCGGCAGCTGAAATTTTTGAATTTCTATCTCATATTCTTCTGATTGCTAACTAATTAACTAAGTAACTAACCATCTCGCCGTAGGCAGAGAGGATAGAACGCCATATTCTTCTATCTTGGAACACCACTTTATTCAAACATCTTCTAATGCAAGCTCTACGGTTTTTGAGGCTTTTAACAGGCCATCCTCCAATATTTGTAGTATTTGATCATGCCAAGTCTTTCGTGGATGCCCTCTATTCCTGTTGCCTTAAACACTCGCCCATATATTTTCTTACGAAATTGAATTATAGCAACTTTTCTAATTGCTGAGGTTAATTAAAAGCAGCGTGCGGTTAGTTGGAAAAAAAATCGATTTTTTTTTACTATAAAAGAGTTACAGACGTTACACGAAGTTACGCGGACGGACGGATCTACAGACAGAAAACGATTTTTTTTTGTAATTGGGATTGAAAACTCATTCAAGTCAAATAAAATTATGAAAATCCTGCAAAAAATTAGGTTCGAATTTCTGTGCGGCATCAAACTTTATAATTAAGTTAAGTTGTGTGTCCGTCCGTTAGTTCGTGTAACGTTCGTAATTTGGTTCGAATTCACGGCTAAAAAAAAACAAATTAAACGGCCGGAGATGGGGCTTGAACCCCGGGCCACCAAACCCGAACCGCCCGCTTCACGCATGTTGCTACGGCCGCCTCTCCGTGGACCGCTAAAAATATACTATAAATGTATACTAAGGCTTAGTAAAGACTCGAAACAACGTTCCGTCATTTTTGACCGGTTACAGCTATTTGTAAATAAAACGTATCTGGTGTATTTTCAAATAAAATAAGTAATAAATAAAATCAAATTATTACAGTACTTCTTAAGGTGATCGTCTAGCAGAATGAGCAAATTTCACCATTTTTTCTCATATCTTCTCTTGCGTTTTTTATCACATTTTTGTAGGTACATCTAATTTTAAAATTTATTCATCAGGTTACATATATTTTAAATACGAATATCTTATTACAATGTCATAAACTAAAAATGAAGAAAATTGCCCCACTTTGTGGGCCTTTTATGACTGAACGGCGTGTTGAGATGTCTTTTTTATTCAATAATATTACAAAGTAAACGATTATCTTAAATTTATTACAATTATAGCAAAATCTGTTAGTAGGTTTACATGCAATTTATGTTTTAAAAAATACTGTTTTTTTTTAAATTTTTTTTTGTGGGTTTTTTTCAAGTCTTTTTACATGGTTGATAACTTTTTTACTTCAATAGTCAAAAGAATAAATATTATAATTTTACAATAAAAACAAAAAAAATCAATATCTTTGTCGATATTCGTGATTTTAGATATTTAATCAAGACGCAACGTATTTATGACACAATACGCAGTGCCTTGATTAAATAGCTAAAATCTGAAATCGAGACTAATTTTTTGATTTTTTTTTGTATTAATTTTAAAATAAAAATGTCTATTCCTTTAATTTATTAAAGAAAAAAAGTTATAAACTATTTTAAAAGCATTGAAAAAAACACACAAAAAATAAAAATAATTTAATTGATTTTGCTATAATTGTAATAAATTTAAGATAATCGTTTACTTTGTAATATTATTGAATAAAAAAGACATCTCAACACGCCGTTCAGTCATAAAAGGCCCACAAAGTGGGGCAATTTTCTTCATTTTTAAAACATCGAAGGTTTGGTAATTTATTAATCAATTATTTAATTTAGTTTATGACATTGTAATAAGATATTCGTATTTAAAATATATGTAACCTGATGAATAAATTTTAAAATTAGATATGTACCTACAAAAATGTGATAAAAAACGCAAGAGAAGATATGAGAAAAAATGGTGAAATTTGCTCATTCTGCTAGACGATCGCCTTAACTGGAATACTCGTACTGCTAACTTTACAGTGGCAAAATACCCGATATTCATTTAAAAATGTGTGGGCGTTTGAAGTACCATTTCTTAATATCTAAATATTTCAGGATTTTATTATTCATTTATGAAAATTTATTTTCAATCCAAAATACTATATTTGTGATTAAGAACTTTTATAATTCAATTTATTAAATTTTTTCTAAAAGCCATTAGGTATCTTCAAATCAATTTTCCAGGTATCTTATTTGTATGGAAATAAAAAAAAGTAAATTGGTAATGTAATTTTTATGATAAAATTACAATATATTTTTCCGAATCGCCCTTGAGAATGAATGAATGTACTTCTCCTGCTTATAAAATTTGGCATTATAATAATACTGAATAATAATAAATCAGCCCTCTTTTATCCAAAAACTTAATTCATGATACAATGTATTATACAATTTCATAAATCGTTGACAATGAAACCAGTATTTCATTCATTGTTAGGTAGTTTTATTGAGCAAGTTTTCTAAACTTTTATGGGAAATGGGAAGCTTACACGTTTTAGCGAACAATAAATAGCTGTATGACTAATGCTAATACCAGATTGTTAACCATGGAAATCGAAGATTTATTGTCACGGAATGGTAAGCAGAAGGAATAGCGCACTGTCCGAATCCCTTGTAATCGGCCCAATTCTGAAAATAACAATGTCTGGATCTTTAAGATCTTTATCCCAACACTTAATAGACGATAATAAAAATTAAAAATGTCCAGAGTGGATTTTGGAATTCTACGGCTCAAATACACTGTATTAAAAGATGATATAAGAAAGATTGTTTCTTACAAACGTATTCATTTCTTCATCCACAGCGTCCTGATGAAATATTCGGCGTTACCGCGTATTCAAATCTTCCCATCTTGACATTTGACAGATAACAATTTACATATTTCTCCCTCCCTCTATATATATCTCATGTAGAAACTTACAGAAACAAACACCGACGTAAAGCTATGTCTCGTTTATTTTTAATTTGTATTATCGTCTATTAAGTGTTGGGATAAAGATCTTAAAGATCCAGACATAAGTGTCAAATGTCAAGATGGGAAGATTTGAATACGCGGTGACGCCGAATATTTCATCAGGACGCTGTGGATGAAGAAATGAATACGTTTGTAAGAAACAATCTTTCTTATATCATCTTTTAATACAGTGTATTTGAGCCGTAGAATTCCAAAATCCGCTCTGGACATTTTTAATTTTTATTATCGTCTATTAAGTGTTGGGATAAAGATCTTAAAGATCCAGACATTGCTATTTTCAGAATACGGATGAATATGTGATAACACTACCGCAGGATCTAGAACGGTCTGCAATTGTCTACAAACGACTAGAACAGCCTAAGGCGACGAGAACCTTCTCCACTTGAATAATCTAGAAAGTTCGAAAATACCTGCATTTGGATAGCACGGATTCAGACCGCCGCGCAGTCGTCGTGTTATGACAGTTCGTTCGGTGTAAAGTCGGCCCCGAAGTGACGGCCACGGCGGCCAGTCGTGAGATAATCGAAGCGATGAAAAAAAAAATCGAGCAGAGTACCCAAGCTTAGAAATAAACTAGTGCGACTTCTATGTGCGAGAATTGTATGTACTACGAGCAATAAATAAGTGTTTCTCAGCATTAATAAAGTATTCATAGATGAAGTGATATATAGTGATGTAGTGCAGATTGAACAATTGTGTTAAGTTTAATTCGTATTGAGTGACTTTGTACATTAAACAATTAATTAATCATTTAGTAATAAATCTTTAATGAATTTCTAGTGCATTCGTAAATAATTGTATATGCTCTAATATAAACGCAAACTCATCAATGTATAACTTACCTAATATATCGTCATCATCATCTTCTTCCCCTTAACGTAGTAGGGTCGGGGGCCCAAAGACTAATTAATATATACAACGCATATTTTCTAGCATTTATTTTTAATTTTCATTAGCATTTCGTTGAAAATCTTCATTGTACATACATATACATATATAGTATATCATACTTTTTTGAGATTTTTATGTCTTCCTGAATGGCATTTTCATCGTATTTCTTCCTCTCGTATGTTCGTGACTCGCCTCAATTTTTCTAATATCGTATGTTCTGCCGATATGTTTCCAGTGAGGATTTTATAAAAACAATACCATAACGTTGTAATATACGTGTATTACCTGTTTGAATGTCCTTATATTGAGTTCGTTCATTATAATGATAATGTTTACTTTAATAAGAATCGCATTTTACAATACACATTAATTATATTATAATATATCCCGGCACCGTCGCTCAGTGCTGCTAAAGACGGGCATCCTGGTCGGACGGGTGGTGAATTCTCAAAAGTTGGCCGATCTTTTCTCTTATTTTTATCACTTTTTTAAAAATAATTAGCGGATATTTTTTAAGATAAACAATAAATAAACACTTGTGCCTTTAGACATTCGAATATTATTGAAAAATCGTCAATGTGTATCTTTATTCGTTGCATAATATAAAATCCTTGTGTTTACCCTTTGTAATAGAATGGTCCCAATTATTCCTGTTCTTGCGAATGCGAATGCTACACCCACGCTTCCTGAAGAAAAGTTAAAATTATATGAAAAATCATTCGATGGTTAGAATTATGAATGATATCATTAAAACAATAAGAATCCTTTATAACTTTAATAAAATTACTCAAACATCTCAGATATGTAATGGGACGTCCAGAGAAAATCTTGTATTTCATAATCCAGGGAAATATTGTTGGTGACTCTGGTAGAAGGAGTACAGCACGGCTGAAGAAGGTAAGACAAGCTTTGAGTGGCTTGTTGGTCTAGTAGTTGAGACATTCGTATAATGATCTAGTCATCAAGGGTGTGAATTTCGTTCCAACGGTTTCTTGTTTTCTTCTTTAGCGTTCGAAACCGACGCAAATAGAGAGTGACGACTGTATATGTATTTTTTATTTTTTCTGCTGGCAAGTATGACTGGACATGGATCGAACCCGAATCCACCGAAAGATTAGACTTCTTCTGACTCAAAAATTTTGTAGCCAATAAATGTAAATGAAACACTTAATTGAAGTTTTTATCACATAATTATAAAATCGAAGCACTATTCTTAAATTTACAGTTACCTATTTTTTCTAGAATATTTCACACACTAATTATTACTGTTTCTTAATTCGCATTATTTAACAATATTTCTATCGGGTTCGATCACTCTCTACAATACCTGTGAATACCATTTTTGCACCAGAAGATTTGTCGCTTGTCAGTAGGTACTCTTCCTATATTACACCGATTTGCTGGTTTTAAACGCTGCTAATATCGCATTCGTCAAACGCCAAAACAAGATTCGCTCGCCGCGCCAGCCCTTTTATACCAGACATGTTGGTTTCGCGATGCTTCAAGAATATTCTCCATACTTCCAGCGATGCCCCGAAATTTCCAGTGTCTTTCCGTCTTATACAGATTGTTCCAGAGTGTAATTGTGAGATTTCAATAACTCCACCGGATTACTCGTTACACTACAATAACTTAATGACAAGTGCACCCACTAAAAACATCTAATAAATCGAGAAAGTGTGAGAAAACACTGATGCGAACTTTCGCGAAGTGTTTTTCTTCCCTGGCGTTCCACCCGTGTAGCGCATCGCGCCCGGTGCCGGTTGGCGGTATTTGCTTCCAATTTATTCGCAACTTTCCGCCGACAGTTCCCCGCGAACTTTCTTCATTACGGCGTGCAGCCAGCGCCGCGCGGTCTCGACGCGGTTCAATATTTGTGTTACGTAAGCCCCGGCCGGCGGCGCCGGAAATGTTTATTACCGCGATGTGCGCCATCTTCCCGCCGCACGCCGCCCTAGCGGAGCTTTCTTGAGTGAACCAATGAGATTGCCGCATTAGCGAGCTTTGAATTATACGCTTTTCGAATCACTCAAATCGGCGTGTTACGACGAAACTGACAATGATAATGATTAACATTAAGGATTTAAGGTTATTATTACGGCCTTTGGACATGCTTGTGTGTTAAATTAAACGGATATTTTATGCAAACCGTATATTTCACTGAGAAGGAAATCTCGACGTTTCGTATCCAGCGTCATCAGGAGAGCGTCCTATCACCGCGGGGATGGAGACCGAACTGATTATTTCTTCCGTTCCAAAGGAATCCCCCAGATACCTAGACTAGTGAGAGAGTCCATTGAAATATACAAACAACATAATTTCAATACAGACACCCCCTGTATAAATAAAGAAGCTATCCATTGAAAAAATATTTGGTTCCATTTAATTCAATATGTAGAATTAAACTTAAAAAAATGTATTTTCATTGAAAAATAAACTAATTAAACTCGTTTGGTATAGGACTCAGAGGAAATGTAAAAAAAAATAAAACAAGAAGTACAGTACCTATGTATATGTCCCATAAACACAAAGAAATATCTTATAATGAGTTCGCTTGTCGAAGATAAAGTTTTTCGAATTACTTTACCGTGATATGCGATAGTAGGCACTAAGACAGTATTTAAGAATATTAATTTATTATATAATTTATTATAAGAATATATTTATATCTATCTAATGTTTTAAATCAACCAGCTTCGCTGGGCACATTGGAGTTCTAATTTGTTACTTTTTTAAATAAAAAAATGTTCCTTAAGAAATCGTCACCCTTTCAGTAATTTCCGTAGACTTTTGTTTTCAGAACTAAAACATCGCGTATTTGCGTTTCAAGAGAACGTGTTCTTTTTGTTGAAAAAAATATTTTTTAGTCCTCTCTCAAATAGAAAAACATAATATAATGTATTACGTACACGTATAAGGAAAATAAATAATAAAAAGGCTTTCAGCGCATTAGGAGCCATTCAAATACAATTTCTTATCGAAGATACGATTTCTAAAAAAAAAATTCGTTTTCGATATGCGAAATAACAATTCCTAAAATTCGAATACTGTAAATTATTTACAAAATATTTTTAAATCACGTAAAATAAAAAATTTATGGATATAGTGATGTATTATAAGGCACCTTGCTATATATAAAATACCCTCGTCTAACGTTTTTAATACATCACTCGGTTGTCGCAGGAAATGTGCCTTTATCACCCCCCGAGAAAGTAAACATTCCAAGCGTGTACTGCAAAGGGTGGGTTTGTTTAGGGGATGATGATTCTAATGTTTCAGGGATGATTTGAGACATTTTTGAGTTAAAAAAATTTTAGTAAACCGACACGCGAAATAAACAATGCATATGTCTTGAGTCCAGGGGCGTGCAGTGAGAACAAGAAGCATGATCTTTATTTAAACATATATTTGGAAAAAATCGAAATTAAATATTTATCTGGCAGAATATTGTGAAATATTAAAATCTGAATAATGTGTTAATTATTGTGACTGGAATATTCGTCCTATAGTAGTTGTAGTAGTAGTTGTTAGTAACAGTTGTGGTACAGACACACACTGCAGTCCTATAACTCTATGAGAGTGCAATACAACAATGCCTTCAGGATAATGCTCGGTCTACCCTGGGATCGCAGTGCATCTCAAATGTTTGCAGAGCACAGGGTCCATGGCTTTGCTGCTCTCCAAAGATTGAAGATGAAGCCAGTGCAAGGATGCGTATGTGGGGGTATAGCAACTCACTATTCAAGCGGCTGCTGTGTGGTTTGACTCCCCAATGCATAAAAGATGGACACTAATCATGCAATAGTGACTATTTTCACTAGTGTTCAGTGAATTTTCCATTTTTAATTTTGACATTTTTTTCTTTTCTAATTTTACTTGTATGTTTTTTCTATGGTTACTTTATGTATATATTTATATGGCAAGGTGAGAATCTATTCTCATACTAGCTGAAGTAAAGACATATTATTATTAATACGAGATGTATCTATAATTTCGATTTATTTTAAAAATATATGCTTAGGAAAAGTCATGCTTGAGCCAGTATCACACTTACTCATGTGTATTTTAAGCTTAATTAATTTTGTCAAAGGAACCATTTTCCCGTAATACAATTACTTCTATTTATATACTCCATCTTAGGGAATCAGACACACAAGATACAATTAAATGACACAAAATACATGGAAACAGCTAGCTTAAAATACCTTCAAATGTAATCTATACTAATATATAAACAGGTAAAGTTTGTAAGTTTGAATGTAGGAGGTAATCTCCGAAACTACTTATCCGATTTCAAAAATTTTTTCACCAATATTCACAATAGACTTTCAACGTGGACATACCTAGGCTATATATTTTCCCGTTAAAATAAAAGGGCTTTTAGTCGTGACTTATTTTACAACTAAAGTCGACGAAAAAATGGTCGAGTGATGCGTTTTTTACGAACGCTGCCTTAATGGTAAGAGATATTTAAATACTTTCTATAGAGAAGTTGTAGAACTCAAAAAGTTCTATAAAAAGTCCGCGACATACTCGTATATCTGTATGTTATGTTTAATACACAAATTGGGAAAATATTACTAAAAGTTACTAAAAATCTACGCGTTCGAAGCCGCGCGAGCACGAGCTAGTTATAATATACAAGAACATACAGAGTATAGGTATGTACTCGTATATTGTTAATTTAGTATGTTTAACAAAAAAGTGTTACATACTCTGAATAAAAATTAGAAAACAGCAAGTTGCAAACAAGAGTACTTATATCGGTCGAAAAAGTACAGCTAAATATAACAAAATTTAAATTTATCATGTTTAGGTATTGAAACAAACGGAATTTTATACGAACCGTGTGTGTGGACGGGTTGAGATTCGAAAGAAATATAATTATTAATACGTCATTGACCCCTGCGGCGATAGGGCACTCTCCTGATGACGTACTGATGTGATGTAATATACCTAATAATGAGTATACAAGAACAATAAAATAAGGATAAGGAGGAAAGATATATTTTTCAAATTTTTGCAAGGTTATAATAATTTTATTTTAATATTCTATATAAGTAACTGAAGTGATAGTCCACTGAAAATAAGTCAAAAGTATTTGTTAAAAATGTCAACTTTGATGTCGCTTATCTCCGTAACTGTCGGCATTTTAACCAAAGTGTAAAGAATATTTTCTATAAAAAATTGCAAAATTGTTTTTGCTACTAGCTATGAGACACCTTGTATATATTTCCGCTGCCAGTTAAGACTGTGAGAATAGCGCTACCTAGAGGCTACGTCTTGATGACGTTAGTGATGGACATTTATAAAAAGAAAATTGTCCTATTTTTGCTTATACCTCACTATTATTTGAGCCATCTAGTGGCGTTAGTGACGGACATTGTTACATAGAGAATTATATATTTTGATTAATGATGACATACGAGTAATATAGTAATGGATGCACCTATTAGTTTTAATTTTCATCTAACTGAAATATTTAAAAAAATCTATAGACCTATGTAAAAATAATCTAATTCAGAGTATTTTATTAAAAAAAATTAAGTTAATGTTTTCATTGTTTTAATAATAATTTCGAAAACTGAATCAATCAGCTATTGATGTGAAGTTACTGACGGACATTCGAAATTATTATCCACATGTTATTGGGAATGTTTTAATTGAATCCTGGATTATTTCTTTCATACGTAATAAGGAAAGGATTTCGTCGAGACACATATTACCCGTAAACCTAATTAAGTATGACGATGTTTTATATTTATTTTCAAAACGCCGCACATTAATCTCCAGTTCTGAGATTTCATCTCCTCAGTGAACATTGAAGGGAAAGAGAAAATCCCCGGTATTACTGTCAAGGAGATTAAGTTAACCCTCGGGCATAATACAAGATTTTCTCTGATGGTATTGGTTACATTATTACCCCAGGGATGTTTATTAAATATTTTCGGTGGTTAAATTTACATTCTTGTCTCCTATCAATCTTTAGAGGGGTAGCTTTTTTGCTTCAATATTATGAAATTAATATTTTAAATGCTATGTTTTCATTATTAATACGGGCTACAAAATTCTTCGAATTTTTTAAATAAAATATTAAAATATGTGTATAGTCCCTTCAAATAATAACAGAGAATACTGTTATAGCACATATAGTTACTTACAACTTAAAAAAAAATTGGTAATCTGCAAACGTTCTTACGGTGGAATTGTGAAATGTGAATTTAATAGATGTGTAGCTGTTTTTGGGAATTGTGAATGTTGCCTTCTGTGTATAGTTTTATGGGATATTCTGCCGTGTATATGTGACCTCTCTGGCCGGCACGTCAGAATATACGGCAGAATATCCTAGAAAACTATACACAGAAGATTCTGAACGGCCGTGAAAACCTAAGGACATTTTTTGTCAATGTTGCATTGTATAAAGTGACCATTTAAGTCATCTCGTACAGGTCGTAATCCCTGGACCACCCCATAAAGACTTTCCCTACATATTTCCCATATAAATTGTTTCATCTCTGTTACATGTTACTTATAATTTAAGCATAAATTTAAGTAAGTTATGTATAAATTTTACAATAAGAAGTAATGGAGAGAGTTTATTGTACGTTTTCGCTTCTTATTACACTAGTATTGAAATACCGTTCTGTAATAAGTTGCTTTAATTCTTGACAATATGACTTATATATGTTATCGGTTAAACAATTTTTTAAACTTGTAAGTTTTTCTTACATGCTTTTATTTTACTTTTTATGGGTGTCTGTTGTGGTGGAATCTTTTAATCGATTTTTCACCGACTTGCCGACTAGCTGGAGCTTGGAATGTAAAAAATGTTTTAGTTTTTTTGGTGTATTGATATATTGAACATTGTTTTTATATTTCATACTTTAAACTGCCTGAATGGTGGTTCAGATTTGTGTTGGTAGTTATTAAAATATTATTATGAGTATCGTATTCTGTATTTACATCAATGAGTCTAACTTGTGTAAAAATAGCAACCATTGTGGTATCACTTGTATTCAACAAGCTACTACTGAAAATGAATTTCGAGATTTTATCATCTTCGGAACTCCGGAATTTTATACCACTAGAATATATAAACTTCTATAATAAACTAAGTAATATTAACATATTATGGTGTTTTTTCCATTTGCTCATAATCATAAATAGTAGTTTTAACTGTCAAATTTCTCTGGTTTAATTTTGTAAAACATCTTTGGGTTAACCCTTCACCGCGGTTAGGTTTGTCAGGTTGAAAAGCTTTCTTGGAACCAGTTCAGTTCTCGCTTCCTGCGCCCGCTGTAAGTAGGATTAAGATAAAAGAAATATTAATACTGAAAATTTCATAGCTATAAATGTACTGACCATTCATCATTCATTAAAGTAAATATCAAAAACATAAATGGACTAACTAAAAATGCAATCTTTTCAAAAATATGAACATATGTACAGACTGCATCAAAGCTAGTCCACAATATTGTCATGAGACTGCAGAAACAGAAAGAATTACACAATCGTAGATTCCCCAGAACTTTTGGGCGTTTTACAATGAATTGGAAAGTACGGGTAGAATTTGAAATACGCGAAAATTTGCCGAAAATTTCTAGAAAATCGTAAATTGCAGTTGTTGTTTTCACAGAAGCGATAACAGAGGCAAAAAGCGGTAAGTGAACGGCGGTTTGTTAATTGACCAGCGAAATAATTTACGAGAGTACCTACCGGGCGTTCGAGAAGTTTTAGATAGCTATCAGCGTGACTAGAATCGGCGAAGAAAGTGTTCAATGGACGTGCGAATATTCTAGAAGTTCCTCGATAGTGATGATGAGTCAGAATTACCTGCAACCGTTAAGTTCGTGGTCGCTGACATTATTTTGTGTTAAAAAAACACAAAAATAATATCAAGTTTTTCATTCATCATCCACCGCCGCGATCCCGTAACAATATATACAGATAGTTGAGTAGCTTGTTGGTGTAGTGGTAATTGCGCTCGTTTAGTGACGTGGTGGTCCATGGTTCGAGCCCCATTTCAGGATACCAGCAAGTTAGTCCTTTTATCATAGCACAGGCTTTTGGCTTGGTTTGAGAAAAGTAAGCATATTTATGCGACACTTATTCCTTGATGGCATCTCTATTTTTTTTTTAAAAGAAAAAGATTTAAAAAGTGAAAAAAAAAGATTCCCGCCAAAATCATGAGTCAAAAATGTTGTCTCATGTGTTATGTGAAGTGTCAACAGGAGATAAATATTTCTTATTTGTCTTCTGTAAAACGTTGGAGTGTCATAAAAATAACGTATATGATCGTCTATTAAACATTCATTAGCTACGATTCCAATAAAATGATCAAAAACTTTCAAGAACCAGTTTTTCTCAAGTTATCAGTTGTGAATTCATAAAGTCTGGGTAAAGACCGTTAAAATGGGCCGTCGTAAAAACGGTATCATTTTCCGGAAATTCTAATAGATACAGTCGCAAAGATATCAATTTATACGATTCTCTCTCCCCAATAGAACTTGGGCCGCTCACTCTGAGAGGCGCCCTCTCTCGCCTGTTACGGTGACCTAAACGAGTCACGTCGGGGGGATGATGCCGCTGTAACGGAGACTTATCGGAAAGCAAAAAAAAAAATTCATTTAAAATATTTCCCGATAAAGCGGGACGGAGGCGGGCCGAATTCGCTCGTTATAAAGATTTATTCTGCCGGCGAGTCTGGAAGTCTGTCGATTTACTTTTTAAATTACAACGTTTAGAGCTACTCTGTTTAACCATTTCTTTTTTCAAAATTGTGTAGCTAAAGAGTTTATGAACTTAATCGTGAAAAAAAAGTAACCCATAAAAACCAAGTTTTTATTATACTACCTTTCTCATTTACTAGTTGAAAAAATTTTTTTTCGCTTAACCTACGCGTTGGGCTTCGGTCGGGCGACGCGCGACGCTACGAAAAGGAGTAATAAAAAATTTCCAAAAATCCAAAATTATACTATAATCAGGTTCCGCGTCTACCAGACGCGTTGAAATATTTTCATACAACTTAATAAGTTGTATGAAAAAACCACTCAAAATTTGAAAAATCCAAAAATTTATTAATTTTTTTTAACGAAAATTTGATAGATCTTCTTGATCGTCGCCACGAGTCTGCTTGCAAAGTTTCAGCTCGATTGGATCACGGGAAAGGGGTTTAAAATGGATCCAAAGTTTTTTCGTCAGACAAGAAGACAAGCAGACGCCACGAGTTAATATAAAGGGAGTAAAAAACTTTTTTTGATGTATAACATCTTTCCTCTCGCTTTCCTGTAATATGTGGCAGTGATTTAGTGAAAATGGACGGAAATAAGACATCAGGGAAGCACGCGCGATTTCATTTAACCAATTAGCGCGCGCGGAGCACGCGCGATGGACAAAAATAATCGTTTATAAACAAATCAGTGTCCAGCAAGTGCCATCACAGCGAAGACGCAGACTTCCAACAGTCGACGCTTCAGATTTTGTATATATGTTACGTGGCTGGTGTCAAGCGTGTGGATAGATTTATATATTTTGGCTAATATCTTCGAAACTATCGAACAAATACTTATTTTTTTTTTAAATTAATGTAAACGATAACTAACCTCAAATTTTATGTAATTTATGTGATTATTTTTAAATATTTATTCAAAGTTTTCATACAATATGTATGGCGGCAAACTACCGCCATCTATCAAACAGATAAAAACATATAATTGACGAAACACATTTCTAAACAAAATGCTTATGTAAATGTATACGGTACCTACCTAGTGCGGAAAAATTCAATAATAAATAAATGCACATACATTTTCTTTGCTTGCATTTACTAATTAATAAATATATAAGTATTACCTTTATTAAATTTTGATGTTAATTTCTGTTGCTGCTCAATTGATATGTTTAATTTTGAGATGTCAAATGTTACACGTCATATGCGACTACTGTAAGGCTCGCTCGTATTTTTTACACGCGACGTGCTTCATCCGCGCTGAAGCAAACTTTGACGTTTCATTATTATATATAAAAATCTCACGGATACGAAGCTATTTATATGAGAAATTTATATGAGTTTTGTGAAAATCATTAAAATAATTTTCACAAACTAAACACGATGTAATGTCATTATGTTATTTAGGACATGTTATGATTTATTACGGTACTTTCTCATAATTATATTCCCTTCCATACTTCATCCCCTACCTGTTGCTTTCAACTAAACCAATTACGGCTCCCCGCCCGCAGCCTCCCGCTACCCCCACCCCCACTTTGTAATGTCAATCTACTTCAATTCTCTCCATCCGGTTGCATTTAGTCAACAGCCGGTTTCCTGGTATCGCGTTTATGTACTTTCCTGCGGAATCCTTCGCTGCCTTATTACTTTTAGATTCTATTTTACATAGCTTTATATTGCGGCTATCTGAACTCTTTGCTGGCTCGAAATGTTGTATTTATTTTACAATACGGAATATCATCACTTTAAATTGTAGTTTGAAAATATAATTCTGTCACCCGAGAGTCAACATGGCTTAGTTCCAAAAAGCTATTTTACAGAAAATGCATTAAATTTTTTTTCATCACTTTTTTATGGATTTTAGTTGTTCTGGCTCTCAAATTTTTTTCACACGTTTTTTTTTAGAAATGACTTTACTCCACACTTCTAATATTTTCACATTTATTCCTTTTTGATTTTTTATGAAATATTATATAATTAAATTGCGTAAAAAACATTAACTTTGATACCCCTACATGAGTTTAATAATATTTTTATATTTTACTACTTAAGTTTCGAGAGTGACCGAATCTCTCATCGACAGGTGTAGTATTTAAACTTTTTTTAAAGATTATCTGAAAATACAGAGTAAATTGAATTGTTTAAGACATGGAGAATTTTTTAGATTGATTTTTTCAACGTTTAGTTTCTATCATTGATTAACATAATTTTTGCTTAATTTCGGTATTGTTCTGTTTGACAATATTCTTTATATTGTTTTGTTTCTTAATAATCTCTATAACGTTTTGTTTGACCCTTGTTTAAATAATTTTATTTATTTCCTTAAAAGATCTCATTTTTCACATAATATTATGCAAGTAGTGAAGGTTATATAATTTACGTTCTTTGTAGGATCATAATTATAATATGAGTAGAGGAGATTTAATTTTTGTACGGCTAAAAATAAAAATACTTGCACCACAAAGTACCTTATTATAATATAATAAAATTATGACGGTTAAAAAACTTCTGCGCTAATAATAATACGCTTATTTAGTTTAATAAGTGCTAAAATTTAAATAAATAACTTGTATCGTACTTATAGCTGCACATTTTCATTTATATTCTGATTTCCTAGTCGCCTATAGCTATCTCGGCCTATCCCGGGAGTGACCTTCCTCAATCCCGCGATTTAAAAAAATCTCCGGGATTATAATCCCCATGCATGCCCTAGTTCCTGCCAGACAGCTTATCGTGTTACCCTAAGGGTTCTTTTGTCCTTTCATCCCCCGGGTGACGCAACACGATCCGAGTGAGTTGGGAGCGAATGACACGCCGGAATTAATTCGCTTCCGCGCGCCAGCAGCCCATCACGTAACTCATTACGGCCCGCGCTTCCTAGTCCCGCCAATAGCGGGGCGGTTTATATAATACCTGACTAACGGCTGTGGGATGGGGGGTATGAAAGGTGTGAAATGGATACTGACGTTTAATCTTACCGAAATAATTTACAACCCTCAGTCCATTCGCCTATTATTTATTTATAATATTGCCACGCGTCGTGGCTGCAGTAGGAATTAATGAAAACGCTGGGATTTAATACGGGATTTATTGATTACTGAATAATTAGTTATTCAAACGTAGGTCACTTATCACTATTTAATGTAACGCTGTATCTTAAATTAAACTGTTTCGCTAATTTATCATTCGAAAATAGACACTTTACATTCGCTTTAACACTTTATTCACTAAAATATTCCATCCAATTTCCGCACTTATTATTTTCGCTTCGGTTTATTTCGCTACGTAAGAATTTTCCAGAATATCGCGGTCGAATTACCACTCTCTTGGCACCACTAGCCACTCGCAACTCGCCGCTACCGCTCGCTTGGCCAACCTGCGAGTATTCGCTAATGCTGATATCGAAATTCTCAGACATTTCCAGCATTAACGAGAACTTTCTCGCGGCTTCCAGACTTTTGGAGATCTTTCTCATAAGCCATAGAGTATGCTAGGACGTTCTGGAATCTTCGGTAGTATTGTAATCATTTTAAACAACTGTCACTTGACATGAGTGCGTGTTTCTTTTTAGCCTCATCCAGCATCTTTCGTCACATTCTCGTATTATCTACAACATTCGGTCGACGCCTGGACAGCGCAGAAGCGACCGTAATCTTCTCCTAAACACTAGAATAATCTAGGAGGTTCGAAACCAACGTGATTGCGGATATATAGCAGGTCTAGGCCGCGGCTCGGGAGTTTTGTTTTGACGTTTCCACGGGGGCGAGATTAGCGACAGGTCGTGGCGATCGATGTTACCAACGTGTTTGTGTGATACCAGTGACGCGCAGATCAATTAAGTGCGATATTTGAAAAGAAATTTCTCGAAAGAGTCACCCAGCGATAATTAAGTATTTATAGACGAGTGATAAATTGCGAAATAGTGTGATTTAAAAAAGAGTCTTTTAATTTAATTCGTGTTTAGTGACATTGTGCATTTAATAATTAGTTGATATATCGTTATTTAATTTCCAGTGTTTTCATTTGTCTCCCGCAGCCACGACCCGTGACAATGTAATAAGCGATTTCGTTTCAACGAAAAATGTGACATTCAAAAATTTCCCACAAACTAACTCACCCTCAGATATTTTCCATGCAAGGTCTTCGGTTGCTTTTGACAAAGCCAGCCTCCAAAATGTGGTTTATGTGAGAATGCCAGGTCTTTCAGCTTTCAACGCTTGCCTCATTTATTCTCTTGACCATTCTCTGCCAGCGCAATCATTCCACATATATATAATATATGTCAGCGATCTTTTAGATATTTTTTTTGACATGATATGACAGTCCTACATTTTATAGAAGATAAGTCAGAAATATGAAAAAGAGTACACTTTAAAGCTTAAGCTTATCTCCGTAACTTGTTGGGTAGCTTATTGGTCCAGTGGTTAAGAGACTCTCGCCTGGTGACGGTCTTTGGTTCGAGTCCCATTCCAGTAGACCAGCAAGTTAGTCCTTTTTTTACTAGTTTATGTATGTTAACAGTCGTTTGTTCGAGCCCCATTCTAGGAGACCAGCAAGTTAGTCTTTTTTTACTAGATTATGTTAAGGTCTTTGGTTCGAGCCCGGCAAGTTAGTCCTTTTTTTTTTACTAGATTTTGTCTACTACTAGATTTTTAAAGAATTTTGTAAGCCTACTGTTATGGAAATTTAAAAAAATATAATTACTACAAATTTTTAAAGAAATACATCATATATCCTGTAACTTCTAGGTCTACAAGATGATTTTTAAATTTAAAAACGCCCAGATATAAAACAAGGGTAGCCCAGAACCATTATTTCTTTGCAGGAATTAAAACTTACAATTGATTACCCCAAAAATTAAAAAAACTCAAGGCCTTTCGTCATTTAAAAATGAACTTAAAATTCAATAAGAAACCCCTTGAAATTCCCATGACGTTTCTCAAAATTCTTAACACTTTATTATTACAATTTTCATATCCATGAAATGAACTGATGTGATTACTCTTCCCATAAGTACTAGCGTCAGCTCTTTTATGGCGAGAAAAACGTTTTTATTGTGTGAATGTATTATTGAATTCATGAAATCGATACTGTGATGACTATAATAAATTGAAAAAAAAATCACTTACCCCTGTTTTCCGTCAAGGAACTGCGCAATGACAGTGGAAAAGGAGCGATGAAAGAAAATGCTACCGGGCTTTTACGAACGACATATCAGAAATACAATAATCGAGTTCAAGGCGTCATGTTGCGTAACAAGTGTCCCTGCGATGTTCCCTGCCGCTACGGCCCGCCCAGGGGTGCCGGAGGGTTGCTGCGGGCTCGGGGCGGATGTGGGTCACGGCCTTCCCGGTCGCGGCCCGTCCTCGACCCACTTGCGGCAACTCCTACATCGCGAGGATCCCCGCTCCCATCGAAACCCCAAATCTGGATGTCCTGGATGTATAAATACGTATATTCATTATTTTTGAAAATCGATACAAGATCAGAAATAAATGAGAAGTAATTTAACGATACGCCATTAAAATATTGGGATTGCGAGAAAAAACATCTTTACGACAGATTTACATTAAAGTATTGTCGGGTGTCGTGGTTAGGGAGAAATTAATGAAAACACTGGTATTTAATTAGCGATTTGTTCATTAATGATTAATTAATTACTCATTGTACCAAGTCACTTAACGCGAATTAAAATTAACTTTATTCTTTAATTTACACTATTTCGCAATATATCACTCGTAAATGACACTTTATTATCGCTAGGTAGCACTCATATATCGCTCGTAGAATATTCAATTCTCGCACATAGAAGTCACATTTGTTTATTTCGCCACCTAGGTATTATTTCGCTTCGATTATCTCACGACTGGTCACCCTGGGCGTCGTCTCGCAACCGACTTCGCACTAAACGACCTGTCAAACACGTAGGCGTAGTTCCGTATGTTGATATTTTTGTGTTTTCTAGATTATTCTAAATTCGTGTAAATGGTGATTAGTTCCAAATGGTGATATTTTCGTGTCTTCTAGATTATTCTAGTGTTTAGGAGAAGATTGTCGTCGTTTCTTGGTTGTTTCAGTTGTTTGTAAAAGTTCCCGAAGGTTGTAGATAATTGTAGACCATTCTAGATCTTACGATAATGTTGTAACATATTATTGAGATCCTACTTCCCTCACTTTTCCCCTGCTTCAAGCGATATTTCATTGATATTTTTCGTAAACTTTTCCCAGAGGAGTCTAACCATATTTACATGAAGTCAGTTGACAAAATTTGTTGTTTATCTAGGGCTTTCTGCTATTCTTGGCTCCTGGCAAGTCGTCCGTGCTTAGGGGTGATTCCCCTGGATTGATTCCCGTGACTCTCTGGCGGATGGCACTCGCAGTTCGGCTATAGGATGTTCGGGAGTAACCATTATGCACGGTGTTTCATTTTGAAAATAGAAGAACTGTATTTTTTTCCGACAATCTTGAATTAACACAAAAAAAAAAATACCGTCGTCGAGGATTACTAATTTATAATGTCCGGAATTCAAGATTTTATAGGAAAACATAATATCTAGAATTCAGTACATTTTAAATGAGTAATCCTCGGTGAGTCAATTCAAAACATTTTTTTTTAATTTTTAGGATATTGCTGTCTTTGCTTTTATACCCCACATTTGTAAATGTGGTAGAGATATGCGTCAAAGTTTTTAGATAGCGAGAGAATTCTGGATGTCTTTAGCAAATGAATTATAATAAAACTAAAAAAACTGCTATCGATTAATTAACTAACACGCCATTTCCCAGACGCGTTACTCCTTCCAACGACGTATATGTCGTTGACTTAGGTCTTATAATTTTTTCGTGACATCGATAATCATTACCATATTTTTTTTTTAAAATTATTTATTTATTGAAAATAAAAATATTACATACATTTTACATTGAATACATTTTTTTAAAAGATGTTTAACTGTCCCCAGTAAAGTAATAATTGTGTTTGGGGACAGGAGTATGATACATAAATACATAAGAGCATGAATGGATAAGTAATAATGGAACAGTGTAGAGAAATACAAACACCATACGATAAATATTAGTGACTCAAGTATACTAATTATTTCGGAGTATCGTTATTTTTTATAATTTTAACTATTTTTTATTTTAATTACGTATATTCTATTTGTTTTATGTGTTTCTTGAATTTTGTATAGTGTTCTTCAGTTCTAATATTCATTGGTAAGTTATTGAAATATTTGACACCTAGATAAGTGTAATGTTGTTGTGTGGCTGTTTTGTTATATTTATGAATGTTTAAGCATCCTATTATTTGCTCTCTTTGGCTATGACAATGAGTATTATAAGTTTGTGTATTTATATTTTGTTCAGTGAATGTTTCTTTGTGTATTTGTAAAATTGAGGTGTTTTTGTATAATCTGTCTAATGTTGGTACATTAATTTCTTTAAATCTGTAGGCAAGGTTCTATGTTTTTATAATATTACTTAATGACGTGAAAACTCAGAGAGAGAGAGAGAGAGTTATATTATAAAATATAAATATTTTTTTATAAATGCTACGACTTATTTAATCTCCTTAAACGTCGCCGAGCGGTCTGGCGAACGATCTCCGAGTCATGCATATTAAAATTATGGCATCATGGGGTGAGGTGGGACCTTTTCCGATTCAAAGAAAAGTGTAAGCGCTTTGTTGCGACTTTATACTTAAGACCACCCCCCACTTAAGAGAGCCCTTCTGCCGAATGCGAAATTGTAATTTTTCAGTTTTTCTATTTTTGTGAGGGAAGGGGAAATATTAAAGCATCTTATTATTACCTTTGACATTTCCGCGGGTCGTAAGCGCGCCCTTTGTGAAGTATCCGCTCTGCTATTTGTTTGTTTACTGGGGATTTGTGCCGTCCGTTCGGGCAACAGCTCGTAGCCGGCGTGGGAGCCGTGTTTGAGCGGTGCCGGAAGGAACGAACTTCTCGAATATTCTAAAAAAAGTTAAAGAATCATTTGTTCAGTAAATAATTGCCGGTATTTCTAGACTGCTCAGCCGTAAAGTCGACAAGTACTCTGTTACTAGCGATATTGATAACTGTATAACTGTATAAAAAAAATATTTTCATGGTATTATTTTTTAAACCTTCCATTTTTAGATCTTTCTATTTTTTTTATTATTTTTTTTTTTATTTAAATAGAGATGCGAACACGGAATACGTGTCACATCAATATTCTTACTATTTTCAAACTAAGCTAAACGCTTGTGCTATGAAAATAGGACTAACTTGCTAGTCTGGAGTGAGGTTCGAACCCGCGACCTTTGGATCACGAGGCGAGTGTCCTAACCACAAGACCAACAAGCTACTCAATTAATACTAAATATTTCAATTCCGGAGATTTTTCACAAACCGGACGATAAATTGATACAAGCGTTTGATTTAAATTGATACAGAGTTAGTTAATTTATAAAATACAAACTTGTGCTTTATTATCAATTTTTCTTTCAGTGTTTGGAGTTGGCTGCGTGTAGCTGCGTAGGGACACAGGTAATTTATTGTATTTTATACTTTTATATAGTAGTTACTTTAGAAGTTGCGAGTCTGTTTGCGTTTATTTGGCGCATTTAAAATTACAGTATGATTTTCGTATTCCCTTTGTAATTATTATTCTTCATCTTGTGCCCTATCCGTTCAACGGACGTTAGCTAACGCGTTGGTTATAAGAACTTTATTTACTGTGGCCCGGATCAGCTCTACAGTAGACTGACTGGCCAAACCACTGTCTCAGATTTTTCGGCCGCGATGTTCTCTTTCTTCCAGGGCCCCGGCAATCTTCTCCTGCATTATGAGATGCAAGATCTCATACTCCACACGTCCGAGATGTTGGAAGTTTTCGGATTTTTTAATTTTAATTACTTCTTTTTATTTATTCATCCATTATGCAATTATCAAAAGAAAACGTAATAACACAATTAAAAAAAAATCGTTGTAATGATGAATTAATTGTATGTAATGTTTTAATAGAAATAATATATTTCATGACATGTGTGGGATTTTCTCCATTATATTGCTGCCAACCCCTGCGGGTAAACGTCGTAATCGTTCGTTAATCATTATTACTAGAGTTAATTTTTTGTTCATCTATTTATTTTTTGCCTATTTGTTCTTTCTATCCTTTTTATGAATGTAATATTAATGAGCAAATAGCATTTTCTTATCCCGGGATTATCCAAATCGAACTCCGAACTCCCGGGATTGGACACACATTGGTGTTGACTGTGCAACTGCGGCCAGTTTAATAACCGGATGCGTATTTTCTAAAATAAGTTTTATGGTGCTTTCAGTTCCACTGCGCGATTTCGACAAATGTGCATCAATGTACTAGAGTGAAGGCCGGATATTGTGATGCCTGTGGAACGTGTAACTTTTTATAATAATAACCGAGTGAGGATGATAAAAAAATATTTTTGAACACGGTTCATCAAAAAACCAGCTGTAGCCCGTCAAAAATGACGGACTTTTACAGGTCGGTTCCTATGGAATAAGTATTTATTTATTTTTATAAAAAAAGAAAAGAAAAGAATGGAAAAAATACTATAAAGAAGTTACGTTACGACGGACGGACGGATAGACAACGAAATTATTATAATTTGGGATACACATTTTGTCTTGAGATCCTAAATCAAGAAAAAACACACTATCGAGTGCACGTGGGTCTGGAATATTTATGTGTCATTTGAAAGAACTAGAATATTTCCGTTCAAATCCAACTAATATCCATCAACTGTAATCTCTCTTCCCGTCCCTACCTCCCTCTGTGCTCAGACTATTGTCTTAATTTGTCCCTATCTTTCCATACCTCATGTTTTTCTTTCTTGAGTAATTTTATATTCAAATAAAACACAAATCACTTTGTTTTCACCACTTCAAAATAGGATTACGCAAAAATTTTGCATAATCCTATTTTGAATAGTTTTCCACTTAACATTCCACATTGTCCAGATGACCCATAATAATTAATACCTCGAACCCCCCCTCCCCTCACCTACCCCCTCACCCACCCTTCACCGTAACACATTTGCTTGGTTTAACTTTTAAAAATCTTTAGTACACAATAATCCTGAAGCAGAGAACGTTGTTATCGAAACATGTAGATTGTTTAATCTAATAAAGTGGTGAAAACAAAGTGATTTGTGTTTTATTATAATAATAATTATGTCACCACAAAGTTCAAGCCTTCATACAGAAGAAGAAAAAATATTCTTCGAACAGTTAATTTTATATTCCGACTCTTTCTTAATTTTATATTATGCCTCTCCCGTATGTACTTGTATACTTTATTTCTTTCTTTCTATGTAATTTATATTGTGTCTCCCTCATTATGTTTATATAAGCGCACTACTTTTTATTGTTTAGTTGTTATTTACGCCCTGACGAAGGTAAGTCAAGCGAAACCAGTTGGCGTCAATAATAAATTAATAAATTCGTGGTTCCATACGCAGTCTTTTATTTTATTATATACTAGCTGACCCGACAGACGTCGTTCTGTCAAACAGCTGTTGTCAAATCAAGTATGTAGTATTCCCGACTACCTACTTACAGAAAGTCTAGACAAAATTATAATAACTCTTAACATTATAAAAAATCTTTACATCGGGACAAATTTACCTGTTCCGGTGATGGCGTCGCTTATAAAGTGTACGTGTTGTGATAACATATTTAGTTTTCAGTAACGATCGCCAGATCAGATAAGTTTGTGATACTATTCAGTCCCAAATGTGTAATTTAAACAAAAAATTAAATAAAAATGTATCTCAGATTGATCACTTTATTTATTGACTATCAAATAATTACCGTAATATCAACAATAAATTTGCATAATGTTAATATACTTTTCTATATATTTTTAATGTCATAATCATAAAGAACAACTACCTACTTACAAAATTCAGTTTTCTATTTCGTATACTGCAATTCTTCTGTAATATTGTGTTTAATGATATTTTCATTGTAATGCTTTATGGTACACAATATTTTTTGTTTGATTACCTGGCGCGTAAAAATGTGCATTATTTTTTAGATTTATTATTGTCGGAATCTAATTACTAATAAATTATATATATTGAAAAATGTTTTGAAGATAAGAATAATTTTGTGGGAATTTCCTAAGAATTGTCATTTTTTGTATCCATGTATACGTATCAAAATTGATAATGTCTGATATTGTAGCCAAAGTTTGACTATAATAAGCGGATTTTTTTAAAGTGATATTTTGTAGAGGTTCTGAGACCGACTAATTACGATAGCAATTAACGCTATCCCCGATTGCAATATCCGACTTCCACTGCGCTTTGCTTGCTCTTGTCTGCAGTGCAAATAGACGCTACATTAATGAGATTGTTATTTTCTTTCTTCTGTGTCCGGTATTGGTACGTGTCCTTATTTAAACTCGAGCTAGCACAGGCTCAAACATTGTATCGAGTATAAAAGATAAGTTTTCTAACATAGCAAATTTATGCTGTGGTTTGACCGGTCAGCGGTATCTAATACGCAAAGGAGGGGAGGCATCCTACATATATAATTTGTTTGTTTCCGCCCGTCCGTGTCGCGCGGCCACGGTCAATGTTTGCGCAAAACCTATTTTTCAATGTTGACATTATTATTTATTGTCTAACAGTGGAATATTTTACATCAAAGTACAAACTTACTCACCCGATTGAAAAATATTTTCAAAAAACTACACGTCTGACACATGTAAAAGTAATCTTCGTAGAACATACTCATTAGTAAAACTATAAACTAGTAAACTACAAACATTACAAAATATGGATAACTGTATTTATATTTTTGGTAACTGTTTTTTTTGTGCACCTCCACAATCATTATTTTTTGAGTGTTTTTGTTTAATTATTTCAATTTTAATGTGTATTTGTTTTAAAATAATTGAGAACTTTCTTTGTTGCTTGTATTAAAGTATTAAATGTAAGTATCATCGACATCACTGTATGCGATTATAACCGACTGCGTGCACTGAAGTATGACTTTTACGTGATATATGTACGTACCTATTTATATTTTAGAATAAAAAAATTAAATGAAATATTTATCAGAATATTATGATACTAGCCGTAAACCTGTGAAGAACGATGGGACATTAGAATAATTAATAACGACCCTTGCGTGTAACATGAGCCGCGTGCTGATTGACGTTTAACACCCGGTCGCTCTGGCCTCATTAGTGGCTAGATATCATCAGTGTTGTTATTGTAATTCCAGTCTGATTCCAGCAAGTTACGGACAGACAGACAGACATTCTAAATTAGGATAGTTGATATTGAAATCTAAATAATATGATAATAAAATATTACGATATATATGTTTTATTTCGATTTTTTCAAAAGTCATGCTTTAATGCTCCTTCTGCACGCCCCTGGATTATATTATCGAGGTTAGAAAGCTAAAAGGGCATTAGTGATTATTTAGAACTTTACGAGAGAGCAAAATAATGTTTTGTTAATCTGATTTTGTCAATATTTATTTTATTATTAAACGATTTCCATGTGTCTTTTGGATTAACAAATATGGAAATCGATGAAAGAAACATCAACAAAACCAGATTGACAGAACTTTCTGTTGCTCTCCCGTAAAGTTCGAAATAATCACGAACATCCTTTTGGCTTGGCAACATGTTTCTGAAAAACCCTTCCATCGTCAGGTAAAGCACCAGTAAGATACAACTTTCTTTAGAGGCATTTAAGATAGTAAAAGTACCAGTAAGCTAGTAACTTCCGTTAGACGTATTTAAGTTAGTTAAATCACCAGTAAACTAGTAACTTTCGTTTAAGACGTTTAAGCCCAAGCAAGCTAGTAATCGTCAAAGGCATTTAGGCTAGTAATCCACAAGCTAGCTAGTACCTAACATTTGGTCAATGCAATTTAGCTAGTAGGTAAACGCATTTTAAATGCCTCAATACAGACAAGGGTAATCGCAACTACAACTTGAATTTTCCAATTAATTGTGTGATTATTAAGTTTCTTGCAAATACTCATGGAATTTGATAAATTCAATTCTTATAATAATGATTTATTGTAATATTTTTTGATTAAAAAATTATCTCGCACAGAAATTTATTTTGATGGTAGATAAATTATTTCACTCTCGCGAAACCCAATTCCGCGTGAAAAGCGACAGCCGAAATTTCGTGGTGATGTTTTTCTTGTCGAAATCCCTAATCTGTATTCCATTAGGTGGCTTCTCTTTCATGTTTTGGGTTTCTTGTAATTGCTTATTGCTTATATTTTGCTTTTTGGCCTAGGCATTACTACCCACTCTATGTGTGAAAAAATATTTTTTCAACGAATCGTTTATTTTCGTTTTATAAGCTTGCGTACACTCAATTAACTTGTACAGTATATTAGTTTACAGCTCAATAAATAGCACAGCGGGAGCGATATAATTATTGCGTTTAACACGTTCATATATGTTAAGGATAAATTTTGCGAAAAAATATGGCATTGTGTCTTGAAATCAGAAATTTTGAATTTTGAAGAAGATTTTGATTACTTGTGGGGTATAAAAGCAAAGGCAGCAATATTTAAAAAAAATTAAATGCACTCATCGAGGATTACTAATGTCACTATAAATTTGGTCGGGTAACAGCGCGCTCCGCGGCGGCCGCTCTGTCAAACTGTCAGACGGTAATATCGGTCCATTATTTGCTTTTTCAGCTTCACAAAACTTTAATACTTCATTGGCAATTGTTCTCGCACCACCCCGGACTGTTTTGGTTGTTTTGGACATAATTTGGACATAAACATAACAGTGTATATTGGTAATTAAGATGTCACAGCTTCCGAGCAAATACAAAATTGTACTGAATGACATGGCGAGGGGGTGCGGGCGGGGCGGGTTTTAGTTCCAATCCTGCCGCACACCAAGTTATGTTGGGCAGGCAATAGCCTATAAATTTAATAAAAAGGAAATATAGCCTATAAATTTATGTTTCTCTCCATGTTTTTTGGACGCTTTCTGCATGACTACGTCCAATTTAGAATGACATCGTCTACGTGTGGTTTATGTACTCGAATATATACGAATATGCAGAAAGGCATATTTTTGCACAGTCGCAATTTCATAAATCGGTCTTCATGTCATTGTTTCATTTTCCAATTTACACACACACACACACTGAAAAAATATTGTACATAATATATACAATATTATATTATAAAAAAACTTTTTTTATATTATAAAAAAAACTGATCATAATTATTATTTTATCGTCTTCACGAAGAAGCTCTTATCGAAGATGGTACAGTTTTTCGATATTGTTTTATTCCTCGCGTCTCGGAGATTCGGCAGAGTGGCGGGGGGGCGGGGGTGGCGGGGGGGGGCAGCGCCCACGCCGGATCGATACCTCTCCACCCCCCCCCGGGCCGCCCGACCAATTACACGGCCGGATCGGGGCCGGCCCGCCATTGTGGACTTTGTCAACGTTGCCGTTGTCCTCTTTATCGGGCGTCATTATTTTCGCCATTTATCCAATTACTGCGAGCTTTGTAAATTAGGCGAAATCGAGGAATCCGCGAAGGGCGAGTGTGACAGAAGACGCTCAGATTTATTTATCCTATTTACCTACGGCTATGCCTACCTGTCGTCGTCTTTAATTTCGTTAATCCTCCTTTCATTTCACTTTTCTGGGGACTCCCCACTTTTTAAATGAGTGGTGTAAAATTAAAGGCGGCAACATCCTACCGAGGTGTTTCTGAGATAAATACAAAAAACTTGTCACCACTCCAGGATATTTCTCTGGAATCTATGAAGCCTACGTCTTATTGGAAACACGTTTTTTTTGCCACTTCGGTTTACCTTTTATATATGTGTATAAATAATCATTTAACTTTTAAATTTGAAAATTGCTTCAATTAATGAAAATGTACTTTATTTCCAGCACTTATATATTGAAATTAAAAACGTGTTTCAGGGTCAAAAATCGAGGTATATTCAATAAAAATATCAAAATGCGATCCCGATATTTTAAGATTGATGAGCACTCTGACAATTGCGCGCAAGACAACCGCGCGCTGACAATTACGCGCAGAATACTGTGCGCAAGGCTAAAGCGCGCAGTGCAATCCCGACAATGCGCAGGGCAAAGCTATTAAATTTAAAAAAAGCTTTTCCAAACTTATCCTTTGCTATCCTTACCTAACCTAACCTATAGTCTGTAACTGTTCTATTTTTCAACAAAAAATTGGTTTAAAAACGTCGAATTTCATCTAGAGAATGAAATGTATTTTTTAATTGTCAATATACATCCCGATTTTGCTAAAATAATCGATTAGAATAGGTATTAAAGAGGTGAAATTATAGTTTTTTTAATGCCCGTTATATTCACAAAACGTTACATTTAGTTAGTATTTACTTTTCAGCTTTGTGAAGCTCTAAAATGAAATGCCCTTTGTACTACACGCACTTTGAGTTCTGCCTTTGTCGCTACCATATTTTAAAAAGGGATTGCGTTTCTCGAAACTACAATTGTGACAAAAGCATAACACAAATGTGTAGTCAGTACAGAGTTTGGTCTTTTGAAAAAAACTGAAGAAAACTGCCGTGTCAATTATAAAATGTAACGTAACTCAATATACGTTTATAACATTCCTATGCTCAATATACGTTTGTAACATTCATGTGTTCAATTATGTTGTAAATCAAATTACTATGTATAATGGCACAGTTTTCCGGGTATACCGGCGGTGTGCTGACTGACTTGTTCGCTTCGTCCGCTTTTATATAAAGTTTCGCTGTGCTTCTGGAAGTTTATACAGTTTTTAGGGCTGGAGCTTTTAGCTCGGAGAAACGTCAACTCATTCAGTCGATTATTCTGGATAAGTCCTCTACGCGCCGAATCCCCCTTTCAACGGATTCAAAACTTTTCCTTGGTCTTCCTCGGTGACAATTATTATTTTCCCACCATTTCTACATTTCTAAGACGCTTTTATTACACCCAACAAAGTGAAATAAATGTCAGTAACAGGAACGGATTTATTTGACGAATTTCGTCGTTTTCATTTTATCGTTTAAATGAATACCGACATTTATTTTCCTTATTCGTGTTACAAAATACTCGACACCCACACAGTTTCTTTTTTTTATATTATATAAGTATATTTTTCTTCATATGAGTGTTATTCAAGTATGTTAGATTTATTTTAAAGACACTTGAGGATTTTTTCTTGAATATTCTTACATTCTTTAAATAAAACAGGTGATATCGAAAAAGTATAAGAAATTTCACCGTATATATAGTATGTATAGGGTCGGCAGACTAAAACACAAAAACGCTTTGTTTTTTTAATACATCAACGACATTAATTTAAATTAATACATGAATTATTATTTGAAATGACATGTAAATGCGTGTTAGTAAATTTAATAAATCAGTGAAAAAAAAGCCGCAATGCATCGTTTTTTTTTATTTACTTTTTTGTTGTTCCTAAAAAATATGACTGTTTTTGACTTACGTGTTTTATCTAGAATCATCACGTTATTAGTGAACGAAATGCGCGCATCATGCGACGACATATTTTCACACTATGACTCACTAATCAAAAGCTAAGATGGCAGTTTTGGAGTAATATTTAACCAATAGCAATTGTCATAATTGGCATGAAGTTTTTGAAAATGGTGTATTGAAAATTGCATATGCTTCGGCCGCTGTTATTGTTGTTTATTTTCTGTTTGATGATATATTTTTCATAATATAATGTGATCAAATTTATAATGGATTAGGTATTATGGTGATTGCTTATGTATAATTTTCTCTTTTTTATACAAGTAAAATGCAACTCGGTACATGGGTATTGTATTTGAGGGGTATAAATGCAATGACAGCAATATTGAAAAAAAAATTTATGCAGTCATCAAGGATTACTAATATAGAATGTAATAAATTCTAGTTTTTAAATAGGAAATATAACCTATACATTTATAGGAAACATGACTTTCACTCTCTGCACACATACGGCGTTATCGAATGGGGAGGTTTTTATAAAAAAAGTCTTAACTCGGTTAAAATATCAAATCAATAATCTTCGGTAACTGTATTCAAAACATTTTTTACTTAAAACTTACCCTTGATTAGCTAACTGTAAAGGGTATTGGAGCTCCGAGATGTGCAGGAAAAAGTATTTAATTGAGGGTTTTCTTTTCCGAACCACACTTACAGTCCACCACGTTCAGTCTGAACCAATGAGATGCTCTTTTCAAATACCTACCTAAAATATATTGTGTTAAATGTTTGGTGCGTTGTTGTTGTCTTTATGGTTACTAGTGATGTTATTCTAACCGGCAACCGGTGACATTAACCGTTATTTGAGATTTGTATCTGATTGCGTCGATGATTGGCAACGGATTTTTGCAATCGACGGGCAACCATCGGTACTAGACAACAATTATATCTTAGTTATACATTTATTATTTTTTATTTATTTAATTGATAATACATATAATATTTTATTACAATGATAGCTATCAAATATTAAAAATTCTTTTTTTTATATGTTAGGTATACCTCACCACAAAGAATTATGATTCTTGTTTGTGATGAGGGATAATCACTTATAATCATAATAGGTAGTGTAATCTAATAAATAATGAGAATTTTGGTAATATACGATTTATCTAATATATCGAAAATCTTTGAATAATCAGTCAAAAGAGACTAAACTCAATATATTTGTCAAATCTACAATAAATGAGAATCCATTCGGGTTCACTGGGGGAATATGCACACAAGACGCAACCGCAAAACATCCACCATCATACAAAGTAAATTGAACAAATCAAGTAATTGTATAGGTATCTTCATCGATTCGAGGGAAGTACTCGACAGTATCTCTCACGATGAACTCGTATCAGAACCAAAAGAAAACGGGATTGACCAACTGCTCCAAACGTGGATACAATCGGATACAAATTCCAAATAATTGTACCGAAAATAGCCGGTTAAAATAACGGTTTAAACAGCTCCAAACATGGATGCAATCGAATACAAATCCCAAATAATTGTACCGAAAACAGCCGGTTAAAATAACGGTTTAACCATCACTATATTATGGGTATATCCTCCTATGTACTCAGACGTCGGGGTTTCCCATCGGCGTCGCGACGGTGGCGCCGCGCCGGAATATTCCATGACCCATGCGTAGTTGGCAGTTATGATCAACACTGCTTCGCCCATTTATATAGGTTGGAGTCACGGACGAATAGAATTAATTTTCGCCGGCAGAGTGTCTGTCACATTCGAATTACACGAGGGAATAATTATTTCCAGATTGACATTATTAAGGGAGTATTATTTTAAATTCGGCAATCATTAGTAATATAATAATTCTGTTTTTCAAGGTTAGAAACGTTAGTCCCAACACTATGTATGAAAGCGAATCTCGAAGTCGACTGAACGTGGTAGGTAAATTTACATTAATATGAGTGAAAAACATGAACTATGTTACCTCTACGTATCAAATTCATCAATAATATAATGTACTTTTACTTGTTGCAATCAGTTAGTAGTTTTAATGTCCTAGCGGTATATAAATCAAAACGCAATTATTTATCTTATATAAATAAATTTTATATTATTTTTTAAAATAATAATAGTAATATATATGTGGAGTATAAAAGTTATGGCAGCAATATCAAAAAAAAATGTAATGCCGTCATCGAGGATTACTAATTATTATAATGTACTGAATTTGAGATTTTATAGGAAACAACTTATAAAAGGAAACCTGATTTGGGAAGGGATAGATAGGATATACATAAAATCTTGAATTCGGTACATTTTAAATTAGCAGTCCTCGGTAACGGGATTCAAAACATTTTTTAATTTATTGAATTTTGCTGCCTTTGCTTTTATACCACACGTATGTTATTACAAAAAAGTGCGGTATAACCTTCGGTTAGATTAACACGAACGTGAGAAATATTTTGTGGAGGTGTTAGTGTGTAATAATACTATGGATGTGGTGTGTTTTATATTTACATGCTAGTGTAGTAATACTATATACATGCTAGTGTTTTATATTTATATGCCAGAGTGAAATAATACTATGTTTGTGGTGTGTTTTATATTTATATGCCAGAGTGAAATAATACTATGGTTGTGGTGTGTTTTATATTTACATGCCAGTGTATAACAATACTATGGTTGTGGTTCAAGGTTCAACGTTCAAATTATAAGTTTTACTGCTAAATAACTATAAATAGATAAATATTCACTTACTGATTTTTACTTGGAATAGAGATAGAAAAAAAAACGTTGTTTGTATTTTTAACTCATTTTGTCCAATATTGCAGTTAGTGAGTTATACCTCTAAAGGGACGATATGTTTTACAAAAAAAAATTAGACAGTTGAAAAGTATTTGCTCCATAAATCTATTAAAAGCTTATAATAATATCTATAAAATATACCAATCAAGCACGTTATTTTTTTGTTTGATGGTAACTTGTGTCGTTTATATAAATAAATAAATAAAATCTATTCGTTGTTAAATATTTAATAGTGGCTCCCGCGGGTGCAGCATCCGGTATAAATCCCCGGTCACGTCCCTTCGGGATCTTCAATATGTTGTGTTGCCGGTGTTCCGCTCTTTATTCGCAGCGCACAGCTGAAAATCCGATCTCATTTTATCTCCTCGCGATTTATACCACCCTGATCGCCCGGCGTTACAGGACTCGAAACTTTATTGAATAAGTTTCGTCTATATATAGACGTCTATGTATAGCCCTTTTTGCACTTAGAGATGTAATAACTACGTGAAAAACTTGTTTGAAGTGTAGCGATTTGGTTGGACCATATTTATTTAATTATCAAATAATACAATGTAAAAAAAATATGCTTCTTGTAATAGTATCGAAAAGAACGACGATCATCTACAAGCTTCTAAAAATTATGTGAGTTGCTGCGCAATAACAGAGAGAGTACAAAAAGATAAGAAGGATCAAGAGTGAAAATAAAATATTAGAGATATTGATTGTATTATTTATATGTATCCTACTTATTTTATTTGATTAATTACACCAACATGTCTCGGAAAAACCTTTCCATCGTAGGGTGTTGAATAACTGTCAAAATATCAAAATATATAATGTCTTTTGTTTTTCTAAATTATTTGAAAAATTATTATAAAATATTATTGCTGAAGTTCTTGATTACTCGCAATTATTGGAATTTTTTTTAGAATTGGGCTAGTAGTTAAATTTAATTGATTATTAATAATATTTTGTTTACTATTACATGCTTTACTAATTTCTAATGATTCGAAATTATTAAATTTCAGAACAAAATTATTTATGTGTAAAATAGAAAGTCCTAAATTTTTATCAAAACCGTGATCATTTTCTAAGAAATGATTAGAAAATTCAGAAAAAAACATGATTATTCAGACTTCTCAAATGCTCTTTAACTCTTACATTGAAATTTCCACCGGTTTTCCCAATATAAAACGTTGTACAATCTTTACACAACAGTTTATAAACAGCTGAATTGTCAAATATCTTTATCTTGAATTTATGAGGAGTTACCCTATATTATTATTTGTATAAAATGCAAATAATAATTTAATGTTGGTTTAATTAATCAAATGAAATAAGTAGATACATACAAATAATACAATCTATATATTTTAAAAATGTTAATCTACAACGTTGCTGAATCAGTTAAAAAAATTAAATATTAGATCTAACTGGTTTTAAAGGAGATGTACAGTGGTACCTCGACATATGAGTCGTACCCCGTGCCAGCGCTTAGCGACTATGGGTCGCTCCGCGGTTTTCTAAATTATTCGAGGAGCCTCCAGACCCCTGCGGTAACTTCTTTTTGTCTATCGTAACAATACGTATGCGCGTGATGACTTTGTGCGATTCTCGGCTAAGTTTTAAAATATAATTCATAGTGATGCAGACTTATTAAAATAATTTATTGAAGTGAGTTATTTCATTATTTTATTTGTAACATAACAGTACCATTAATAGAAAACGTTACAACTAACTAACTAACTAACTAACCATCACGCCGTTTCTCCGCAGGGGTAGGTAGAGAGGATTGAACGCCACACTCTTCTATCCTGGCACACCACTTTTGCTTCGGCCACATTCATACATCTTCTCATACAAGTTCTACGGTTGTTGCGGCTTTTAACAGGGCCATCCTCAAGTACTCGTAGTATCTGATCACGCCAGGTCTTTCGCTTTATTCCTGTTGCCTTCGACACTCGCCTCATATATTTTCTTAACTATCCTTTCCTCGTTCATACGTTCCACATGACCAAACCATCTCAGCACTCCTTTCTTTATTCTATCTACCACACAACAGCCGGCATTGCATTCACGTCTAATTTGTTCACTTCTTACTCTATCGACCAAAGATTTCGCACACAAGCGTCTTAGTGACCGCATTTCCACCGCATTCAGTCTAATTTCATTCCTCTTTTGCCAATTCCAGGCTTCACTTCCATACATCAGGGTTGGCACTAGCACACCACATAATAAATAATAATAACTTCACAAAATTTATAAAACTGGGAAGACTTCGGTGGCTGAGTCATGTGGAGAGAATGTCCGAGCATCAAGCACCAAAGTCCCTGCTGAACTCAAGGCCAATAGGGCTTAAGAAGGCCGAAACTAAGGTGGAGTGACAACGTCCTCAAAGATATCTCTGCCTTAGAGCTTCGGAACTGGAGAGAGCTGGTACTAGACCGAGATGAGTGGAGGAAAATTATTGAGGAAGCCAAGACCCACCAAGGGTTGTAGTGCCAAGAATGATGATGATGATGAATAACGTCATAATATGTGTTCGTAAATATTACTATTGTTTAGCTTTGTAAATTGGCATACTGAATATTATTTCGATAGATAGTTTGAAATATTTTGCGAAACGGAAAAACATGTTATTATTTTTATTCTATCTTTCTTCTAAAAATATTCTGCGCAATTGAATGCTGGCTGGGATGAGCGGGAGGGAGAATCGCGCGGAAACGAAGTAAAAAGCTACCCTGTTAGTAGGGCGCAGAGGCAGAGGCGGAGGCGGATCATACGCCGGGATATTGCGCAAAAATTTCGCAGCTCTGAAAACATTTTGCAATATGGAACAGTAATTTGATAAATAAAATGCTTTTTTTAATTACTTCCCTGCTTGTGTGCATACGTGTCGCATCCTATCGTGTGAGTGTGCGGTTATAAATAAAGTGACGTTTTAAATAAATTAATGATACGGTAAATTGTAAAAGTCTCACAAAGACTGTTTATATGAGAAGCCTGTATGGAAGTCTTTTTATAGTATGGCCCGGGGCTTACGGCCTGTATGAGCTGGCTTAAGTGATCACTCTCCACAATCCAACGTTCCCCAAATTTCATCGTAAGAGCATCCACACATTACCAAAATTTTGAAAGTTGCATATATGTTCCAATTCTGAAAACCTTTTATTAATTTGAATATTTCGCATCTGGTAATGATACCTCTATATATACCTGTAATTTGGATTATTAAGCAATATTCTTTTTAATGTGTTTATGATATTCTTCCGAATTATTTAACATATACACTAGAATGCGTCTGAAAATCAATATTTTAAATTTTTAACTCCTTTTTTCGATTCAAGGGAGTCCACCATATTTTTGGTAATTTTAAATAGAAACACTATGTAGCTGACATCTCTTCTATGCGATAATTTCTTCAAATGAAGTACATTAATTAAATTATCGTAATTTATGTTTTCTATATTGAAATACGCATTCTAGACACAAAGCTGAGTTCTTACAATAGATGTGTACAATGCAATAAGAGAACGGAGCGAATTAAAGTTTTTGGCTGTCATTAACACAAATTCTAAGGATTTCATTGCCTTGTTGCAAATTTCGTTGTAATGTGAATAAAGGAAAGTTCGTCGAAAAGCATATCCAAATCCCGAATACATAGATTTCATGTTATGCAGGATTGAAATATGATTTTGATTTTTACTTGTATTAAAATTTATTTGTTTACATTTTTCTACTTAAAGATATAATTACCTATACAAATATTGGTTACTTTCTCTCCTAATGAATATTGCAGACTAGTCAAACCATTCTTCTGTGTATAGTTTTATGGAATATTCTGCCGTGTATATTTGACATCTCTGGCCAACGTTTCGGATCCCATTGCAGGGTCCATCATCAGGGCTGACATCAGCAGAATATTCCAGAAAACTATACACAGAAGATTCTGAACGGCCGTGAAAATCTAAGGACATGGTTAAACCATTGTTTCAGCTTTTTCAGTCGTGAGCTTCATCATCGATCCCGATTTCCACCAATCGTTCATTGAAAGATTTGACACTTCTCGGAACGTCTCATTACAAATCCTGCATATCGAAGATTTTGGATATTTATCCCAACAGTAATTTAGTTTAATAATACATTGCAGGTCAAAATTTTCAGATTATTTATGTAAATTATTCCGTCATTTTCAGCGTTTAGTTATAGTTAGGAAGCGCTTTTGTCGACTTTACCGGTTGGTTATTGTGTAATAAATTCGCAATCCATCTAACAGCACAACGGAAAATGTAATCCGTTTAACAAGAACCCTAAACTTAATCGAGTTATCTTCCGTTTCAGTAGATAAACGTGTTTATGTACGCGCGTATATGTATTCCATTTCTCGTTTTCTCGCAGGGAGGTTCACCACTGCGAATAGAGAGAAAATCGATATTTCTAGTTCTGTTTTCGGTTTATTTTTGTCTTCCGATGTGATTTACGAGCTCTGTAATGCGGAACTGATTTATTCGTGAGAACTGTCATTTATTATAATAGCGCGTTGCCTCAACCTAATCCCAGGGCTGTCGACTGTCAACGATGTTAGCTTAAGTTTTGCCGAAGCTATCCAAATATCTGTTAACAAGTTTAATATTAAGGTTAGGTTGTTATTTTATTCGTTAAAGTTAATAAAATTTGTGTTTTGAGAATGAAAATCAAAATCGCCTGAAAAAAAGTAATTTTTACAGATATAGAACTTAACTTAACTAAAAAAAATAAATAAAAACTTTAAAATCGTGGTAATGGTCGTGGTATTGGCTTTATTGGAAAAATAATTTTACGACATTAGTGTTTAAATATGCTTACGGTACCACGATTTTCTAAACAAATTTGCAACGTCATTCTGGAGCAAGTCTATTGAAGGTGAAGTTGCAATCCAAGTCAGCTGTCAAATTGGCTGCCGCTGTAAAACGTGCTACCTATTCTAAAAACAAACCTCTAAAAAGGGTATCCTATAATTTAAAATAGGTTTTATTTTACTTTGTAATACACACACACAATATGAGTTATTAAATTACTACTAATGCTTGGAGAGGAGCGGTCCTTTTCATCAACAGTTATAGAAAATAATTATTATCACTTATTATCTTCACCCGATGATGAGAGGGACTGTTCCTCCCAAAACTTTAGTAGTAATTTAATAACTCGTATTGTGTGTGTGTATTAAAAAGTAAAGTAAAACATATTTTAAATTCTAACATTGCACTACGAAGTATCTGCCAAATGTTTCAAGGATATTCTATATTTAAACTGATGGCATAAAATTATCTTTCTAATAATGCAAATAACATAGCAGTTGCCACGATTTTTATGTGTTTTATTTCATTTTAAAGTTCTATACCACTTAAAAATCACCCCTTACAATGCAAAGGAAAAAATATATGTACCGTATTTTGTACGTTGTAGCAAAAACTAAGCTGGAGTTTTCTTCATTCAATTTCGAATCGGAAATATTCTTTACACTTTGGATGAAATGTCGACAGTTATGGAGACAGGTGACGTCAAAGTTTGTGGTTTATCTTTTGTAAAATGTTGGACTATCGTGAAAGTAATTTATATCGACTGTTAAAAATTCATTCATGGGTACAAGTCAAATAAAATTATAGAAACCTTGCAGGCATTGGAAAAATATATTTTTATATGTTAAATGTTTTCTATTTTGCTACGGTATATGTAAAAACGTGAGTATGCTTAGACTTAATGGATTATATATTAATATTTGCTATATCGTTTATAATGAGCCTTTTACCTCAAGCGTGTTTGAATATGCTGAGAAATCATTGCACGTTTCGTAATAAATATTACTAAGAAAAAAAATCAAATGGTGTGTCGCCGACAATGTTTCGCCTGTTATTTCGTGACTCGCGTGTGTAAGGTTTGCCTATGCTAGACGAAATATCGCAGCTGTGGCTTTATATAATTTTTTATATTTTTTAAAAATATGAGGGAATCGGGAGGGCTATCAAATGTAATTTTTGTACCAAAAGGAAGAATGGAAAAGTTTACGTTATTCTAAAGTAGTGTATTATTACTTTGATTCCACCACGTCTCGCTTTTCTTATCTTAGTCACTAACCTAGTTGCGATAAAGTAAGTAGTGGTTGCGTATATTATTGAAGTGTAAATATTTCGAAGATGAAACGTTAGATTGATAAATTTCTGTAATATTAGGTCCTTACATATGAAATTGGCGTTTTGCCGTACTGGCAAATTTGATCTCAAATATCTTCTCTTTGGTTAGGAATTCCAAATCCAAATTTATACAGCTATTTACTCATGTATTTGTGTTTTGAAAATTATAATTCATTTGTTTTTTCCTCAACTGTTTTTTTCTTTGCGTCACTCAGTTTACAAAATGAAAAACTTGAAATATCGCGTTATTTTCGAGTTCGAGTTCCACCGTGGCACCAGTGCTGCAGAAACGGCTCGAAGGATTAATGATGTGTATGGCGACGGTGCCGCAAAAGAAAACACAGTGCGTTTTTGGTTCCAACGTTTTCGTTCTGGAAATTTCGACCTGCAGAACAAACCCCATGGATGGCCGGAGACCAAAGTTGATAATGAAGAATTGAAGGCTATTGTGGAAGCAGATCCATCCCAAACTACATCCGAGTTAGCTGCAGGCTGCGGTGTTAGTGATAAAACTGTTTTAATCCACTTGAAGCAAATTGGTAAGGTGAAAAAGCTTGAAAGGTGGGTACCTCACGAATTGAGTGAAGCAAATCAACAAAAGCGTGTTGACTGCTGCGTTGCATTACTCAACCGGCACAATAATGAAGAGATTTTTAATCGAATAATTACCTGTGATGAAAAGTGGATCCTGTACGATAATCGGAAGCGCTCATCGCAATGGCTGAACCCTGCCAAACCAGCCAAATCATTCCCCAAGCGAAAATTGACTCCAAAAAAGTTACTTGTGAGCGTTTGGTGGACTAGTGTTGGTATCGTTCACTACAGCTTTCTTAAATTTGGCCAGACGATTACGGCAGATGTCTATTGTCAGCAACTGCAAACCATGATGGAAAAGCTAGATGCTAAACAACCGAGGCTGGTTAATCGCTCTAGGCCACTGCTGCTTCATGATAACGCTAGACCACACACTGCACAACAGACGGCTACCAAATTAGAGGAGCTTCAATTGGAATATCTAAGACATCCACCGTACTCTCCGGACCTTGCCCCAACAGATTACCATTTTTTTCGAAATTTGGATAACTTCTTGCAAAGGAAAAAATTCAACTCCGATGGGGCAGTCCAAACCGCCTTCAAAGATTTTATTGATTCCCGTCCGAATGTTTTTTTTAGTAAAGGGATCGATGAACTACCTATGAGATGGCAAAAGTGCATAGATAGCAATGGTACATACTTTGATTAAATAAATATATTATAATAAAAAAAAATCGGCTATATGTTCCTCCCATACTAAACGTCAATTTCATATGTAAGGACCTAATATATTTTTTTTAAATGTTGAGATTTTATTCGTGTCTTTCAGCGCTCTAACCTCATTCATGCCAACGGTACTTATACATAATCTATACATAATCTAAAACATCTTTATATTAATGAAAAGAAAACACTGTATAAAACCATTATTTATGGAATTGTCAACATGTTTCGAGGCCAAAAATAAATATTCGTGACTTGTTTAACTAATTAAGACCTAATGTGAACACAAATTTAAAAGATAACTACATATGTATTTGCAAAACGGATTTGGTTATTTATCATAGTTATCGTATAACTGTTTATAGGACAAAGTTGATACAATTTTTTGTATCTCAACTAAATGGAAATCGATAATAAATTTTTCTTTTTCTTCTTATCACTAAACTTCTTTTTTTAATTTACACAAATCTATAAGATGTACTTGAATCTTTTTAACTCCAAACTATTTCTTCTTATTCTTACTACTTACAATCATTTTCTTTTTACTACTTAAAGTTCTCTTTAATTTACACAAATCTACAAGATGTACCTGAATCTTTTTAACTGCAATCTAAATTTACATAAATCCACTATATGCACTTGAATCTTTTAACAGCAATTTATATTTACAAAATCCTATTACATGTACTTGTACCTTTTAAATGTATATCTGTCTTATGTTATTTTATTATTTTTTAATTTATATTTTGTAAAAGGCCATAAGGGCGTTAAATAAATGAATAAATAAATAAATAAATATTTAATTCGCTATTAAATTAACGTTGCATCCTGATGAATATGTTGATAATTTTATAAATAGTGGTTTAATATAAAGTGTTTTCATTAATATCAATAATATTATATATAAACACCTTTTTTACGAACTCAAAACTCCTCTTTTTTACACGCTTTTATTAGCTTCACTTGTCTTGTCAGACACAAATCTATATTAGAACCACTCCCTGACCAACATCGCTGTGAAATTTGGCAGAGAGGCGTATTCCGGTTGACAATAATCATTAATTCATTTTACAAAATCAGTACAATTAAATAAATAAAAATTTAAAATGCTGACGTTTGATTTTTTCTGCCTCATTCTTAAGATGGCGCATAACGTAACATGTAATCATGTCTTGACACGATTACATGTGATACGCTTACGCACTTTATATTTATTATCATATTCGTTTGTAATTTAAAAAAATGACATACATAGATCAATTAGAATATGTCAAAGGGTATTTGGTTACCACCGCGATAATATCTCGGATATTTTCTATTCTTGAGGAACTGCGGTAGATACTAATTTCATCTTTATTTTTTGACCTTTTAATTGACCTTTTAATATAATGAAAAATTTGTGACGTACGCGAGGTCTATAAAATTATAAGCAAACAATAAAATGTGTTTTCATAAAAAAATATATGAATATGTATTTATATTATCATTTTTTTTAATTTTCTTTATTCCCTTTTTTTAAATTTATTATTTACTTTATTATTTATTCATAGATTGTCCCAGGTTCCGATCATCTACTTTGTCACTGCCTCTAATTTGTCGTGACAATTTTATCTCTGGATATAAAATACGATGTTATGCCACATCCCTAGCTTGAATATCGTTCTTTTAAAATTTCCTTCCTGCGATACGGTATTCAAAAAGCGGTTCATAAATACGATAATCACTTTTGAGATGATCTCTATTCAGAATTAACAATGGGTACGGCTCGAGTTTTGAGAGGAATCATCCGCTTTTTCCTATTTTGAATGGTTCCTTTTAAAGTGTGTTTTCCTTATTTTATTTTTAGATATATTACATTTTTAAAATAATTATTCTCGTCATTTATAATTCTTAATTTTAATCTTATCTAAATTGAGATTGTCTTGTCATGTAAATACAACGATAACAATTACTATCGAACCCACCTTATTTCAATTTCAATTTCAATTTCAATTTTTATTTATTACATAATATGTACATTACAAACATTCTGTTCAATGCATACATATTATTAACTTACATCTAAAAATATACATATACACACATACATACACATCCATATACACATATGTATACATACATACACATATACATATACATACATACATACACACACATATACATATTGTGTATTAAAATACTAATTTATTATTAAACAATTTTTAAACAATTAGAAGTGACCTGTATAATCTGGTCAAAGGTGTAGGAGAATCCTGCTTCGGAAAACCCCCTCAGACACATGGAATATATCAATATCCAAAGCGATCTTGTTCAGCATAGCTGTAGCTTTTCCAACAGGCATAACCATCGGCAGGTTGGTCCTGTATATTGGAATGTGAAACAATCTATGCTGACGATGTCTAAGGTAATTATCAGGAACATACAAACCAATGCTCTGCATAATTTCAGTATTGTCGATCATACCGCGCAACAATCGATAAAAGTGTGTAATCAAATACACATTCCTTCTAGTCTCTAAACTATTGTAGCCAAGCATACCCTGGAGAAACTCGGTTGGGTAAAGCCAAGGATAATGCCCGTACTCTCTCATGTAGAGATATCTCAGAAACTTCTTTTGGACTTTCTCCACCATAAGAGAGTACTTGCTCTCATGTGGCCCCCAGATCATCGAGCCACTCTCGAGTCTACTCCGCACCAAGGAGTTGTAAAGAGTTCTCAGTACGCGGGTATTCTCGAAAACCCTGGCAGTACGCAGAACAAATCCTAACATTCTCAGAGCATTACCACTGATCGTCTCTATGTGATCATGAAATGTCAGGCTGCTTACAAATTTAACACCTAGATCTTTAACATTCGATGTTCTTGTTAGATTTTGGTCGTTCATTTTGTAGCGAAAAAATAGATATATATTATATAATATAAAGGGTGTGTTATTTCTTCTTTTATCTTAATACTCTGATAATGCAGAACTGCTGATTGATTTTGACGAAATTTTCTTGAGATCTTACGTTTATATCGTTAACTTTGTGGTTGGACATAATTATTAACTTCGCAAATTCGCGAACCAGCTTTTGGAAATAGGCCATGCGTTTAAAAGAACAAAAGGTATCGAGATTCTCAATGAAAATAATAGAGAGATAAGATAAGAAATAATTAGATTGGATAACTTAAAAATATTATAAATTAAGTTTTTTGATATATTCCCCGTTTCGGTGTCTACTTGTCAATTACCCCCATCATAAATGTAGCCACGCACCCGTTAAAAAATTAATTTGCTCAACTAAAATAAGTAATGGATAGTTCTAACGAAGATACAGTGGTATCAAAATCGATAGACCTAAAATTACTCCATGTGGTTAATATAAAGTTTTCGATTAATTAAAATTAATAAATGTTTTAAGTTTTATATCATCATGGCATGAAAGAAATACATTGCGGAAAAAATAGTATACGGCGTATTAAATTTGATAAAGGCGTAAAAAGCGTGTATGTTAACTCCTTTTGTGAATAAATGACATATATGTGTTATACAGATTGCGAATACGAAATATTAGTAGGCGTTGCTCATTTATAATAAGTAGGTATTATATGGTATATTTCATCTATACAAACTGACTAGTGATTTAAAATTTTTATCCGTTTTTTTATTTTTTTCCTCATTTAAAGGAACATAAAAGACCAACGCCAAACATGACCAAATTAAATTCAGTTCAGATATTTGCGTACTTTATTTTTGATGGTGTTGATGATTTTTTTGTTTTTTATTAATTAATATTTGTGTATCTTGCAATACAATTATATTTATGGATTCACGGGTCTAACGGACAAGCTTATATAATTTAAATGGTTTGTCTACATCCGGTTTTTCTTCTAGTTATAATATACGAGGTGTGATCAAAAAATACGTCGAATGAATTTTTATAGCAGCAACTGCTGACGCTAAATTGATGTGAAGTATCTATCCCGGTTTTTTTTATAGCCTGTTTTTTTGATAATAAAAGTGACAAGTAAAAACAAGTTGCCTTATCAGGCCACTTCCAGAGCATAAGGAGTAAGGTCATGTTTACCGTGCGTCGCGCTTCATGGATTTCTAACAACGCGTTTGTTTCAAGTTGCAAAAGAGTGCCAAAGAAGCTCATAAAATTTTAAAATCAGTATATGGCGATAATGTGATGACCATTAAGACTGTTTACAAGTGGTGTGAGTGATTTTAAATCGTAAATGAGTCTGTTTAAGACGAGCAAAGGTTGGGACATCCTTCGACCTCAGAAACAGAGGAAAACGTGCAAGAAGTCCCAAAAATGATCCTTCCGAAAGAAGCCTTCTAGAAATGCTTCCAATCATGGAACCACCGTTGGGATAAGTGCATCGCCAACCAAGGAGAGTACTTTGAAGGAGATAAAGTCAAATTTGTCATAAATCTATTTCATTGTATGTAATTACAATTTTCACCGAACTTTTTGATCGCACCTCGTATTTCACGAAATTAAAGCTCTTTGTGTAATTTCTCAGCGTCGCTTAAACAGCCGTGTTTTTATTCTGTTTGAGTTCTTTTTCATGTTCTTTCAGAAAGATTAACGTTAATTACGTTTTTACAAATAATTTTTAAATCTTTTATATTAAGTTCACTGTTGGTCTTAATTTCTTGTTGAAAAATCTCCTGTGTGGAAAATAACACCCGTCGTCCAATCGAGCTGAAATTTTGCGCTTCGGCTTGATGTCGATGACAATGTGTTCTCACATATTATTTGGGGTCACACATGCATACAAAAAATGCAAATTTATCTCAGATGTTCGAGCAAATACCTACTTACTGTTACTATTTTAAAATTATATAAATCATGGACACTTGAATTTATCTCATTACTTAATATTGCTACCAAACTAAAGCTGGTAGTTATTCTGTAAAATGATTTTGTTTTAAATAGAAATAATGCGAACACGGAATACGTGTCGCATCAATATTATTACTATTCTCAAGCTAAGATAAAAGCTTGCGCCATGAAAATAGGACTAACATGATGGTGTCCTGGAATGGGGCTCGAACCACCGACTGATGGATCACTAGGCGATCGTCAAAATTCTACTCACTTCATTAAAAAATAAATATGAATTTAACGTTAAATTGGCTCAACGTTTTTAATATTAGCATTTTCTAAATTGGATAGTGATGTCTTCGAAGTTTTCAATTTTTTATTCATTTAAAATCCGTGGTTCTAATAACATTTCTCCAGTTTAATTTCATAAATAAGCTTTAATCGGGGAATTCACGAAAGGTGTTTGTGCAGGCGGCCCGGCGAGCCCGGCACACACGGGACGGGAAAATCACTCATTCACGCAAAGATCTGCAGCGTGGTCGTTTGCTGGAGCGATGGCACAGAGGCGCAATTTCGCATGGACTCTATTTTCTTCTTTACGAAAAACAAATTAGCATCAGGATTCAGTTCTTCCTTGCATTTTTCTATTAACTCGCTATAGACGGCATTGCGCATTCGTGTAGGTACTCTTTGCTTTTAACCTGCCACGAACAAGGATGAGACATGTACATAGCAATGAATGACTCCCAAAAAGGTTTATCGTCAAAATTAATTAATCAATTAGAAAGACATATAGAAAAATTGATTTTTCTATATGTCTTTCTAAATGATTAATTAATTTGGTTTTAAATTTCACAGAACTTTGTTATGAAAAAATGCAAATTCACAATAAGAATGCGTTCTTGAATATGCGTAATATATGAGTTGTATCAAATGTGTCCAAAAATAAAAAATGAATTAAACGGTTAATTCTGGCGTCTAGCGGCAGTAACGCAAAGTAATTTGTGCCTACCATATCAGAAAAAGTGGATTTCTCTAAAAATGAATAATAAATGTTAATCAATTAATAAATGAGACTTATAAATAAGGTCGATATATTCACGGAAATGTACAAGGCTGCTATAGCGTATTGGATAACGCGCCTGCCCCGGATAGGAGGAGATCCGTGGTCCGAATCCCGGTAGCAGCCAAATATTTGTTCGTGGATTTGATTTTTCTGTATGTCTTTCTAATTGATTAATTTATTTGGTTTTAATGTCGTTCATGTTTCCTAATTTTTACTTTATATTTGTTTTACCACCCTACTCGCTCCCAGACATGCTCGCTGGGCATGCCCGTTCGCGAATTCCCCGCTTAAGGTGACATGTAATTGAAGGATCTGTTTTATTTTTGTTTTGTATCGCAGGTGTGATGAACATGTGTCTCAAAGGGAACGCAATCTGGAATTGTTGCTAGGTTACGCCATTGACAATTTTCTCTTTAGTATACAGATAACGTCTTCGAGAAATATCGCTTCTTGCTTTGACAAAGGCTACGGATAAAATGCCTCGAGCCTGTCTCACAGAAATGCTATTCTGGGATCAGCGCGAATCAACGTCGTTCGGAGTACTCGGTCGATAAGTCTGCTCTGTATAATTCAGAAAATTCTCTCGATATTCCATTGTTCGCCATTTCACCAGCCTGATATGGAACATGACGTTGTGAAATTTGGTTGGGCGGTCGCACATCTGCGTAGGGTGAGGTAGTATGTCGTCAGAAAAACGTGTGGATTAGACAGAAGACAAAAGTAATTAATATAAAATTCATTCGCTTTAATACAAGCCGAATAAAATGATAAAAACCTTGCAAAAATTGAAAATATATATTTTTTTGCAAGGTCTTTATAATTAATTATATTTGAGTTGTATTTAAGCTCAAAAATATTGAAAAAAATGCAAACTTTGATATTGCATATCTCCATAACTATTGATATTTGGTCATGGTTGCTGGAACATTTTCGACTCATTATCAAGGCAGAAATCCACCTGTAAAGTTTTTTTTCTATTACCTATGACAAACCCTGTATAATACGGTCACGCATTTGAGAGATGTAAATAGCATAATCATATAACAAAGTCGCGTATTTGATTAATGTTTGTCGCACAATCATATAATAATGTCGCGCATTTGTGTAGTGTAAGTAGTATAATCATATAATGAGGTAGATCATTACAAAAAGTCATTACAAACATACAAAAAGTCGCGCATTTGATTAGTGTTAGTAGCACATTTGGATCATTAGTGTAAGTAGCATGATGCTATAAGGAGGTGGTTCGTGTGGCCAATATTTATCATATTCTGGTACTTACAGAGTTCAGGAACCGTCATAAAATTTACAGTGGTTGATAGTTAATGGTTTCATGCTTCGATGCCGTTCCAACTTTAATTTTTAGAATAATGGCTATCTGCTTTTCTTGATAGAAACATTTCGAAACTCTTTCATCCTGTTTTGGCTAGACATAATGAGGAGTTGATCGATGCGGGATGACAGTGATCGATTGCGGGCCGACAAGCCAAAGCGGTGAACAGACAGAACAGCCGAAAATGAATGCTCAATTGTACTTACAAATCCTTCTTTAGGAAAGTAATATTTTGATATTCACGCAATAACATTTAAACCTGAACTTAGCCTCGATCGAATTGAGATCTGGACATTAAGCTTCAGATGGGTCTCTTATTCTTCATTAAACTTTCGATTACAGTAGTCTTACAATTTAATTTAGTCACGGAATGTTGTATAGTCTTGGATCTGCTACTGGTTACAGTGGACGAAGTGTGGATAAAGTGGTCTCTGGATCGAAGTCTTTACCTGGTCGGTCTGTAGTATTGGAGGAAGAACACAGATAGCAAAACTCAAACCCATGAACGTGTTGTTCCATATGACAGTGATACCCAACATGTGCGCATAAACGTCACCTAAAACAATAAATACTTACAACTATTTATTGTGAATAGTTAGACAAACAGACAGACAGCGTCCTATTTATAGGTACACGGCTTCCCCTCACCGCGCGTCCCGCCTCAAGCGGCGGAAATATTTTGGGCCGATTTGACGGTTTTCCAGATTATTCAGAAATCGTCGTGCCAAATTTAAAAACTTATGGTCGCGTAACATAATTTTCGGTTTTTCTGCGCCTCGGATAAGATGTTTTTGTTTGTTTTTGTGGAAACCTCCCCGTCCCGCTCGCACTCACACTAGTGTCAGCGGGGCGGTGGGCACGGTCACTTTAGCATTAAAAAATGCCGAAATGGGTGGCGAAAGTGTAGGGCCGATATGGAAGCTGTTGCTCGTAGAACGGCCCTGTGTGTGTGGTGGCTCCCTCTTCTCTGTTATCTTAGTTACTTTTTTGAAATTAATAATTATGTCTAACCACAATGTTGACGTTATAAGCATCGAAAATAAGAGATTATTTATCTCCAAAGGAGCTTGTGGGGGCGAAGTCCGTAGGTATCTCAGAGACTGTCTCGAGTCGAAGAGACTTTTATGAGATTTTCTCGTAAAAGTCTCCTCAGAATCAAATAGATCTTTTCTGAAATATGGGTAGTATTTTTCATCCATCGATTCGGTTCGTTTTCCCCCATGTTAGAGAAGTCCGCTGAGTCGTTGTTCTACCAGTTTGGTAATATTTTCCGTTCCTCTTATACATATTAATATTTAAATGCACAGAAACACACACCATTGTACTTTATTTTTATTATTAAAAAGAAAGTCGGCGGCCGCCGGAGGCAACGAACTCTCCATTCGTAATAGGAAGTGAACTTAGCCATTCGCGCACGCAATACGTCGATTTACTTTATTTTCAAATTTCATATATTAACCCACTCATTGCTCTTTTTTACCACGCTTATATTAGCTTCACCTGTTTGTCTGGACGTAATCATATAATCGATATCTCGCCCGCTTCCCAATGTCAAATCGAGCTGAAATATTGCGCACAGACATATTCTAGATAGATGCATTAATCAAATATGAGATTCAGTAATTAACTGATTAATCCATCATAATTAATTAACAAAAGTTTTAAAATTAATTAATGAGCTCACCAAAATAAGGCACTTATTTCCTACCGTAGTGATTTTGTGTTGGGTTAGGTTAAGACTAAAAAATTATATTACATGAAAAAAAAATTTTTTAAACCACCCTTGTTTTTGAATATACTAAAAAAAAATTCGTTAAATTAATACCTCACTCTTTTCGTATTATAAATATCACTGTTAAATTAGCTTGCTTCGCTTGAACTTTTTGTACTTTTATCTCGCTCGCTAAATTTTCCGGACATTATTTCTTATCCGTACACAAGTGTTATATTTTCCTTTGTAGGATTTACCGCAGATTTTTTTTGCGATGGTTCTGAAATGTTTGTATTAGCATTTTCGTGCAATTTCTTAAATAGTTCTCAAGAAAATGTGAATGGTATTTTAATGTTATCTTTCTTTTCAGAATTTCCTCGCTGAAAGGATTTCAAGAAATTGTCTAACAAGGTCAGTAATTTTTCTTTTATGTTGTCTCTCATTGCATACCGCTGTGTCTGAAAGAGCCTTTGACTTTCTTTGAGCGCATTCCTTTATTCCTTACATATTCTAGGGAAACTTGACGTAACGTTACAGAGCATAGTGTGGTAACAAGTATATTGAAAATCACTAAATAATCGGTTTAATTCTCATTGGTTTCAATCACAGAATTAATGTCTTCGCCGCTGTATATAGGGTGGCCCATCGGATACGCCGGATTTAAATTTTCCTCCATTTAAGTGGGTATTCTAGTCTAGAGGCACGAATTTCGGGCGTTTTTTAGAGCTTTGTAAAAAAGAAACAAATAATATTTTTGATATAATTTTTTTTATGATTCGTTTATTTATATTTTAAGAATACACCAAATTTAAGAAAATAATAAAAAATTCAAAACTCAAAAAGTTATCGGCTGGTAAAGTGGGGGATCCAAAAAAAAGGGATGTCCTGGCGGACATGGTTCCAACCCTTGTGGTGATCTGAAACAAAAAATTCTAACGGATTCTTAATTAGTAAAGATGTCGCTATCGCCCCTACCTCGGAGAAATAATTTTTTTTTTTTAAATGGTGGCCATTTGAAAAAAAATCCATCTTTTTTCGCGTTTTTAACAGTTAAAATTTTTTTTTAGTAGTATAAACAATTCAATAGGAGTTAAATGTTATATCGAATAAGTACATCAGCCAATAACTTCGAACGTCTGTCCTATTTCGCTGGAAGTAGCCTGGAACTGCAACAACACTGATATTGACTAGCCGATAGTGAGGCCCGGGCGCCCGAGTATGACACGTCAAACAGCGCGCGGTTCAGGTTATACGCAAGGGCCGTAATTAAATATTATGTCCCGTGATTTTTCACGGGATTGCGGTTAGTACTAATGTTAGTTTTAAAGTCGATATAAATCAGTTTGTTTAACTCACATCTATTAATTTCTTCATCTAAAATGTCTAAATATTAAATTAAATCCAATATTTCCGTTATAATAATGATGAAATATTGACATTTGTCATATAAACTTTAAATGTACATGAATAAGTATGTTATCCTTAAGCTTTGATAATTTTAATTATTTTTTTTAATTAAAAAAAAAATTGAGTTGCGAACGCGGAATACGTGTTGCATCAATACTTTAACTATATTCAAACTAACCTAAAAGCTTGTGCTATGAAAGTAGGACTAAGTTGCTCGCGTCCTGGAATGGGGCTCAAACCACCGACCACCAGATCAATAGGCGAGCGTCATGATCACTACATCAACAAGCTACTTAAAAAACAATCTCGTTATCTTGGGAATACGGGGAAAGTGTCATTGTTACAGTCAAAAATCTATGTACGATAAAGTGGAAGATGAACGAATTAGAGGCGGAGTTAGAAAAGGGATTAGTTAGTCGAGGCGGAGAGTTAGTCTTGTAGAGTAATGATGGTTGAAGCGTGGTACATAGAATAGAGAAAGGATCGCTGAGATGGTTTGACCATGTGGAACGTTGAATAATAGTAAAGAAAATTTAGTAGAGGCGAGTGTTTAAGGCAGCAGAAACGGAGGGTGTCCGCGAAAGACCTGGCAAGGCCAGATAAAAATTGGATAATAACCCTGTTAAAAGCTTTTATACAACCGAAGAGCGTGCACGAAAGAATGTATGATGAGGTAAAAGTTGTGTGCTAGGACTAGGATACATTTTGAATACCTTCCTTCTTTTCATATTGTTTTATTTATTTATATTTAGATTATATTTATTATTAATCGACGCCCTAGTTGGCTTTTAAAGTACGTAATATAAACCTATAGACTTTTATATACCTAATATAAACACTGTAAATAATTTAAAAGAAAAAAATGTTAATATAAATAAACATATTTGAGATAAATGAAAGATATGAAATGTAATAAAATAAACGTGGCAATGTAAAAATAATATAAAATAAACAGTATTAAATCATTTAACCATAGAAATGATCAATATATATGGGAATAACATAATAAAGGAATAACAATAAATGTAAAATCAATATAAGATAAACAGTATAAAATAATTGAAGAATAGAAATGATCAATATATATGGGAATAAAAAACATGAGGAACAAGACACAAGTAAAATTTAGTCCATTAAAATGTAATTTATTCTATTTGTATACAGTCTTAAGTGTTTCTTTATCGGGTACGCTTCTACAACGAAAAATGTGTACAAATTTCGAAAATTTGTTTCCAATGTGATGCATGCACGTTTATATTACAAGATAGACCCCAGCTAGTTTTCCGTATCTAATCACCGATTCCGCTAAATATTGGCATACAGTTTTCATGATCTGTATCGGAAAATAATATTTAATTATCACATCATTAGTTTTACTATTTTCAAACAAAGCGGTATGCTTGTGCTCTGAATAACTTAACGATCTCCTGGTACGAGGCTCGTTACAAAAGGACTAATTGACTCATTTTGTTTAGCGTGTAACAATGTCAGTACATAAATAAAATCCATGTTAAATATGAGGAGGAAGTGAGTGCTCGCCGATTATTCCACGATAAAAAGCGCGATACGACATCTACAAATATAATATATTACTGTGATAAACAAATGAATACAAGTTCATTGTATTTTTAGTACCTATCTTATTCCCTTCTCTGTAATTCGGTTTGCAAATTGTATTCTTTTATGCCGCTGCGTGGGCGCTTTATGAATGATTCCCTTTTATCATGCTGAACTCCCGCCCTGCGGCGGCTCGGCTTCCTGTCCAGTAGCTCGGCATTTAGAAGAAAGTTCAATTTCACAAAAAATCCAAAGCGCAATAAGGAAACACTACCTAGAGCGCCTTTTGCGAATGTTGTCCATTTTGCTTGTAATCCCGTTGGCCGAGGGTGAAAGAGATAACGCGAAATGTAATTTAGAATTTTATTAAAACAACATAGATTTGAGGGTGGAATATATGATGGAAAACGTTTATTTTAGTCGTTTGTGGTGTGATAGCTTAACCCAGACGTCCTATGTACGGTTTCGGTTTTTTGTAGTTACGGTACAGTCGTATCCGTTGGCCGATTCGTATAATGTTTACAAATCCCTTTGAAATGTTGAATAATTCAAGATTTTAATCCTCGATTGCAGAAGGATCAAATCGTCTGAGTCCCTTACCCAAATGTTTCCAAAAAACAAATAGGTTTTCATAATTGCTTAGAATCTTTTGGTTATAGTTTTCTAGATTTATAAACGACCTCTCTGGCTGACTCTTCGAATCCCATTGTAGGGTCCAGCATCAGCGACATCAGCTGTGACGATGGACCCTGTAATAGGATCTGAAATGTCAGCCAGAGAGGTCGTATACGTATCCCAGAATAGTCCAGGAAATTTTAACCAAAAGATCCAGTAATAACTCACCACCAATTTAATCAATGGAACATCTAATTAATTTTTTTTATGCTTTTATTATTCAGTCGATGTATAATTATCTACGTTTTTAAAAACTTATATTGTAACAACTGAAAACGAAAATAAACTCAAGAAACATTATGTACTGGGCGTAATCACCAAAAACGTTAATTGCTGCCTCCCATTTGCTTGGAAGTCGAAGTCCTTGGTCCATTCCGCGGGCCAAGTGTCCAGAGTCAATACTTAGATGATTACCAGAGTCCAGAGTCAATACTTAGATAGTTTAGGTACGCCTTAAAAGTGATATTTTGTACTGAAAATAACACTTTTAAGGCGTATCTTAAAATCACTAAGTATTGACTCTGAATATGGGCCCTAGCAGTGAAGTTATCGTCCTCTTCCACAGCCGCCTGAGGGTCCTAGTCATCAAAATCCAAAGAGCTTTCCCGACTTGTCTTCTAAGCTGGTGTTAACCAGATTTCAAGCGATCAAACCACTATCGGAATACCCTTTCGTTAATCGTTAACATCGCGAAATGACTCAGTTTCTCTATGTGGTACAGTGAAATTTGACTTATATGCGTATGGTTTTTGATGCACATTTTAATTTCGAAATCGAAAGGTTTATATTACGACAACAATCAATACGTCAAATTTAAAAAAAGTCGGATATTCATAAATGCATCAACGCTTTTGTTTGGAATTTTGGGGAATTTTTAGGAGTTTTATTTATTCCTAGACAAAGGAAATGATAAATATCATTTATGTAACATACATGGAAGTACATAATAATAATATTTATAATTTATTTTTAATAATAAAACGAAAACGCTTTTCATAAAACTACTATTTATTTAATTATCAACATGTTTCAGGGCCAATGGTCCCTTCATCAGGATACGACATATACTAAAATATATTATAATAAATTCGAAACGTAGGCCCGAAAGGTCGTAACAATATGGCATAATACCCCAGAAAACACAAACCTGAAGACTCTTTTTCTCTGTCTATCCTCGCGGAGAAACGGCGTGAAGTAGCAAGTTAGTAAGCGTAGTAAAGTATTCGTAGTATATTTTTATTACGAGCAATTTCGCGCGATATCATGGCGAATCGCTAAGATTAACATGCGATACTTTGTAACAATTCCGACTGGCGCTGTCTGTCTGCGAAATTTTTCGTATCATCAATAAAACGGGACTGGCTTCTCCGAATTCTGAGTGGTATTTCTCCCCAGTACACGTCTTCCCGGGCTGCCACTGAATACGAAATTCGCTCCCAGTAATTTGTTTGATATTCGAAAAGCATAACCAATGGGATGAACCTCCGTGGCATTGTAAGCGTATTCTTTCTTGGATTATTTTATTTTTTTATTTACTTCAACACTCATATTGTTATATGTTTGTGTATTTTTGTAGTGTACATGTTTGCTTTTGAAAAGCATGCTTTGCGTATCTGAATCTGTGCTGAGAATCCGCGAATAACGTTTTTTCAGTACCTATCACCCTGTTTAGACCACTATTCGCAACACCCAATTACTTTGTATGGTTTGTATGTATTTTTACGTTGGCAAAACTCAAGAAATGTTGAAATTAGAGTTAATGAGCATTTGAGTAGTCTAAACAGTAACAATTATTCTGAATTTGTGAATCATCTAATATTATCTAATCGCTCTTTTCATTTAAATACCGGTTTCAAAAAATTTCATACCAGTAGTAGCGGTTTTTAATTGAATAACCTATAAATTAGAAATAGTGTCAATAAAAACTGAAATATTATAAATAGTTAAAAAAAATAGTGAATAGCCCTCTCTTAAATCTGTTTCCATTGTAATTACTTTGTACATACTTAATTTATAACCCACATTCACTAATCTGGAAAATTAATTTAAGTACATTTCTTGTCCTCAAGAAGGGAGCATCGTTCTTGTAACATGTTGAATTTTTACAATGAGAGTTGATCGTGGTCAAATCAAAGTCATAATTATATTATTTTATCTAAAAATATTATTCCCGAAATTTCGGCATTACACATACGCATTCGTAAATATTGTAAACTGGGCCGGAAATCCGGGATAAGCCTCCCTACTTCCAACGTATTATAATATAATAAAAACATAAACACAACAATAAATCAAATTTATAGTAGATGCATACCAATGTTGAAATGTTTTGTTTACTTTCACGAGATTCTAAAACCACAAAAATGCACGTAACGAACGATCAAGAAGATTTTGGAGAGAACCGGAATATTCGAAATTGTACTGGAGAGAAAACATTTCGCATTTATCGACGACCGGTAGGTGTGCGATTAATATAAAGCGAACCAGAGAAAGGTGGAGTATTCGTGTATGTGCGAATCACGGAATAGTGTTCCAGCTAAAGTTTGTGTCCAGTGATTTGTGTACTCGTATATTCCACCGCCGCGAATCATTATGATTATTTGTTATCGAAATGGCGTTATGTTTATTTGTCACGTGAAGCCGGTACACTTTTGCAATATTTGCGTCACGTACTCTATTCGAAAGTTTTTCGATCCTGAAATGTATACGTTCGGTGTCGTTACAGTGGCTGCCCTGGGAATACATGTTACCCGTCCTGCTGGTGCCGCTGGAGGGAATATCGCCGCGCGGGCGGGGAGGGGTCAGGGGTCCCCAGTTGACCTCTTTTGACTTGCCACATTATTGCGCTCTTTTTGTCGCGTCGTGGTTCGGTTTGTCATTTGTGTGAAGCTTTCTACACGCGATAAATGAAACCAAAGTTACGGAAGTGACGTCGCACATTTTGTCAGTCGTGCTGCAGAATACACACTACACCCCCGGTGCGTTCACCGCCCGTGCCGATCGCACGGTCGTTCGACGGAGTGACTGCCACTGTTATTGCCAAACATTTCAACGCCAAGAATTTCATAAAACTTGTACTGATAAAGATATATTACAGATATTTTTATATGGGAAAGTAGGTTTTTGGGTGTTCATAGGGCTTACGAACTATCGTACGCCTGGCTTAAGTGATCACTTTACACAATGTAACGTTCACCAATTCCACCCATGATTGACTACCATATCTATCAAATTTTTGGAAGTTGTATATATTTTTAATTAGCAAAACTTGTTTCGTATGTTAGTTGTATTTTTACTACCGCCTCCTGCAGTCGAAAGCTTTGTCATTCCCATACCACTTTCTCATATAAATATATAGCTTCGTCTCTGTGAGACATCTATGATGTGTCTTGATTAATGATGTCCCCCTGGCGATGAAATCCAGTATTGTGTTCTTGAAAAATTTGGACGTAGTCAAAATATTCTTGCGTTAATTTTATTTGTTTCTCCTTTCGTCGTTAAAAGGCTATAATTATTTTATTTTGTGCACAGTTCCTCAAACGGCATCCACGTCGACATTGTCGACACACGACTCATTTGACTAGACTTTACGAGGTGTTATGTTTTAAAATTAGATTTCTTTTATCATTTTGTAACCATTTAAAAACAAAATCCAATGGTTAAATTACCTCCACGGTAAGAACTATCTGATGGTGGCTTTACAATATAACCTGCTTATACATTTTATGAAACCAATAAACGATGGATATTTTTAATACGCTTCCAGCGTTCTGTGGTTACGTATCTTATCAAAAAATTATCATAATAAGCAAACAATGGCTTAGCATAGCATATACTTGTACATACAAATAACCTTTTGCAACTAAAAAAGCCCTACGTTTAATACTAAGTTAGGTAATTTAAAAACTTATTTATGAAAACTTCTTCACATTTTATATTGGTAAAACAGCACGTACTTTAAATATAAGAATAAATAGCAATGAAGATGCTTCAGCCTCATCAATTTTTATGAGTTTTCAAATCAATTTTTTGAGATAGGCCACGCTTTCATATATTGATACAGATAACGGCATTAAAATATTATACTTAAATAATAGAGGTCTTCGATTAGATATTTAGAAATTCTGGTAATTCAAAAATAATTTAGTACTCTGGAAAATATAATTCTTAAACAGTGCAATCTAATGAAAATGTGGATATTTAATATATTTTCTGCTCCCTCCTTTTCGCTACAGATATGGTTCGAACCCTGGATCTAGCCCAAGTATACCTCCTTCCATTTAAGAAAGACAATCGAATTAGTATGTGTAAGACGTGCGTACCAGGCATTATGTTTCGTTGTGTTGGTGTTTATACCTGTAAAAACCATCACTGTGCGTCGTAAGCACGGCTTACACATACTAATTCGATTGTCTATCTCAAATGGAAAGAGGTCTAATTTTTTTAGTATTTATTTATACAGTAGATATATAATACTATTTTTTATAATAAATGAATGTTATTACATTTTAAACACATTATACTCCCCATAATATGAGCCAATAGCTCGAGCTTATGGGAGGAGTATTTACAAGCCAACTTGTACAAAATCAGAAACCGTTTAGAAGTAGTAATTTTTATTATACAAAAACCATTTGAGACATGTGGGCAATGTTACAATACATCGTTGTCCAAAACCAAGGGTTTGACTTCTTTTTTAAACTGTTCGTATTTTGGAATGTTTCTTGAAATTTGTTTTGTGACGTCAATGTATTGTACCATTCAACTCCCAAGTATGTGTAGTGATGTTCACTACTCTATACAATTATATTATACTCTATTCATCACTCTGTACAACGTAATGTTCACCAATTCCATCGTAAGAATATCCACACATTATCAATTTTTCTTAAAGTTCTATATATGTTCCAAATTGAAACTATATTCATAGGGACTATTCTTGAGACATCTGTCGTCCTTCCCGTGAAATATCATACATAGATTTGGCAGCTGATAATGATACCTCTATATTTTTCATGTGGAGTATTGAGCAACGTTCTTTTTAATGTACACGATAGTTTTCCCAATTATTTATCATATTAACTACTTCTGTGCAAAACCAATTAACGTCCGACACCAAAAAGCTATCAACTCGCGTTTCAATTATTCGTTCTTTGAAAATACATTTACACGGGGTTACAGTCGTTCTATTAATATTTCTTTTTAAGCGGATTGCGCAAGTTTTAGTTGTCAAAGTGTACAATAGTTTTGCAACTTTCAAAAACGATCTTTTATTATTAGTTTCCTTCCATTTTGCCCCCCTGGCGCACACGTGGCACAACTTTGGACAACGTGGGGTCACTTCGGGGATGACAGTTAACAGACTAAATAATTTAATATTGTCATCTTCACTTTATTCTTTGCGTAAGTTTAATTCTTTCTAAGACGAAATGGCAGAACTTATTCGTTAGACCGAAGAAGAGAGCCTGGTTATTATGGGTCTTGTAATAAACAGAGGCAGGATGTAAACAATACTAAGAGTAGATCGCTTCGACCAAATGCTGAGAAAAATTAAAATGTTTCATGTGAAAACTATTTTTTTTTTTGTATTTTGACACGATCTCATTTATGTATATCAAATTTCATATGTAATTATATTATATGTATTATGTAGTATCTTTCATTAGTATCTTTAGTGTTTGAATAAAATTGTTTTTTAAATCGTGAACACCTATTTAAATTATTAAAATTGTATACAGGGTGTCTCACAGCTAGTAGCAAAAACTTTACAGGTAGATTCCTGCCTTGACAAATGAGTAGAAAATTTGCAAGCAACCGTGATAGAGATATGCAATATCAAAGTTTGAATTATTTTCAATATAGTTCTGACATATTTTTTTGTAAAAAGTTGAACTATCTGTAAAACTAAATATACAAATAAAATAGAATATCCTTTAAACAGTTGGATTTTTAATACACCTTTTCCTTTTTTTTATATGCTTCAACAGGCCATAAGGCCCAAATACAAAACCAAAACACATCACAAAACTCAGTGACCTCACCGGGAATCGAACCCGGAACCCACTGTCTCGCCCACTGGTCTATGAGGGCCGCCATTGACAATAAAGCATTGATAAAAATAATGTTGACAATAAAGTGAAAAGTGAGAGTTTTTTTAAAGCGCTTTATCTTTATCGCTGTTTTTGTTAGAAATTCTACTGGGCGCTGAATAAACACATTAAAATACAAATTTCGACAAAATACCCTTTTCGCTGGGATCAAGAGTTTTCGGACGCCGCGTAGAAAATTGTTGGGCCGTTTTCATTCAAAATATCTGACCCTATTAACTGCTGTCGGGCGACTTACGAACTTGATCGTTTGTACTCTTAACATAATAATTTATTTCCGCATTGTTATATAAGGGTAGTGTTTAAATATAGACAGTGTAATAGCTTTTGTGGAAATCCGTTTCCGTCTGATTTTAATTCGGAGGATTTAGAGATGTGGCATTTTTAGATTTTCTTAAATCCCTAGAAACGTTTTATGTTAAACGATACGAATGGTAATCGTTATTTGTATTATTTTTATTAATTATGATAATTACGCGCTCATGGGTGAACTTCTTGTGTGCTCAACGTTGAGCGGCGTGGTTACGTTGGTTTGTCTGGAGCAAAGTAGATCTCCATTTCTCATGGTGTGGAGCAATGTTGTTTGCAGTCTCTCACGCGGACTGAATCGAGCGCTATCTTTCCAGCATCTTCTTTTCTTCTCTTCTGCCCTGGATAGCATCACCCAATCCGTGCTTCTGCATCTGACTATCCTTTCGCACCACCCATGAATTTTTTTGTCTTCCTCTCGATGTAATTTGTGGAAGATCCATGGAGGTCGGCTGGTCAACAATGTGATCGGGTGGTCTGCGTCCAACGGGGCCATACCATCTCAATTACCTTTCCTTCATATTGCTATTGATGTCTGTGACGCCCAGGCCTCCACAAATGCCTGAACTTTTTATTACATGACCATATTAGTATGCGCATTTCCTTTATTTTTAGCTGCCTTTTGTAGGTGCTGTAAATAGTCATTCCTTTGTTTTATTTGGTTCAACTACTCTATGGTTTAAATTTGTCATGCCCATGAAACAGACATATATAACTTATCTATATACCTACTGTTTCACGGACACGGCACTTTTATCCTTTCTGTATACCCATGGGGTGAAACGGTGATGGTTAGTTAGTTGTAATTTTGATTGTATTTTGATATATTATAGATGTCTCATAGAGACGAAATTATATTTTTTTAATGGGAAATTAGGTATGGAAGTCTTTTTTGTTGTTCATTGGGCTTACGATATATCGTACGGTTGGCTTAAGGGATCACTTTACATAACGAAACGTTCACCATTTCCACCCATGATAGAGTACCACATCTATCAAAATTTTTAAAAGTTGTATATTTTTAAGTTTTACAATCGTTTCACATGTGTGTTGTAATTATCATAAGCGCCACCGGCGTCCAAAGCTTTTTCATTCCCCCCATCAAATACAGATAATGTTTGAAAAGTTTAATTTTTAGTTTTTTGAGTATCATTTCTGAAGGTCACATTTTTAAGGTATTTTATTTAAAAATAATTTAAAAGCTTGGAATAAATGTTTTTCGTTTCAACGTGGGCGCGGAAATTTCGGCTTGAAAATTCATTCGATTTAAGTATCCAATGTATATAATATAGGCGTAAGGATTTTGCTGAAAAAAGTTTTTTCTGTTTAATAGTCGATCGAAAGTTCTATGTAGCAGCTTTCAAGTAAATATTTGCCGAGAATTTTTTTTATAAAAATTCAGATATTCGTCGGATGTACGGAAAGCGGCGTTTGAGCGAGTTGCCATGCAAAAATATATCAGATCTAATTTGTTGAGAAATCTCTCAAATATCAAAAGGGGTAACTACTAGGTACGGAGACAAGTAATTGATCATGTCTCAGTCATAATTTTAAATTGCAATACAATTTAGTCTCGCACCTTCTAGCATAATATTTATATTACACGATAACACGCATGCGTAGCATTGGAAATAAGTTCACATTTTTCGTTGTAGGAGCGTACCCGTACTAAATACCGAATTACTTAAACTGTATTCCAGTAGAATTGAGTACATTTTGATGGATTAATTTTTTTTCTTCTTGAATCAGAACCGTTCTGAATTTGCTTTTTACTCGCTATTCTTTATTTTATTATTTTTTTGTTAAAGGTTTTAATATTATTGTTTAATTTTATATTAATAAATCATTGTTTATATATATATTTATATAGCATTTTAATGATTGTTAATTTCTTTTTAAATATGTTTTATTTTTATTAATTTTTTGGTTTATTATTATGTAACGTGTTTTATGTTAGGTAGGTATGTAAAAATTCTTGACTTTATTTACACTGTAAAATACCACTAGATAAATACATTAATAATGTTAATGTTAATTTTCAGTTTACGCAATTCAATATTTTGCCCCTTTTCACAAGATTTCCAGGCCATCTTCTCTTATAGAAAAACGTCCAAAACATTGAAGGACTCGTCTTAGGGTGAGTCTCTGTTTGATTTTTATTTCTTGTAGTATTGAGACATTTGTGCCTCTCGCTTTCCACTATCCACGGTATACACAACATATCTCCAACACCATATCTGAATGGCATCAGTCCGCTGTCACTTTTTTAAAACTATTTTATAACTTATTTTATCATTCATTAATATAATTTTTTAGATAAATTACTTAAACTATAACACATACAAAAAAAACTATATATCAAAAACAAATCTATTATTAAAATGGATTTAAGTCTTGACACCGTCTAGCAGGCTTTAGAGAAATATTGTAATTTTAAAGAAGGTCGTTACCACAGCCAAAATATATGTCTCACTTAGAAACGTGGATGAAATTTGGCAACTTTCTATAAGATCAGTGCAGCTTAATCGGTATACTTGTCTACCTGCATATGAATATTCCGGGTTCCAGTAATGTGATTTAATTATTGTGGATGTATTTCTGAAAAATCATCACAAAGAAAATGTGATTGACATATATATAATATTTCGATATCTATATTACCCGTACCCTTTTGCTTGCGACTGACTTTTAAAATTGTACATCTTCAAAAGCTCTTGGCTTTTCGTATCTCGAAAGATCTTCACCACTGTGAATGTTCCTATCGTGATTCTGTCTTCTCTGCAATATTTCAGGATTTGGCAAAGAATATTGAGCGCTACAATATTTTATGTTCATATTTCCCGTGCATTTTCTTACATAAGGTCGTCGGTTCTTTAGATATCTGATTACCTCCTTAAATTTTCACATCCTTTCGCTAGAAACGCTAGCAGTACCGGTAGAATACATTCTGTAGATTTAGCCGTCATTCAAACCCCTTTACTTTGGTTCTCTGTCGGTTTGATCGGCAATTCGTCTCTGTTATGAAATGGTACATCTTATATTTTATTGCTTATTTATCTGATTTTAAAAATAATTCTGACCTGGGTATTTATTTGAGTCAATGATGGCAGAGGGCAGACCCACCGCTTACCCAGGACCGTTTTATAAGCAAAAGCTCCTATATCGGTCCTACTCATTCGCCGTTGGCATTTTTTAATGCTAAAGGCAACCGTGCAACCCAGCACTGCAAAGCAGAATTGGGCCGCACGGCTGCCATCCACAATTTTTCCCTCATTGTCCCGTTAGTTCACTTCTTTATTATTTAAAAAATATACATAAACCACCAAAATATTTCAATACAGAAAGTAATATTTCAATACATTAACACAATCTATAAGCGTATACAAAACACTAAGTGTATAATAACAGTATAAAGGCATAAAGGAAAACACAGAATGTAAGGAGCAAACAGGTCGGGACATTTGAGGGTATAGGAAAATAATTTATTTGAGTCAGTTAGTTAAATTGTACAACGGTAGATCATTTTCCTTGTTTTATGGAAACATTGATCTTAGCTGCTCGGCAGTCACCATTGGCCGCCAGGCGCTTGGCCATTTTATATTGTACTAAACCTGTCTCGCTAGAATGAACTGTTTAGACAAAAGGTTCACATTAGCTTCCTTCGAAAATGGTGCCAAATGATCACTGTGTGAATGGTGCCAGTGCCATGATTGTAATCCCGGGAAGACTAATTTTGATTACAGGGATTTCGAAATTGCTCATTCGCTCAATAATATTAAATGATAAAAGAAACGTCAAGTACGATTTATTTAAGATATTGTTACGAGATTCTAAAACGACAAGAACTGCACATTATTGGTTTTAGAATGATTTGGAAGGACCTGGGATATGAAAGTATATGCGGGAAGATTCGAGAGAGAACGTTCCCTATAAAAGCACGGCGTGTGAAGAACGCAAGTTTGACAGCTGCGATTAACCACAGGAAGCGAAATCGTGGAAACATTGAGAAACAAGCGAAATGTGAAATAGAGAGAATAAAATGTGTGTGGAATATTCTAATAGCGAATTAGTGCAAATTACAGAATAGTGTTCCAGTTTCGTTTGTGCCCAGTTTGTGTTTAATAAAACTTAAATTTATTTTAAGTGTTATTTGGTTCCCACCGCCGGCACCAGAAATCCGAGAAATTGTATATTTAAATTTAAGTACACACGTGAGGGGTCTTTGAACAAGATATAATAATGCCATATCAACAATTTGATGTGAAACAACGCATGAAGCAATAGCAAACTATAAAGTATCGATATAAATTTGGTTTCTCCGAAATTAAGCCTAAAAGTTTCAGGATTATTAACTTGAAAGAACTGGGATTGGACGTACTGATTTATAAATATTCATAAATTCATACTTAATTCTTTCATTAATTTATAAATATTCATAAATATGTAATGTTAACTGTGAAGGGATTCTGGGTTGGATTCCCTAGTTGCGACGTCTGGTCAAGGTATATCGTGTAGTTATCTGCCACGTTAGTCACAAGCGCTTTGACCACATACCTTCCGTATTTTTTGTTTCTTTTCGAACATTTTTACACAAATCCTTCTCCCACCTCCCCTCTGACCCTCCAGTGTCTACAGACTTCTTAATGATCGCATTTTCCCTGTTTTCAGTCAGCCATTTTCAAGCTTCTTACATAGAATGAATGAGGTTAAGAAAGATTACATTGAGGGTAGTTTTTATCATTCAGCGTCCATTTTGTTCTCGTCGGGGTCGTAAAGTTCTTGATTTAGTTTATTACTTTACATCCCCCCCTCCAGCTATCGGGGGCTCGTAAACGCGTTTCCCAGTTACTGCCTTTGATAAAGTCTTTGTTTTTCTCTACTAGTTTTTCCCAAGAGATGTTTCATCTTATACGCCAAGTGACCCTCTCTTTATTACCCCTCCAGCTGACAAAGTATTACCCTTTGAACGTGCATTACAAAGTAGTTATTTTACGGTTATTTAAAAGTTGCGAAAAGTTTAGACTCGCCGAAAAGTCGTAGCGCAGTGATAATGTGAATATCGTAGTAAAAATATACTCACTTATCACGCGCCGTTTCTGACGCCCGACACGCAACTCTTGCCTCATCCTCACTCATACATCTTCGCATGCAAGCTCGAAAGTTGTCGATCCTAATAGGATTATCTTTCGTTATCTGGTCAATCTGGTGATGACACGTTTTCACGCCTTTTCCTTCTCGCGTCGTCAACATTTGCGGCATATATTTTTCTTATCCTACATTCGCTCAACATGTCCAAAGTATGTATATACGTTGCCTTGTTTGCATACCATAATATAATGGTTAGCTGCCGAAATTTTATTTTCAATAAGTGCGACTATTTTTGTTGCGCTGGATAAATCTATCCATTTTTTATTAAATCTAGAATATCTGTGATACAAAATGATGTTTTGTTACTTCCTTTCTTTTAACTCGTGGCGTCTGCTTGCTTGTTTTCTTGACGAAAAAACTTTGGATCGATTTTTAACACTTTTCCCGTGATCCAATCGAGCTGACACTTTGCAAGCAGACTCGTGGCGACGATCAAAAAGATCTATCAAATTTTCGTTAAAAAAAATAAATAATTATAGTATTATTTTGGATTTTTAGAAATTTTAATGGTTTTTTCAAATTGGAACCATTACAAAAGTTTGATTACTACCAACGGCGCCGGCGCCCCGATAACGTCACGGAATATTTAAAATTTGAATTAGGTATAATAGGTACTTCACGACGAATTTCGAAAATTTATGACAACTGGTTCACAGATGACAGCACGCTTCGGTTTTTTGGGAAGAAATCAAATAATAAAGAGATATTTTCAGAGATTTCTGACATAGATATTTGTCTAGACATGTTTTATTTTCAGTCATTCAATTATTTAATTACATGATGGTAAACTTAATTTACAAAGAAAGGGAGTAAAATAAAAACTTAGTTTTTATGGGTTAGTTTTTTTTTTATTGAATTTTACAGTGAGTTGCAATTAAAAAAAAAAGTTCTATGATGTTTAAGACTTTAGATGTAACAAATACAGAGACACAGGTATAATGAAAATCTCTATATAATACCTAGTTGGCTTCAACTTTGATTTCTTTATGTACCTCTTAAGGCGTGAAAGTTAATCTTTCTGTTAAATATAATGATAATGAAGGTCGTTTGTTAGTCTGCAAGAATCTCGTAAAGAATAATTATTTATTAAAGTACTTTCTGGAATGTTGGGTATTAACCCTACATTACCAACGCGAATTTATAGATCATTTATATTAATGCATCATTACACCGACGGAGACATTTTTTTTTGGTAATCTGGTGTAGTCGATGTAATATATTGTTGTTCGTCATGTTTTAGCATACACAAGTAACTAAATTGAATCGATGTATAACCACTTTTTCCACTTCAGAAACTTTTATATAATGCTTCTCTGCTTTGTTTGCCGAGAGCTTTTGTAAAGTTTCTCCTATCAGGTGTGTCTTTCGTATTTTTATTTCATTTTATTATGACAAAAGTGGTTTGAGAACTTGTAAGATAAAGAAGTTGGGAGAAAAAACCTAGACGACGCATATATTTTAAGTGCATTACTATTCATGGGTTGAGAGCCTTGAGTGTTCGTCTATCTATTCTGTATACAAATCCTACTGTATACGACCGATCTGAAATAAATGTTTTGATAAAAATAGTTAACCTTTAGGATCCGGCGCAAAACATATCCCGACATGTGTATTATATTGAATATCATCTGTTCGAAAATTTTAACATTTGCATTCTAGGACCCCGAAGAACATATATTCATTTCACCCATCGAACACACCATTCGCTCCCTGCTTGGAGTGAGTCGGAGGGTATGAAATCGTTCTTGCACTGTTCATTTTAGGGCCCGCGCAATCTTATTTCCTCTATATCCCGGACGGCGTCGGGGACGTACTGCTATTTTTTTATAATATATATATTAAAAAAGTAACCCATAAAAACCAAGTTTTTATTATACTCCCTTTCTTTGTAAAATATAACAACAATTAAAGACGATTTAAAACATATAACATAACACTAAACTTACAGTAATTTATTAAATTTTTAAAATGTCAGATGTTTTGAGCGTTGATAAGACACTTCATGCTTCGAAGATTAAATTCTAAAAACATTTGTAAGTCAATTTAGATTTTCGACATTCGTAGTGAAGTACCTATTATAAATACCGACGGAGTAATTCAAATTTAGAAAATATTCCGTCACGTTTCGGGCCGCTGTGCTAGTAATCAAACTTTTATAATGATTCCAATTTGAAAAAACCAATAAAATTTCTAAAAATCCGAAATTATACTATAATTACTTATTTTTTTAACGAAAATTTGATAGATCTTCTTGATCGTCGCCACGAGTCTACTTGTCAAGTTTCAACTCGATTGGATCACGGGAAAAGGGTTAAAAATTGATCCAAAGTTTTTTCACCCGGCAAGCCGACAAGCAGGCAAGCAAGCAGATGCCACGAGTTAAAAGAAAGGAAGTAAAGAGTGAATTTGGTGCTAGGTGTCTATATCGTCTATAATCAGAATTTATTTTAATTCGTTATTTTTGTTAAGTTAATTTACGTTATTGTAAAATTAACGAACATTTCATGAACCATATTATCATTTTAATGTAACATTAAACCTAACCGTAATTACGATACTATAAGTATTGAATTCATCAAGCACTCATTCACAAGTAGCTCCAAATAAACATTGACGTTGATCCGTGTGGATGTACTGAAACTTATTAACTTTGTAATTCGGTCTTGAGGTATTAGTGTGATTACTCCATTCGTGAATTACTTCAACTGACAAAGCCACCGACCAAAAATAAATAATGTTTTTACGCCTGACGTTTAATGATTGTACGTGAGGTACACGTTCTCTTTTGCATGGTGCCTCCGTCGTTGCTTGTCAATTTGAAATCTGCGGATCGTGATGGGGCGGTGAGGGGGTGTCGCGACCTTACAACGGTGGGGAAGGGGTGGCGCTGTCGATCGAAACATTTCCAGCAGGAGCGCATGAGCAAAGTGGAGAACCCCCCATACTCCTGCATCTCCACGTCTTTTCGGCGTAGAAAATTTCGTAGTAGCCTGTCCTCCGGCCCATTCTGCGCTCCTGGTAGTACGCTCGTATAGCTTTATTATTTTTTTAAGCGGAATGTATTTTTAAAGATGCCGAGGTTTTATTTGAAAAAATAAATGCAGCGTGACGCAACAGATAAAATGAAAGAACGAATCGAACTAAAGTGTAGTTACGTTCTCAGCACGCCAATAAGGGGACGAATATACCCTTCGATGTCTGTGCTCCTGGTACTTTTGTATCTCAGAATCAATCAAATGACTCTCTTCGTTTATATGAATACTCTGATATATTTTCTGAAATTAATAAATCGATCGATTTTACTAAATAAAATAATTTAAAATGTCATCAATGAACAACATTAAAAATTAAATTTATTTGTGTTTTCTAAATCAATGAAAATCCACGAAAACTCTAGTTACCGGGACATTCAATATATTAACGCGTAACGCGTTCCAGTCGCCAGCGTCCGGGAAAATCGCCTGACACAGTTTGGTTTACAGGTCATACGGTAAAAGCTGGTACGCTGTGCAACTTTTTAATGAAAAGTTTTGTGGTCTCTGGTAGCTATAAATGCGTGTCAGTGAGGTAGACAGTATTTGCACGTTGCGTTCTCAATATAGCTGCCCTACGCCTATTCATATATACTCACAATAGATTGTTCCAGCTTCTACAAACATGATGTGCATACGTGCTCAGAGCCAGCGTTGAATATGGCGTTACTACATATATTGACTTCATAATTTCCGTGACGTTAGTTTTGCATCTTTATGAACATACACCCTTGAAAAATCACGGAACATGAAATGGTTTGCGTCTTTGCTAAGCCCTAGTATATAGTTTATTTTTGACTCTCCACGGCACACACCTTTGAAAAATCACGGAACATGAAATGGTTTGCGTCTTTGCTAAGCCTTAGTATATAGTATATTTTTGACTGTCCACGGAGATGCGGCGGTAGCAACATGCATTAAGTGGCTGGTTCGGATTTGCTGGCCGGGGATCAAGCCCCATCTCAGGCCGTTAAATTTGATTTTTTTAACCGTGAATTCGAACGAAATTACGGACGTTACACAAAGTTACGGGCGGACATTCTTGTATTTTGTATGTGCTACACCTTGCACCTACACAGCAGGGAATCTAGTGAAACGAATATGCTGACGAATTGGCTATATATACCATTATTTCTGATATTTACCCACTTCTACTCCAGATGAATGACATACTGTAAAGTGTTAACAAGCGTATTGATGACATATTTTCCGAAAGAACTATCTCGGTTATCTCCATATAAAGGTTTACACCGAAAATAGTTGACAGCCGGATGTGTGAGTGTGGTTTTGGAGGAGGAGACCCTCGATGTTGTAGTTTTTGCCTGCCCATCAATTCCTTTTGCAGCGAGCTGGTCAAGGAAATTACATTAAAAACGAGGGGTACAAAAGTGTTGAAGGCAGCAATGTCTCACTGTGATAAATACAAAAAATCTGCCACTATTTCAAAGATATTTCTCTGGAATCTATGAAACATACATCTTTTTTAAAAACGAACCTCGGTTTTTCTCCGTGGATAAATAAATATTTAAATTTGAAATATATTGCATGTTTGCTACTAAATGTGTACATTGTTTCTTTTGCTATTTACATAATTGAATATTGCTGTCTTTGCTATGATGTTTCAGTCCAAAATCATTTCATTATAAAGAGGCCATTTTGTCACATGACATCCTTGGCGGTTGAATGTTTGAAGTGATTATTGCTGAATTTAATTTTTACACTGCTAAGATATTGCTGTCTTTGCTGTTAATAGTGATTTCGAAACACGATTTTAGAAGGAACAAGCTGTATTTCCTACTAAATGTATAATTCACAACATTCTAAATTAGACACATTTTGGCAATCATTTAATGCTAAATTAATAAAATTTAAAATTAAATTTAATACATAGTTTTAAACCACTTATTGCTATCCACATATTCGTCAACTACTCGTTTAGATAGGGAAAGAAAATCAGACAGGGACAGAATGTCAACCAGGTGGGGGGAATGAAAGAGGAGGGGCTAAGCGAAGACAGAGGGGACAACTTTAAAATCGGACTATCAGATAAATTTATTTGTTACTTGGCTATTATTTTTGATTATTAATTTCTAATGCTTCCAGATTGTTGAGTCGCGAACCTATTCCGTTTTTGTGTAAAATTTCTGGCCCTGTATTATTATCAAACGTGTGATCAAATTTAATTAGATGTTCGGCAAATTCAGAAAACTCTAAATTTATTAAGCATTTCGCGTGTTCTTTTATTCTAATATTTACGTTTCTCGATATTTTACTAATATAGAAAGCCGGAAAATCATTGCAGCTGAGTTTATAAATATTAGAATGGTTTAATGTGTTTTCTTTGTCTTTACTGTTACTTAAAATTTATTAATAAGTTGTTTAAAATTAAGTACTTTATTTTATTTTAAATTTAATGTAATGTCAAGCCACAAAGTGTTTTCTTGCTTTAAAAATCTAAATTCATCATTTAGTTTGATGAGATACTAAATACTAAATAATTTTTTTTTTAAAAAAAAGGTGCTGACCCTAACATTGATGCTGATATTCTTGCAGATAGATACCTTATCATTGTTCAAAAACTCACTCATACACAACATCCATTTTCTAAACGATGACATGAGCCTATAGATCCATTAAATCAATCATTCATTAAATACTAATCGCACTACACTCAAACACAAAATATATAATATACATAAATGTACATGTAAAATATAATTAATTGTAAAAATACATGATACTAGAGCGTGCCGAAGACACTTGTAATTGGGATAATGGGCATAGTCTTCACTATAATGTTTGTTATCAGAGTATCATGTACCTATTATCCTGTTAGTGTCTCTAATAAATAAAAAAAAAAAATAAAAAAAATAAAAAAAATATATATATCAATCACAAATTTTGGTAAGAGTCGTATAGTTAGATTCCAAAATACATTGCTGAACGACGGCATTCATTCTAGTCAAGCTGCACAGGCGGCCGATCTGCCAGCGCGTGCGCATGCGCGCAGTAGTGCTGGCGCAACGAGAATCGCTGAATGAGTGGGTGAGAACTTTATTTGGGTGCCATGGAAAATTTTTCACTTCAAAGTAACGATACTGTCATGATGTGTCGCGCGGTTATTATTTATCTCGCTAGGCGAGCGGAAATTTGAATACATTGCTTTTCCGAAAGCTTCGTGGAAATGCCGCTCGGTGTCCCAGTTCCGTTTCGCGTTTCGCCTCTGCTTTGAAAATGATGTTCTCAGCGAGCATTGCCAATAACCCAACATTATTTTTTGTTCACACACATTCAGTCTTGGCACAATAACATGCAGGGCTAGCCAGTTGGCACTTAACAAATAGTGTAATAATTTAATACCCCGTGCGTGAAGACTGTGAGCATACGATATGCCGCTTTGTACATTAGGCTCTTGTTTTATGCGCGCTTTATTTGTCAACTGTAGCAGCGAGCGGTGCACATTCTCATTCAGCATTTGTGGGTCACTATGCGAAAGGTTTTTTACATCTCCTTCCTCGCTGTGTGTCATTTGCTTCGATGAAAAATAATATTCTACTCGGTGGACGATGTGTAGCTCATTCATATGCTACGGTTTGGGAAATACTTTTAACTAGGCCGGTGGTCGTAAATGTTGGTAAAGTTTTTGCGGTCTGAACGGGGTTGCGAATGAAATAACACTCCCCTAATCTCCTCAAAGCCTTCGTATTTTGTGAAAAATGATGTAACTTTTTGCGTATCTTGGTATTATAAAAGATACTAAAAAAAGCTTTTCATATACCAGTTTTTTTTTAAATTCTATAATTTTAATACTTATTTCATTATGTTGAAAATTTCACATTCTCAATAAATTAATAAAAAATACTAATTTTAGACCATAATATATCGAAACTTTTTTATTTTATTACATTAGTAATATGTCCTTTATTTGAGCTTGTAAATGATTTATTAACCGAATAAAATTAAGATGTAGATAGCTACTGTTTCATCGTCAGAAAGTTAGAACATTGGATATCTTTGATGTTTATATCGGTAATCTTGTGGTTGGACATAATTATAAATTATATCTATGAAACAAGAAAACTTTGTAAAAAACGATTTAGATTTATTTAATGTCGACATCAGTACGACGCACGAGTTTATTTATTTAACATTATGCGTCTGTCTTGATGATGAGACAACAGTATGGAAACTTGTCGGCGTTGAAGTTAATTAATGTGGTTCAATTAAATTTTGTTACTTTGCTAAAATTTATACATATTTGTCAACAATTAAAATTAGTATGTCATTGTCAAAAATTTATTTTACCTGTCCCTTATATCCTGTTATACAATACGATTCCTGTCAACGATTCTTAATTAATAAGTTATTTTCAAAAGAATTATAAAATTAAATATCGCAAATTAAAGAAAATAAAGAATATTAACTGTTTGAAATACACTATGTTATCGAATTTATATATTTTTCTTTCGAATCACATCAAATTCAATGTAAGTTTTAAGTATATTTTTTATTAAGTTTATTGTTCTAAACTATTTGAAGGGTTGTATTTGAAGTACACTTTAATTTCGGCTACTCCCTTATTATTTATTGGATCCCCATGACAACGCCCTCTAAACCGAGTAGCACTTAAGCGTTTGATTAGTTTGTTAAATTAATAAACCCCCCCATGTCCAGAAATTACCCAACAAACTTTATAATAAATATGTTAATGATAATTAATTAAATCAACGACACACATTTAGATCCGAGCGCTCTATTAATCTTTGGAAATCGCTCCTTCAACAAACACTTAATTAAATACCTAGTACAGCGCTCCGCATCGATTCGAATCGGAAGGGGAGGGAATATCAAGAAGGAATTTAAATGCTCCAGATTCTCTCCGGAAAATGGCAAATTCTGCACCTTTCCTTTGGGCTCTTTAATTCAGGAAGAATGTTTCGCCCTTTGCCAGACATGATCTCCGCCCGGATGCCTCTGACCGACCACTTTCCAGGCTTAAAGCAGTAAAGTCCGTGTCGTTCGGATGGCTTCTGATTCGCTCATTGTAAAAGGGATAGTCCTTTTATTGCGCAACTAGTCATTTACTTAACAATTTGTAGGGTTCGAACCGTGTGGCGAGTCTATGCGTGGGAGGTTTTTGATTCAAACGAGAGGAACGCTTCTGTTTGTGTCTGAAATTTCAGTAAATATTTTAGCATAATTTTTAATAATTAATTTTTAATGACTGTTTATGAAAATATATCCGGGAAAAAATTGTGCGAAAATATAACGCGAATTTTCTTATTTTTTGTTATCACCAAAAATTGCGTATTTTCGTACTTAATTTATTAACCGGTTATTTTTTGTTAGTAATTCATTATTATTTTTAAAAAAAGTAGTCATAAAAAACAGTGGCTTTTTGGCATAATGATTATGATTCTCGCCTAGTGATCCAGTGGTTCGATCCCTATTCCAGGACACCAGCAAGTTAGGCCTATTTTTATAGCACATGCGTTTAGCTTAGTTCGAAAGAGTAAGAATATCGATGCGAGATGTATTCCGTGTTCGCACTACTTAAAAAAAAAGTTATATAGAATATCTATGACTGTAACTTAAAACAATATTGAGGACAAGACCAAAAATACATATAGGAAATTATTCTTTTCATATATACCTACTTAATTTTAACGACAAAACTAACCACTCGTAATATTGTTACTATGTACGTATAATATGTACAGTAATAATATTACTTAAAGGTATATTACAAAGTACGTAATAATATTGGCTTCTAATTCTAATTCTAATCGCAAATTTTTCTATCTTCCGTTTTTTAACCTTTCCTTACATGCTTCCAAATAATCATTTTTAACTTTTGGTGAGTTTGATGAATTTCAGATTCATTTATAATGCTTGTAACAAGCTCTGTGTAGACGATTAAAAATGAAAGGGGTGGGTTTTTTTTCCTCTCGCGTTGTGTGAAGTATCTTGTAAAATGAGGAACACGGGAAGCCCAAGGGTAGGAATAATTGTTCAGTTTTAGTCGGCGAATTAACATGGTATTTTTTCGAACCCCTTCCCTCCTTATGTTGAATGTATATTCTACGAGTTTGCTCATATTAATATTTATTTTTCATAGCATTGTTATGATGTTTTTAAAAATTGTCTTTGTTCCAATTATAGAAGCGAATGTTTACCACGAATTCGTTGTGTATTTTTTGGCAGATTTTAAATGTTTATTCAACGGGGTGCCTCGGTAAATTTGTCATGAAAACTGAGTTTAAAAATTTCGTAATATTTTGTATTTTCACTTTCACGAAGCAGGTGTTCTGCCACCTTAGTATACTGTGATATTACTCTGTCATATAGGTATACAATGGTAATCTTTTAAAATATATTTTAAATTATTTTAAACATTGAGGGTTATTTATTACTTACTTTTTCATTTATATATTCTTAGCATCAAATTTTAATAATAATATTTGATAAATTGAATTATTTTTTCTCTGTTGACACGAGAGTCTAAAAAATGGTAACTACGCACTATCGAAGTCTCTCGATCATTCATCATGAATCAACTACATTGTTCTCGAAAAACCCATAATCACTAGAAATGTGGAGAAACCGGTCGAACATCCGCGAACCAACATTTACATATAAAAGTGATAACAAGCGCGCGCGGCCAGAGATGTTTTGACAGCCGCAACAAGACCACACAAATGTGAACCGTGCGACTTGACCAGAGACGAAAATCAAGCGATAGACACACGGCGCTAGTGCGAAACTGAGCGGAACGGCCTGGCAATAGACGATAGTACAGCGAAGATTCTACTGATTAGCGCAAATTACGAAATTTAGTGTGAATTAAAGGACGGTGTTCCGATTAAAATCGTGTCCAGTGAATTATTTAATTAATTAATACAATTTTTTAGTAAATTCTTGTATCTAATTTGCCACAGCCAAGATCCCGAGACAATATTAAGCGTACTATCTTATCGAGATGTGGTAGGCCCGTTTTAACCTTCGGGTACCGGGAAATCAAAAATAGGAACGGGACCGGAGCGGGGTATAAACGGGACTCCAGTCAAATTTGAGTTTTAATTAAATATAATGGTTTGAAAATTCTTCTTCTTCTTCTTCTTTTTCTACCCCTTATCCTATTGGGTCGGGGTCCCTGCACCGCACAGGAGGTTCCAACGCTTCCTATCTTGGGCTGCGCTTTCAACGTCAGCCCAATTTAATTGCAATCTCGTTTCGCAGCAGTTCTCCAAATATTTCCGCCAGCTCCTCCTCCCTCTGGTCTTGCCTGGAATATCCGCTTTGACAATCTGCCGGCATCCGCAAGATATGTCCCAACCACCGTAGCTGTGATTTCTCGTTTGCGTGTTTCTGATTCTATCCCTTCTGGTAACTCCTACTGTTCTCGTAGAAATCCCATCTCGGCGGCCTTGAGCGGGTTCTTCCGGTCAAGATCCAGTGCTCGTGGCCATAAACTAGTGTATGGTTTTATTCTATAATATTTTTAATTCTACAATATTTTATATAATATTTATTTATAATTATTCTATCTAATATTTTTAGTATTCTACAATATTTTAAATTACATTTGTCGTATAAAGATTCTATTAAATTTGTCGTCATTTTATAAGAAACCGTAGTATTTTGACTTCTCATCACTCACAATCGTCCGACTGACAGAGGTTATGCAAGCATAATGAAGAAAGTGTATAGAATATTGTATCGTATAGAATATTGACGATTGTCTGAAAAAACACATTTTTTTCTACTTTTGACTGTCTTACTACATATTACCATTTTATTTTCTTTGGGTGTTGTATTCTTCGGGATATTTATAAGTAATTACATTTATAAGAAATACCAGTTCAGTATCATTAATAATTATTAAATAGTTTTAATAATAATATTTTTGGGATTAGGTTGCACCCCGTTCCGGAACGGGAGTGTTAAAAAGTCTATCGAATCAATGCGATCAATGGAATGGAGAATCTTGTAAAAATAAAAATAAAAATTTTTAAAAAATAAAAAATTTATTAAAAAAATTAAATGTATAAAAACGAAAAAAAACAATTGATTTTTCACGTCTCGCTTGATTCGTCGGCTATCAGGTGCGAGTTCGGGGTTCGATTCTCCGCCTGGATAATTGTATTTTGTTTTACCTTTTGAACTGAATTTTAGTAACTTTTTTGATCCAAAAAATATTTTTTATGCGGGTGTGGTATGATACATGTATTTGAGAGATGCGACGCTTTTTTTTACATTAATGAAATAAATCCGCATTTTGATCTATCTATTCTATCTATTGTTATCATTTAGTTGTCGAGTGTTTGTCGTGACTGCCATGGTATGATAATTTGAGTAAAGTTCTTATCTTGGTCAATATCGAAGCCGTTGTGTTTTCAGCTATCGCTTGCGATAGGCACGATTTGAGTTTGCACAAAATTATTACATTTGCTTTCGTGTGTACGATATTGTGTACATTATAATTAATTATTCTATATAGCCTGTCGGACTATCGCTAACATACATGAATTATTTATTATATATTCACCCATTCAACGTTTCTGTGACCGAAATTGGCCATTTTATTGATGGACTTATTGGAATGTTCCGAAAATAATGGCGCCTTTAATATTACACTACCTGTAAACAGTCAAAAATGACGGAACATTGGTTCGCATCTTTGCTAAGCCCTAGTATATATTTATAGTATCTTATAACGGTCCACGGAGAGGCGGCGATAGCAACACGCGTACAGCGGCCGGTTCTGGTGTGCTGGTTCGGGATTCAAGCCCCATCTCTGGCCGTTAAATTTTTTTTAGCCGTGAATTCGAATGTAATTACGTTACACGAAGTTACGGATGGACAGACAGACGGTCATTATTTTGTTCGACAGTAATTATTATTGATTGATAACTTTAGTCGATCTTTACTAATAAATATTTGTTTTTGTTTTACAGTAAAAATTACCGTATTTATTGACTCAAGCATATCTTAAATTCATCAGAATTGGAATTGAAGAATATAAGACTATGGTATAATTTCTGCATGAATGCACTGACTGGTGAAGCGCTGATTATGAATCGAGCGCTAGGGCGGATACAAGTACTGGCTGCCCGCGTTCTATCGCCATTCTCTCCTCGACTATCCGCTTTGTGAATTTAACTTATTTGAAATTTGTAATTTATTGCCTTTCCTCAGAGTCGGTACAAGTTATTTTTAAAGGATAAACTTAATATCGCTTAGACACTTGAGAAACTGAAGACATCTCAATAAATGTCACCCGTGTGATGGAACCATCAAAAATTGAATGTTTCATTATGATAATAACTAATAAATAGAACGCCATATTCTTATATTTTGGTATACCACTTTTGCTTCTGCTTCATCCATACATCTTCTCATGCTTGCTCTCTACGTTTATTGAGGCTTTTAACAGGGCTATCCCTGATATTAAACATGTTCATTCATGTTAATAAATAAATCGTGCACGCATACATGAGTGGTATTTATGTACGTATATTTTTTACTTGTGAGGATGGACGGAAAGATCGATGTTTTAGTATATAAAAATTACTGAAACAATACACTTTTTGAGACAAAAACCTTTATTATAGATACAATAAAAATGTAGGATAAAAATCGTTAATATATATAAATTATTTTTTGAATTTTCGCCGTTTCTATACGATCTAGTGGCTGGGCACGCCAGGCAGTTGCTTGTTAACCTTTTACCTTTGCCCAGCCGGCTCTGTGTTTTTCGCCCTCCACAACTGGCGGGCGGTTTGCTCTAAACAAGCATAAAAATCACATAAAAATAATGCCTTTAATATAAAACATATCACATTATTATTTCTGGTACTAAAGGATTCCAATTGAACAAGACTTTATTTTTATCTTCACTTCACTATATTCGTTATGCTACATGCAATTCACTAGAATATGCTCGAACTTTCAACAAGCTACACGCTATATTAAATGGATCCGCCCACGTTATTTTCCCTGGTACCGAGTTCTACTACGACAAATAAAGGGTTGGTTTTACAAACAAGACTTCTTTTTTCTTCTTCAAGAAAGCTTTTTTAAAAATAATTAATTTAGATAGCTTACCTTGGTCATGGTCCGAGTTGGATTCATTTATTGTTGTTACTTTTAACTGTTTACATAATTTCCAGTTATTTTATATTCTAATTTTTACCATTACGATAGGCCACGAAACCCAATTACTGTAGTAAACACAAAAAATACCCAAACTTGAAATAATTACATGTTCGAATCCCGGTAGTAGTTAAAATATTTTTTTCGTTTATTTGATTTTTCTGTATGTCTTTTGTAATTGATTAAAAAAAAAGTTTAATAATTCACAGAACTTTGTTCTGAAATTGCAACTTCACAATAATAATGCGTTTATTGATATATTTTTTTGCTTTATTCTGTTGTAAAAAAATATTAATGCATATTTTTGTTATTAAAAGTTAATTTTTTTACTTGCTCGTGCCGTTTTATTGTTTTATGTACAAAGCTCCTACTGTATAATATTATGCATAAGATATTAAAAGTAAGGGAAGTATGCAAATGTATGTACAAAAGTTATGCAAATATATGAGGGATATAAAAATAAAGGCAGCAACATACAAACAAATTTGAATGCGGTCGTCGAGGATCGCTAATTTAGAATGTACTGAATTTGAGATTTTATAGGAAATATAGCCTGTAAATTAATAAGAAACATGATTTTGGAAGGGATAGATACATAAAATCTAGAATTACATATAGAAGATAAGTACATTCTAAATTAGTAATCCGTGATAACTGCCATTCACAATTTTTTTTTTTGGATATTGCTGCTTTTGCTTTTAGACTCCTCATATAGTATGATATTAAAAGTATGATTGCTTCACGAATATAATATAATGTAATAATTTTCTAATGTATATAATAATTTAAAATTACTTTTTTTTACACAAAAAGTACATTCTTTAACTACAAAGTACCATATATGCCATTTAATCAAAGGATTATGGAACAATGGTTAGTTGTTCGTGTTATTTTATTAAACCTTTTGTTTTTTTAGGACCAAATGTAATATTATTAAAAAAAAGAATAAAACGTTATTGTTTAATAATAGCATTTTATGTATATTTTTATATACTATGCAATGTCGACTTACATTCGAATCGAGCATCTATATTTTTTATGTAATGAGACATCCAGAGAAATATTTACGTTTCACAATACGGAGAAAGATGTAGGATTGAACACAAAGTATGGCACAAAAAAAAGAATTTCATTTTTGAGAAGAATCCAAAGATATATCAAAATAGTATCTTGAAACAATATATATACCTAACGTAATTATGTTCCTCGTATCAACTTTTGCATAAACTTTTTTGGGTAATAATACTCCAAAACAAAACAAGAATAATAATAAAAAGTAATCAATTCACAATTATCAAAATGATGCTAGAAAAATTATAAATAATGACATTCAGACGAAGGATTGAATTTAATGTACTTCTCTTTATATATAAAATTATTAAAGGACACAACGCTTTTGAAACAACGTGAACATAATCACTGCACAAGAAGAAAATATCTTCTTTTGAAAGAAAACTCTATCGTAAATTCAATCGTAGCGCAGTGAAATGATTTTGTATAGTAAAATGCCGGGGGAAGTTAGAGATGAAATAAATATAACAACTTTTAAGAGAAAGCTAAAGGAATGTATGATGGTATGTTTATGTAAATTATATTTATTTTAGGAAATATAAATTCTCTGTATAACCTACTTTAAGTATAAAAATAAAATAATATTTATGGAAATCGGTGCCCTGCAAGAAAGAAAACATCATCCTTCTCCGAGCACAAGATCTCCGAGAGGTGGCAAGTCTTTATAAAAATATTCATTTATGAATATACATTATTGTTATTTATAATTAATTAATATTATAACTTTAAAAATCATGGCTGAGGAACCTGAGGCAATGCTTTGGCTAGTCTTCTGCAGGGCTTTTCCGAGTCACAGTAAACAAAGTGATGATTGATGATGATGAAAAATTTGAAGCTTTGTAGCAATAGTAATCGCTCATCTTTAATATAGCAAACATATTTGAAAAGGTAGTTAAAGACAAAGAATTTTATCCAACGAAAAAACGTTCTTAGTCAACAGAAACTTTGGTTTTAGAAACAATTTAGACACTCAGATACGATTTCCAAACAAACATCCATTATTAACCATATTCCCAACAATGGCAAAAAATGGAATATTTATTGATCTACGTAAGGCATTTGATATAGTATATCTCGCACCAAGCTCATTACAAGATTAAAGATTTAAGGAGATAAGAATAAGGAGGATTACAAAACTATTTAAAAGAACGAAGTCAAAGACTCATCAACTACGCCCTTTGGTATTCCACAGAGAACGATCATAGGTACCACCCATTCTATTCGTTATATATTTTAATGACATATTCAAATTGCCTTTAAAGGAATATTTTAGCATCAGTGCCTAAAATGAACGGTTTGCTAGTGGCTTAATAAATGGATAATATTTAAAATTCGTCACCCCCTTTAATTTTGCGATTTAAAATCCGTCGGCGTGCGATTCATCTTGTCTGAACCTTCCCTAATTGTGCGCGCGGCGCTCCCGCCGCCCACGCTCGTAGCGCTCCGCCGCCGGCTCTACGCTCGGCCGTAGCAGATAAAGGCAGGCCGCCGTAGCGTCCGGACGTAGCGACCTCGCGCTTTCCGTAGACAAGATTAACAAAGCGCACATTTCTGTAGTGGATCCATAATATAATCTCGGTGGTTTTCCAGACGCGGTTAGCCTTCAGTTTTCGTTATTCGATCGCTCGTTTCGTCGGCACGCGATATTTTCGCACGCGCCGTTGATTCATTGCCCCAAGTGATTTTAATGTTATGTGATTATTTTTATTATTAGGGTCGTTACTGTTATTCGATTATATTATAGATAAAGTTTTATTTATTTATTTATTATTTTGTGAACATTTTCTGAAGTTTTCTGCTTGTCAATTGAATATCTGTGATTTTTAAGACTGAACCGACTGTATTCTAGAATAAGGCAGACATTAATTGGATAGTAGCACGTGAGGCACATCTCAGGTATATAAATACACTTTTCTATTTTCGTAACATATTTCATTCATGAGTTGTTTCTGTATTTTTCTTTGATCTTTATTCCATTTATGTTGTCTCGTATTATCTATCAAGCTGTAATAAATTAGTTAATAGATCCATCAATTATTCATTATCATATTATGCTTTTTTACTTTATGCACATTAATCGTAAGTTTTTTGTGTAAAGAAGAATTCATAGTTTATTTATAGTATTTTAATTGAATTCAAAGTATATTAGATTTAAATTAATGTGCAATAACAAGCCTATTTAAATGGCGTATAATATACAACGTGCACTTCTATTTTTAAATGATAAATATATTCATTAGTTTAAATTATAACATTGAAAGTATTCATTATAAATATAAAAAAAAACGATACATGCTCGTGATATTGAGTAGTGGAAATTACAAAATATAATACAGTTTAATTGATATTTCTTGGTTTTCAGTGTAAAATACCTTTCATGCTAGATCTTTGTGTAAAAGTTTTCATGTCAAATATATGTTATATAGATCGAAGTATGTATTATACGACACGTTCATTAATTAAGGGTTTTATGTTCACATTTTAGATTACTTTCAGAGACCCCTGACCTTTGGTAACCTTCCCTTCTTCGTTCTGAAATTTTACTGTGGATTTGGGCAAAGATTTATATAGCAAATCCCTACATTAATTAGGATTCTACCCGTCGAAGTACTTTGTAACCAGTTCACATTTCTATGCACACTCGAGTCCGCAACGATCCCTGGTCATCACTCAAAATTGTGAAGGGTGTGTAGGAGGATGATCCTTCATAACTGTTGCTCACCCTTCTGATTAATGTATTTAGATTATTTTTCATTATAGTTACGAACGCGGAATACGTGTCGCATCAATATTCTTAAAATGTTCAAATTAAGCTAAACGCTTGTGCTATGAACATAGAACTAACTTGATGGTGTTCTGGAATGGGGCTCAAACCACGGACCACCGGGTCACTAGGCGAGAGTCATGACCACAATACCACCAAGCTACTCTACTATAACTTAAGCATCCAAAATAATTTATTTAAATTAATTGATTTAATGCGAAATATTTTAATCAAGTAAAACCATTTGTCTTTTTTAAGGATTTGTTTGTTTTACGATCGCAATTTACGTCACAATTTTTGTTTGAACATAACATTGGGACCTACTGTTATGAAATTTTTATGCCCACTTAATTTCAATTTAATGATTACAGATTACATTAAAAATTGAGAGTACGCTTGTGCCCATTCTAGTCTAAGTTTTTTCATAAGTTTTTTTATAAGTTTTTTCCAAAATCACAATTCAATCGGGATTCTGTTTTCCACACTGGAACCTGTCACCCGATCTGCGAACGTCGGATCAATTCTCACACCGAGCTGTATTCATACTAGTTAATATATGATGAAAATTTTATGGATAAATTGATATTAAGAAATGGAATTAAGAAAATTAATCTGGACTTGAACCGCATGTGTTTCGCAATCCGTTAAAATAATAATTCATTTTGTTCCGGACGCCGACCCTGGCAACTCCAACCAGCCATAGACGGTGACGTGGCGCGGCACAGCAAGCCCAGTTCCGCTCCTTTGCTACGACGAGTACACACGTTTAGTACAGCTTCTCTCCACGTAACGGGCCTACCACATGCACAATATCACCACACTTTTGCACGCACGTTTATACACGGAACACCGTGCTTGTAGTTGGTGTTTTGTACGCGGTGCAACCGGCATGCGCATGCAAAAGTGTGGTGATACTTGAGCGTGTGGTAGGCCCATAACTCTTGACAATTCTTAACTACAAATCTACAATTCTTAACTACTTAGATTACAAGTCTTGGAATTTATTAAATATATTAAGTAGAATCTCAATATTCTTGCGATATTTAAGTCACCAATTGCTAAAATTCCAGTAATTAATTATCCATCCAATAGTTTCTAGTTTGTTTATTGTAAAAATCATTCTTGTAATCCGAAGCAAACCTATAAAAGTGTTCTCAAGTTTGTTTGCTTGTATTCATTATTTTTTATTGTAATATAATTATAATGGGTATAAAAGAACAAATTAACTTATAGATTATCAAAATATACATTTGCTTCTCCTCTATAAAAGTCGAGGACTCGTGTATAGCAGAGGAGTACATATATATGTAGAGAATAGAGACATACGTATTAAAATGTAATACGACAAAAAAGTAATCATGCAAAGAAGATAGTCAAGACAAAGTTATGAAATTTTTTTGACAAACAATATAAAAATAAAGGCAGTTAAAGGAAAAGGGGACAGTGGTGATATGTAGATGACTTTAGTGTTGTTACTGGATGTGGCTATGGGAGGCAAATGAAGCGCTTAATGCTAAATAAAGTTTTTATTCATTCACCAATGTCACTGGAAACAAATTTAGTTGGAGCATTGTTCTTAAATTCACAGTCACTAAATGTTTCTGGAATAATTCACACACTAATTATTGCACTGTTTCTTAATTCGCACAAATTATGCTGTTTCTATCGCTTCGATCAAAGACTTGTCGCCGTCAATTAACTTTGACACAACTGATTGCGCGGCGGCCCGCCGGTCCCTTTATATAGGTTATCGTTTTCTCGGTGTTTCGAGAGTTTACTTTCCAGTCGATTCCGGAGGGTTGTGGAGCGTTCCAGAGATTACGAGAGATTTCGGTAGTGCGTAATTCCTCCGGATTCCATCATCCCGTTACATTATGTTTGAATGCAGAGGTACATAAAAAAATCAGCATTCTCCATACAAACACTATTCAAAATATTTCCAGTCCCAAAGGTAGCAACTATATATACAAAAAAAATATCAATTATGCAACTCATCAAAGAAAACGAACATACAAAATTCGAAAAAAGAAACATCACCAAAATTACAAGCCAATTTTAAAATCTCAAAATGCAATACAAAAAAATATCAACAAAATTTCATATACCTACACAGGCATAAAATTTATTAACAATCTTCCAATCGAAATAAAAAATATACAAAATACAAAACAATTGAAAAACAAATTAAGAGAAGATCACAATAAAAACAACTAGACACCATTACCCTCAAAATCAAAAACATTTCACTCCACTACTTCATCCCATATATATAATGTAAAATATCTATATGTAAAATAATTATATGTAACAATATAAAGTACCTCGTCCGAGCATAAGAGCAATGCCCTTAAATGGAGAGGTACTATGTATAACACTAATATGTAATAAATGTTGTAAAAAAAATCTTATTCGAGGTGTATTGTAAAATCTATTCCATTCCAATTCTTTCCAAATTTTCCTATTTTTCTCTTTCATAAATGAATCCGCCTTTGTGTGGCACGTCATCTTCAGCTTGCCACTACGTGAATGAAATTCTCTAAATTGTGTCGTATGTTACCCAATCCTGAAGACGTAACATTTCAATATTGAAACCTGTAACTTTAAGAAATATGAAGGACGCTCTCGAATGCTGAAGTTTTTCCGTGCGCACACGTGACGAGCCGACCCGGAAATGTCAAGAGTTTCTGGTTCGGGCGCGCACGGGCGCTACATTGTATGATATTGAGGTGAGTGATATAATGTAACGCCGACTCGTGCACTACGTTAACACGTGGGCGACCTGTAATATCCTAGACCCATCGTGTGGAAGATTCCACGCGCAAAGGACTGTACTAGGCAAAGCGAACGTGTGACATTATAACATTCTTATCACCTCCTTTGGAATGTTCTTGTGCACAGGTTACAGTACGGAGCGAGGATCTTTAGCGTCATCTCCCTGCCACAGTTTGGTTGATTTTAATCGGTATCAAACATAATGATTTCGTTGTCTGTCCGTCAGTTCGTCTGTCTGTTTGTCTATCCGTTACTTCGTGCAACGTCCGTAATTTCGTTAGAATTCACGGCTAAAAAACGAAATTAAACATCTGGAGAAGGGGCTTGAAACCCGGGTCAGCAAACCGATGTTGCTAGTCCCGAGCCTGCGTGACCGATCCAAAATACAATACATACATATAGGACTTAGCAAAGACGCGAGCCATCTCAAGTTCCGCCCAGCACAATTCCGTCAGGGTTTAAAATAGTACCATTAGCTTCCGGCAGGAGAAATATTAAAAAATGTTCATATATTTTGATAAAAGTCGTTATTAATATTTCATGGATGTCGGTTATAAATTAGTAAATACTTTTCTTTAGGAACCGGCATGTAAAAGTACCGCCATTTTATGATTGTTTAGACAGCAAATACGTTTTGACTGACCGACCTGACTTCGTTTCCAATTTCAACTGACAATCCGGCTCTGCTCAAAATACCATAAATCAACGACTCCAAATCGATAACCTTGGAATTTTTGAAGAATTTATACAAAGAAGAAGAAGTTATACAAATTTCACGTCATTATTTATTATAGTTATTAATAATTTAATTTATGTGTCGGTGACCCTGCCGATTATTCCAACTTATTAATGTTTACCTGTCATATTTGGACTAAGTGTTTAATTTACACAATAAAATATTGAACGTTTTTATTAACAAGGAACGTAGAAAGGTCAATTGCTCCCCACGCAATTGAACTTTCCCCGTACTGTTCGCCCACTCCTTCGTTACCTATTCACAACTGGCGGCAGGGTTTCGTTAATTATTCTGATTTTTCTTTTAACTTTCATATTACGGTTTTACTTAGAGTATTTGAATATTTTCAACATCAAAAACCTTTTAAAAATACAACATTTTTATGATAAATGATTTTTTCCCGTTTGTATTAGGGGTTGTCCCGGAAAAAGGCTGATTTTGATCATCAAATTCAATTAAATATTTAACTTTTCGATAAGAAAACTTTATTAATCAAAGTACGGGCCATTTAATTTAACGCATTTTTGCGTATTACAATAAACGAAGTTATGTCTGTAATTCGCAAAAATAGTTATATCTGTAGTATGAAAGTCAGGCTAACTAAATTCTAGCAAAGTTGTTTGTGAGAGTGCGATTGATATTTGATTGTAATCTAACGTAATGTAAACTAACTAAACTAAGTAAAACAGATTTAACTGTCTAATGTCTAAAATATCGGTGATCATTTTCCGGATTACAAATAGTCGGTTAAAGTATCGGTTTAGATCACAACCATCGGACCACAACCATTGCAGCTTCTCTGTCAATCTGGGCTATTCTGAAAATAGCACTATTGGGATGTCAGATCTTTATCCCAATCTTGACAGGTGTGTATAACATTGTATTGCCGCCAATTTCGATGTTTTATGTTTGAGATGTTTGAAATTAATGAATTCAATCAATCAGAATGCTCTAAAACGTAAACAAATGTTAAGTTACTTACAATTTCTGATAATGAGCTTTCTAATTGACTGAATTCATTAATTTCAAACTTGTCAAATATAAAACGTCAAAAAAACGGCGTGACAATTTTTTTACAATAACTGTCAAGATACAGAAATAGCAATATTGCTTAGTTCAGAATACGGATGATTGACTTTTTTGCCGTAAATAGTTATCGATGTGCTATAAAAGGTGAAAATTGCTGAATTAAAACAATATGGGCCCTCTTAGATTAAAAAGTGCTGTCGCGTGGTTTCTTGCATTAAATCTTTCAATTCATCGTTTCCACCAGTAGCAGAACGTTCTCGTTCTCGACCCTCGTCCTCTTCTAATTCTAACGATTAATATTTAAACTTATCGAATCACCTCCGCATAGATTGTTCAGAAGTGGTTCCTTCACCTCATACTTTTGTTATCATTGTGTCAAAATGTTTCACCAGATTCTGTTTTAAAACGGTGGATACGTTCCATAAAAACTAACTAACTAACCACGCCGTTTTCTCGCTGGGGTAGGCAGAGATGATACCACACACCAATTTTGCTTCGGCTTCATTCTACTGTTGTTGTGGCTGTTAACAGGGCCATCCTCCAATACTTGTAGTATCTGATCGTGTCAGGTGTTTCGCGGACGCCCTCTATTCCTGTTGCCTTCAACACTCGCCACATGTATTTTCTTAACCATACTTTCGTCGCTCATACGTTCTACATGACCAAACCATCTCAGCACTCCTTTAATTAATCTGTTCCACACAGTGTTTAAAATCCACAGCGTTTAAAAAAATATATAGCAGATTTCATTGTGTAATAATTATAATCAATCCATAATGTCAAAAATAGTATTCATTATAATTTTTATATTTTTATTTTAACAAATAATATATATTTAAAAAATGGTTTTATAATTTATTCACGCTCACTATCAGACAATAAACGAATCCGTTTAGGCAAATTTGGTACCAAATCACTTTTATCATTTGTACTATTTCGTACCAAATTTACAGTTTCTCTCGTTTTGAACTAAAAATCAGTTATTGATCGCTATGATTGATTTTACTGAGTGAGTTGAGATCATTAGTTAGAAAATAATTTTTAAACAATCTCGATTTTTTGTCTTTTAATTTTTTCAGAGTGTAATGTCAAAATCGCGTAAAAAATACCATGTAAAAACAATCCATTATGCTCAAGTTAAATTAATTAATTTTTTTGCGTGTATTTCTTCTTTTTTTCTGAAATGGTTCTGAATAGTTATTCAAAATAAACGTTTTCGAAAATAATCGTCCGGCTGTATAGATATATAGGTATATCAGTTTGTTGTTAAACAAGAACACATATTTCCTAGCAAAGATCCTTCAAAATGGCACAATATTAAAATCGGCCATTATTTCCGGAACCACCAATTAAATTGCAAAAAAATCTCCATAATTAGAATCATTTATCTTTTAAGAAAATATTTTTAATAATTTCATTCTCTCCGACTTTTCATCATAACTCAGGCACTGTAAAGAAGGCAAATAAATAAAATTCTTAACTAGAAAACTGATACCCGAATTGCGAGACTTATTTTCCAGAACATTTAGAACTTTTCTAGTATTTATAACTCAATCTCATCAGTCGTTTATTAATTATACTTTTAAAAAATCTAAAATTTAATTGTAAAGAATTAGAAATAGCATGAAATACTCTTCTTTAAAAATAATTGGTTTCTCTGAAACGTTTATGAATTAAATATTTAAAAATACTGAATGTATATTGTTAAATGAATACAGAATTTATTAAAATTAAGTAGTTTAAATGGAATTGTAAAACATTAAAAAGAAAAAGTAAAAGAGAAATTGAATTATTTATGTCACGAACATGTCATGATATACATTTAGGGTGCATTTTTAAAATTGCTGTCTGAGTCAGTCGCGTGGCTTGTCCAGTAGTATTATTAGGTTGTTCGGAAAATAACGATCCATTTTAATATTTTATTATTTTGTTCGTTCTTTACTAAGAAATCTGTTTGACAGTTGGGGAATTTTCTAAATTTATTTGAGTTAGGCATTTAATTTGCATTTCCTTAATCCTTCAGAAAATATGATTTCTGTGCAATTTTTGGCATGAGTTGGCATTGTGCATCTCAAGCAGCACGCAATATTTGCCAAACACGGGGTGAAGGAACCACTTCTGAAGGAACAGTGCATCTTCGGTTTGAGTTTTAGTCTATTGCATAAATGGGTTTGTAATTGTAATTTATTCGCAAAATGTGTAGGATAAAATGGCTTTTACCTTCATTAATAAAGCGTGTTTATTTTTAATGTTTAATATTGCGGTTACTCTTTTTAATAATATTAATAATATTTTTTTTTCTACCCTGACGTAAATGACTTTGGTTAAATTTATAAATTCAAGTGGTTTGTTTGCTTATCATCACGCCGTTAAATGATGGTAAGCAAATAAACCACTTGAATTTATATATTTAACTAACCGGTTTCGGATACTATCATTTGTCAGGGTGAAAAAATACGTCAGGGTGAAAAAAAACCCCTTTTTTTTTTTACATATTTGAAGTGTTTGAATTTCATTAATAAAATCGGCCATTCATTTGTGATATTTTTTAATCGTATGTACTTACTTACGTACCAACCCATTTTACGTATAGTGTCTTGACAAATATATTGCTTCGTCACTGTAAGAAAAAGGTAATTTATCTTAATTAGTGATTATCCCTTCTTCTTTTTGGGTTCATCCCAACTCACTGTCACTGTCGACTGTTGTTGGGGTCAGCTCTTCTTGTCTTTAGGTTATACGTTCTTCTGTCCTGGATAACGTCACCCAATCCGCGCCTTTGCATCTTCCATAAATTTTCTGGATGTGATTCGGGGTAGATAGATCCATGGATATCGTCTTGTGCTCTGCGTCCAACGCGGCCATACCTTTTCAATTGCCTTGCCTTCATTATTCATCTTGCTATTGATGTCTCGCCCAGGCTTTCACGAATGCGTGAAATTTTTATTTTGTCTCTTAAGAACACTCCATATGACCATCTTTGCACGTGCATTTCAGTTGTTTCTAGCTACCTATTGTAGGGGCGGGTCTGACAATTTTCAGGTATACTGTTAATGATGATGGGAACAAAATCCAGTATTTGGTTCCTAAAAATTTAATTTACTCAAAAAAATATTTAAAAAATATGTAATAAGTGCTTTCATTTAAATCTCCAAAATATGTAAGTATTCCAAACGCAGATTGCTGATGTTTCATCTCCACTATAGTTCCTTCACCCGTACAGCATCCCGTGTATTGTTTTGTCAAATATATGTAAAAACATTTGACGGATGTTGTTCGGCTGTAGGCGGGTAGCCGACAGTCTGTGCGATAAAACGCCAAATGTTATCAAATTCTTCGTACGTGTTTATATTCTACTAATTTAATAATACAATTTACAGAATGGATTTTTCTTATATTCTGGACATTGGTCCATCAACCAATGTAAAAACAATTATTAACCCTTAGTTTGGAAACTATTTGTAGCTGATTCTTATATGACGAGGTTATTAGGTTGTTTATTTATTGATTCTATATGTAAATAAAGTAATAAGTTTAATGCTTAATAGCAAAATAATCTCATATGCGGACGATTCTGTATTATTAATAATTTCAAGAATGTTTAGGGATATAAAAAAGAATATTAATTGATGACTTCAACAAACTAAAAATCTGATTTAACACGCTATTCTCGAAAAAACTCGAAACACGAGAAATATGAAACTAGTCGATCGTTGGAGATGCCGACATTTACGTATAAAAGCGAGGACGAGCGCGCGCGAGAGAGAGTTTGTTTTGACATTTAGCAGAAGTCACAGACAAAGCGACAGTTATAATCGGCCAGTGAAGAAGTACCTAAGTGCTAAGATAGTGGTCGATGCGATAGTAACAGCATAATTAAAATTGTTCCACAGACGAGTGACGCGAATTCGTGATCAGTGACTTTGTGTAGTAAACAAAATGTTTAATCGTTTTAACTGTTTCTTTTGCCTCTGACACTACGACCCTGCGGCAATATTCCTTTTATAATAAATCGTTATGACAGTAATGAAAACTTAACTTGCACAAAAAATAAAAAATTCCATCGTAAATTAGAAATGGAAATCCCAAATAACATCTTTATTTATGAGAGATAGGAAACTTATGTATATATTTATTAGATTCTGTACAGGATTATTTGGAAAACATTAATAACCTTGCAGTGCTATATTCCTGCCTTGATTATGAGTCAAAAATGTTCAAGCAGCCATGACCTAATATAAATAGTTATGAAGTTATGCAATATCAAAGTTTGCATTTTTTTTTTTCAATTTTTCAGTTTTTTTTTTTTTACAAAACTTTGAACTATCATTACGGTTACTTATGTCGATTGCGAAAAAATTATTTGTTTCACTACAAGTTAAATAAAATGATAAAAACCTTGCAGAAATACCAATTCGATTTGGAAGGTTTTTATTATTTTATTTGACTTTTATTAAAGGGAATGAAATTTTCACATTCGATATAAGTTACTGTAATGACAGTCCAACGTGTTACAAAAAATTAATCAGAAATATTGAAGAAAAAAATGAATACTTAAATGTCGTGTATCTCCATAACTATCGATATTAGATCATGGTTGCTTCGATATTTTCGACTCATAATTAAAGCAGGAATCCTGCGAGGTTATTAATGTTTATACTTATTATTAATGTTAATACTGTGAAAGAAAATATCCGTATTCGGCGACGTTGTCAACTCGTGTTACCGTAATAAATTAAAGTTTTATTTAATAATAAAATGTTAAATTGCTTTGAAATATTAAACGCCTTACTTTTACTGTAAATATTGAGTATTCAAAGTGGAATGATATAATAAATATAATTCAATCACTAAATTCTCATAATACAGGGTGTCTCATTGCTAGTAACAAAAATTTTACAGGTGGATTCCTGCCTTGATAATGAGTCGGAAATGTTCAATGTTTGTTAAACGGAAGGGTTCGGGTTTGCTGGCCCTGGTTACGAGCCCCTTCTCCGGCCGTTTCATTTGTTTTTTAGATGAATTTTTATAAATTTACGGACGGACAGACGACGAAATTATTATGTTTATGTTCATTATTTCTTTGATTGTGACGTTAATATTTTATCGTCTTTTGTATTACTTCTAACATTCGACGTATCGATTTCATTTATTTATTTATAGTGGGATTCGATTTACATAATGCGTTTTTAATTAGTAATTTCTAAGGGCAGATGTATTTTAGGATTATTTAAAATGTGAATATTATAATGCACATATTTACGGGAATACTTCAGGTTTAATTGGTTTGAGAGGGCTGTTTCACTGCAAGGCTAGCGAAAAGTTAAAAAAATAAGTTTGGTTCCAACGCCACCTAATGTGTAACTCGTTCGCTTTGTAGCGTTTTCCCTCACTCTTTGATATGTTATTCTTTTAAATTTTGCATTCTCTTTGTACGCACTGAAAGTCCATTCACGAGGCCCTCACCAAGTATTTATGAGCCCATTGGACTCCCAAGAAAGGCCGACCGGCCACTTGACGCTTTTTTCGTATTCTTTGGCTAGCATTGGTTGCTGGGTTATTTCAAAATTGATCGTCAGGCGTATAAATAACGTTGTCTATTGGATCGAATGGTCCACCGTAAAAATTCAAGTTAAGATGAAATTCCGGGTTCCTTGTAGATCGGCTAATCTTCTTATCAATTAAAATATTTTGTGCTATTCTGAAAATAGCAATATTTGGATGTCAGATCTTTATCCCAACACTTAACAGACGAAAATTAAAATAAAAAACAAACGAGACGTAGGTATACGTCGGTAATCATCGTTCTTAAATAAGAAGATTTGTATATTTTCACGTATCTCTCTCAAAGTAAAAACCTTTATTTGCCTTTATATGTCCGATTTTTCCGGTCTGGCCTGACAGTTGCCCTCCGTCGCAAACGTAACCTCACAATTCTTGTTTCGAATAAAATTACAAGAAATAAGTACTAATGCAGCATTTAAAGCTTATAGAAAAAAGATGATTTCATATGCACTTACTAATTTCTTCTCCCACAGCGTCCAAATTATAAATTATGGCAAAATTGTCATTGTCACGTTGGACCATAGAAAAGAGATATATTGTTGGACTCTATTTATATTTGACGTTTGACGAATAACCTTCATGTACTTCTTTCTCCCTCTGACCCCACCACCGATGTATACCTGCGTCTCGTTTATTTTTTATTATTATTTTCGTCTATTAAGTGTTGCGATAAAGATGTGACATCCCAATATTGCTATTTTCAGAATAGCACAGACTATTTTAATATTACTTTTAAACGAATTATAAGGATATCTCGTTCAATCGTTCTGTGATATTAGAAATAATGATTCTAGAAATAAGAGGAACTGCTTGTCTTTTTCTTCTACCTCTTCACCCGCTACCCATTCCATTTGGGGTCGGCTCCCCTTACTTTTCTTTTCCACGATTCCCTGTTCTGGGCCTTCGGATTCTTCTCCACACTCCACCATGTTGTCCTGGGTCGACCTTTACATCTTTTTGTCTCTTGTATATTGAGTGCGTTATCAACTGCTATGATCTTTATGCCTCATTACTTGGTCGTACCATTTCAGTCTCGATTACTTCACAAGAGGAATTGCTTATAATCGCGGAATTGAGTTATTTTAGTAGATTTTGGATTAATCTGAAAACCCGTGGAACACAAAGAAATATACGACAAATTTCGAGAAAAAACGTTACCTATATAATCGGCGACGGCAACGCACTAAAATCACTGTTTGTTTTGACAACGGTTAAAGCCATAGAAATCGGCGAATAGGCAAGTGGATTGTGCGATCGACAAAAGTGTTCCAGACAATGGAATATTCTGGGCGACAATTATAAACTGTACCAGATACAAGTGGAATATTCTATTCCGAAATTCGTGCAAATTTCGGAATAGTGTTCCTGCTAAAGTTTGAGTCCAATTATTTGTGTTTAATAAAAGTTTGGAATTAATTACGAGTGTTTAAATTCGTATCAATTCGTAATAATTTCGTTGTCTGTCCATCTGTTTGTCGGTCCGTAAATTTGTAACTTGCTGGAATCAAAACTTTACATAATTAGAGTGTTACACGCAATCAGCGTGCGGCTCAAGCAACACTCATAGATCGAAATTACACGGTCTTCTCATTTTTATATTATTATTTGATTATATTTAGTTTTAGGTTTAATTGAATAGTAAATTTAAAATAAAAAATGGTTTTCGATTGATGAATTTTCAGCTTCAAAATCCTGCAATTATTATGTCCCGTGATTTTTCATGCATGTACGGCTAGTTTAAAACATATTACAGAATATTTTTTTATAAATTACTACAAGGACTAAAGTACATATTTTATCGATACATAGATATTTTTCTATGTATTTTTCTATATAATCTTTCTCTTTGTTTTTGTTATAAACGTGCACATATTAGAAGCATCCAATCCTAGGATCTCCGATCACAGGATCTAAGTCCATGAAGGAATCCCGCGATTAGTAAATAAAATCCTGAAATTTTTGGACAGAAAACTGAATCCATATTTTTGTTTAGTTTCGGGGTACCACAGTTACAATGCATTGTTGTTCCTGGCATATCATACCAATTTCGAATGTCCATCCGTAACTGTAACTAGAATCCAGTAACCGATCTCATTCCGTTTTCATCATTAAATAAAATGAAAACATTATTCCTTTTTCAAAATTAGTACGATTTCAAATAATACCTACACATTTTTGATTGATTTCCTCATTTGAAACTTTTTTGTTTTGGCTTATAAATATCCCAATAATAATAATTTCGTTGCCTGTCTGTCCGTACCTTTTAGCAGTGTTCGTAACTTTCCCGATTTTATTTGATCTATTTGATTTATTTTTATAATATATTATAGCAAATAGATATTTTATAATCCCGGGATTATCAAAATAGAATCAATTTTTTTCTCAGAATCAGTTTCACTAATCCATTACCAACATGCATTACCAATATGCACAGAAATTTTATTTCACAGGAAACAATGCTCGAAATTACATTATAAATCCATAGAGAACTAATTTATCTAGCTAAATTAACTAACCGTCACGCCGTTTCTATCGCTACTTTGCGTTGAAGTGTTAAGATTACAGAAAAAGTTTTTTTCGCATATCCACAACCGCAGCTGGTTCTGTTCCCACACTCGTACCCATCTGTGCCAGTCCGGTATCGAAAGGAACGAGTGACGCTTTATCATCTCCATTATTACATCTCGAGTTTTATTTACAGGATTCAGCAGTTTTATTTAAAAAAAATCAGTTGATGTTTTCTTCTTTTGTCGAAAAAATATTATTAAATATTGAAATAATTACCTCAAAGGTCTTCCATTTAATAAAAGTTAAAAGACGGCAAAAAGATTTCATTCGGATTTTATTGTGTTCCAAATACACCCCGTATTTTTTGTGTAATATCTCAAATATTTTTCTTATTATATTGGGTCTTTATATTTTATCTTTTTTCTTATTTTTTATCAAACAATAAAGGTAACAACATATTACAAAAAAAATAATATCAAATCTTTATCTGCCAATCACAATTATGAATTTCATACACACACACACACACACACACACTCTTAACAACAACAAATTTATACAGCTATTTACTCATGTATTTGTGTTTTGAAAATTATAATTCATTTGTTTTTTCCTCAATTGTTTTTTTCTTTGCGACACTCAGTTTACAAAATGAAAAACTTGAAATATCGCGTTATTTACGAGTACGAGTTCCACCGTGGCACCAGTGCTGCAGAAACGGCTCGAAGGATTAATGATGTGTATGGCGACGGTGCCGCAAAAGAAAACACAGTGCGTTTTTGGTTCCAACGTTTTCGTTCTGGAAATTTCGACCTGCAGAACAAGCCCCGTGGACGGCCGGAGACCAAAGTTGATAATGAAGAATTGAAGGCTATTGTGGAAGCGGATCCATCGCAAACCACATCCGAGTTAGCTGCAGGCTGCGGTGTTAGTGATAAAACTGTTTTAATCCACTTGAAGCAAATTGGTAAGGTGAAAAAGCTTGAAGGTGGGTACCTCACGAATTGAGTGAAAAATGACTCCAAAAAAAAGTTACTTGTGAGCGTGTGGTGGACTAGTGCTGGTGTCGTTCACTACAGCTTTCTTAAATCTGGCCAGACGATTACGGCAGATGTCTATTGTCAGCAACTGCAAACCATGATGGAAAAGCTAGCTGCTAAACAACCGAGGCTGGTGAATCGCTCTAGGCCACTGCTGCTTCATGATAACGCTAGACCACACACTGCACAACAGACGGCTACCAAATTAGAGGAGCTTCAATTGGAATGTCTAAGACATCCACCGTACTCTCCGGACCTTGCCCCAACAGATCACCATTTTTTTCGAAATTTGGATAACTTCTTGCAAAGGAAAAAATTCAACTCCGATGGGGCAGTCCAAACCGCCTTCAAAAATTTTATTGATTCCCGTCCGAATGGTTTTTTTAGTAAAGGGATCGATGAACTACCTATGAGATGACAAAAGTGCATAGATAGCAATGGTACATACTTTGATTAAATAAATATATTATAATAAAAAAAAATCGGCTTTATGTTCCTCCCATACTAAACGCCAATTTCATATGTAAGGACCTAATATACACGGTCCCTACTTAAACTATAAAAAAATCTTCAAAAAAAGAAATTTTACAGAGTTGTTTGAAGATTGGCTTTGCTTACAAAATGATGTCCACTTTTACGTCAATTTTTTTCTCTTAATTACAATTTTTATATTGCGGAGAAGAGTATTTTTTTTGTATTGGTAAAAAAAGTTTAAGACGCATTTTTGGTAGATGTCAGAGTTTACGTAGGAACCGTCTATATTAAAGTTGAAATTTATTATTATGTATTATTGTTGGTGATAAATTATTATTATGTATTATTCTAGAATAATATGACATTTTATTCTCTCTGCCCATCCCTCCAGAGAAACCGCCTAATGTTTAGTTAGTTAGTAATTATTCTTGGAAAAGTTATCGAGTGAAGGGTAGAAAATATTTTATAATATTAATTAATATTTAAAAAAAAAACGACATGCAAAATGTATCAGAACACATACATTCCAGATGGCTTCAAATACTCGTACTCATTTGAGCCATTTTACTGTCTGTGTTTTATTTTTTTCAGCATGGTTGTCATTTTTCCTTGACATGGCAAGTCTTGTTTTGCTATTGATTCATTTTCCATAGCTCTGTATGGAGTCGGAACATGTAAACTCCAGAAGTGATGAAAGAAACAGAAACACAAAGTAAAAAGTGTTTGTCGGAAAACAGAAAAATGTGGAATAATAAAGTAAGTAAGTAAATAAAGTAACCAGTGATTTTTGCGACGGTCATTCTCGGATTCCCAACGTACGTGCGTGCATCATATAACGCCGGAGAAAAGTCCACAAAATTCCGGGTAAACAAACCAACCATTCAACAAAATGCTCAACGATCCTGCTTTCTGAAAATATCGTCATATAACATCTTAGTCTACAAATATTATTGTTAAATACAATAAAAAGTGAAAAATAATTTATCGAAAACCAAAAATACATGCACTGAAGCCCACTGTCTAAGAGGATTTGAATTTTATATCGATTGACCTTCGGGCGTCACGTGTAATTTTATCATTTTATAATATCTCCTAAGTGGTTTGTCTACTTATTTTTTATACTACTGTCTACTTACTTATTATACTTGCTCATTTTCAAAGCTGATGTTCAAATGTGCAGTATACAAAAATATATAATATATTCAATGGCAGTAATGCGCACACCGCACACGCAATAACACGGTGTAAAATATTGACACGCCGTTGGCTCGCGGCCAGAGTTCCGTTTTCAAATATTCGTCCCATTCGCGTACCGCGTAATATTGACCGCGTGACGTAACGGTGCAGTTAACCGAGTATTCTTTGCGGTCTGTGCATAATTGTCAACGGCCTGCACCAATAACAATATGCCTATATAGATTTGACAAATTGGTAATGTAAATAACCCCTAAAAGATTTGGCTAGACCGAAAGGAGAGCTCCTCTATTTCTTCCCCTGCTTGATTATGCCTTTGTGTTATCTGGATGTCAATGAAGAGCGTCTCAACAAACTGTAACGTCTTCAAAATGTATGTATCCGTTTCATCTTCAACAAAATTCCATCACGTCTCATCTTTCCGCAATCTTCTCCATTGGCCAACAATAGGCATGATTGCAGATTTTGAAATCGTCTACTATAATGTAGGTACACGTCTAATATTACCGAAAATAACTTCATTTCAGTAATAAACTAAGTTTTTACGCAAATAATTGCATTTTCATCTACCTATTTTTAATTTCGCGCACAAACGCCCGCAGCTGTCATTTCGTCTACGTGACGTCAAGCATTGGTAAACATTGCATTGTGTCTATGACAACAGTTCAAAGACACGGTGATGGGTACAGAGACATGAAGTCATTCGCTTCAATTCGCTCTGACCGGCGTTTCAGCTAAAATGGCAGATTGTACAATTTTGTACTTTTATTTTATTGAAAATCTTATTAATCTTAATGTGTACATTAAAACTGGATAATTTTTTTTCATCCTTTCACAATATTTTCTTCTTTAAAATCACTTATTCTTTAATTCTTTAATACTGTCATCATGCCCATTCTCAAAGTCCTTTTCACTTCTCACTTACCCCAGTATCTAAAATCTAAATTCAACTTTATATCTAATCGTGGCCTTCCACTGCGTTTAGCTGTCAGCACTTTATAACACTGAATTCTTCAGCTCCTCTTGTTACTCCAGCTGTGGAATCAACTATTCATAGACATCTCATACTTGTCTCGTTATCATGGAGATAGTTTTTTCACCTATAGCGGAAATCAAATCAATGTCAATTGTTTCACTAAATTGTGTAGTTGGTTTTAAGAAATTATCAGTTGGCAACAAACCCGCTATTGTAATGATATATTTACAAATAATGAACGAATAAATAAAATAATAAATGATGTGATACAAAAAGGAGACTGATCAGAACCCCTTTCTTTCCTATCTTACTTTGTAGTCTTGAGAGCACGGGATTGCAAGAGGATAGGTTTTCTGATAATGTGTGGAGGGTAACACATGCTCCGCATATCGTGGAAGGCAGTAGAATAAATGCCTTCATCATAGAAAAATTAAACATCGAACGGCATCAAACCTCTCAAAAAACGGCTCTGAATTCTCAAATACTTTGGTTATGTTTCCAGTTATGAAAAAACCAAATAAAAAATGTTAGCCCAAGAAAGAGTGGAAAGTTTCTAACCGGAATAGGTAGCAACAGATCATCCAGGCCTATTAGTCGCAGTTTCAAGAGCTGCTCTCATTAGCCTGTTTTATTCTGGTTTCTAATTTGAACTAGATTCCAGTTTGGTGTTTAATGCTCACAGCAAACTGGATTCTAGTTCAATTACACGGTTTCACAGTAGAAATGTTGGGCTGGTACAATAGGCATGATGACGGATTTCGAAATAACCTTCTATAATGTAGGTACACGTCTGCTATTATCGAAAATCACATTATTTCAGTAATAAACCATAGGTTTTTATGCAAATAATTGCATTTTCATTTACCTATTTATAATTTCGCGCAAAAACGCCCGCAGGTGTCATGACGTCAAGCCTAAGTAAACTTAAATCAATCATTCATTAAATACTAATCGCACTGCACTCAAACACAAAATACATAATATACATAAATGTACATGTAAAATATAATTAATTACAAAAATACATGTTACTAGAGCGTGCCGAAGACACTTGTAATTGGGATAATGGGCATAGTCTTCACTATAATGTTTATTATCTGAGTATCATGTACCCATTATCCTGTTAGTGTCTCTAATAAATAAATAATAAAAAAAAAAAAATAATAACTTGCATTGTGTTTATGACAACAGTTCAAGCAAGTTCAAGAGACACGGTGATGGTTACGTAGGCGTGACGTCATTCGCTCTGACCGGTGTTTCAGTTAAAATGACCGAATGCAGAATTTTATACTTTTATTTCATTGAAAATCCTATTAATCTCAATGTGTTTATTAAAACTGAATCATTTTTTGGAATCATCATGCCAATCCTATTGCTTCTGTTATCAGAACAGAGTCAATAAAGCATGTCGCATTGCGTAAATATTTGGATCTTTATTTCTTTCCATCAAATCGACTTTGGGTAGTGACAACAATTTGTTTTAACACTTCAAATCAACACTTCTAGAGCTTTTTTTAAAGAAATTGTTAATGTTGCTGATTTAGACCAGTTTCCGGAGTAGTGAGGCTTATTGGATCGGTTACTTTAAAGTGTTAAGTAAAAGAACGAGGAAAGTTTTCCAGTAATAACATTTATTACAGATTCCGGATGTCCTTAAGTCACTCTTGATTTTTCAGTAATAAATGCTCCTGCTGTACTGGTTTCAAATGGTGTTGACAAGTGAAGAAAATCAGGTAGGTTGAGTTGTAGCTGCTTTTGTCTCTTTATCTTGTATTCGTCAAGCCATGATATCCAGGGGTTTTTTAAGGATTTGTACGAATAGATGGATGGATACACACGGGTAGTTGGCAATTTAGAAACATGACACTACATTTTCATCTGTGACCTTTCGCTTGATGTGTTGGTCTTCAAAGTCCGAGACAATTCCTTGGAAGTGTTGTAAAGTGTTCAGTTGTCGTGCAATACTCGAGATAAAGCTATTTTTAATGTCGCACGTTCGTAACGAACGTGCGACATTAAAACTAGCTTGTTAGTTAACTAGTGTTTTTAAAGAAGTAGAGATGTGTGCACGGAATACGTGTCACATCAATATTTCTACTATTTTCAAACGAAGCTTAACGCTTGTGCTGTAACCAACAGGAATAACCTACTGGGTCTTCTGGGATGAGGCTTGAACCCTCGATCACTGGATCACAAAGCAAAGTGTCTTAACCACCAGATCAATATGCACGTCTGAGGCCAACAAGCAAGTGACACTTTAATTAATATATATCACTACCTGATTTTTTAATTAAACTACTCTTATCTACTAATTGAATTCAAATTACAAGTATAAAATTTAAGGCGTATAAAGTTATCCGTATTAGAACGAGAACAGAAGACAGCAGTGTAAAGTGAGTCTTAGACAGTAGCGCCGAGATAATAACAAAGTGGCGGGTAAGTAATGTGAAAGGTCAAACGTTTTTAATTTACATAATTAATTTTTATTGAAATCTTATTCCCGTGTTAACGTTTTAATGTAAAGTTTATTCATGAATATACAAATACCAATTATGTAACAACAAATTTGTTTATTTTGAATAATGTTGTGTTGTGGTTACATCAGTCGGCTAGTTCAGTGTTGTGGTTTCGTTGGCATCTGTTTATTGTTTCGCCTAATATTGGAAGCGAGCGATGATGGAATATATGTTACGGAGAATTTCTTAAAATATTCAAATACTCGGCAGATGAGTCTTAATTTCCATACTTATGTTATACAAAAGCACCCCTTATTTCAAAATATCTTAAGGGTGTTTTTTTGAATGTTTATTGTTATTAGTCTAAATATATTTGTTATTTTAGGCAACGTTGTTTGATCATAAATTATTTTAACACATATTTATAGTATCTTCTTTGTGAAGTTTTCTGGGATATTTTGCCGTGTACATCTGACCTCTCTGGCCGAGGTTTCGGATCCCATTGCGGGGTCCATCAACAGGGCTGATGTCCACTGATGATGAACCCTGCAATAGGATCCGAAACGTCGACCAGAAAGGTCGGCATACACGACAGAATATTTCAGAAAACTACTCACAGAAGATTCTGAATTAATAAATATACCTACTATCACGAGATTATAAATTCGAGAGGAACTACACATTATCGAAGGTTTCCAAATAGTCTGGACGTTTTGGAATAGCCTGGAAGCCGGTGGAGCACCCGAGAAGTTTCATGAAGAGACTTCACTATATAAACGGCGGCGTTATCGCACCTGAGTAGTTGTTTTTACAGAGAGTGAAACTAGAAAGAGAGAAACGGGCGAAAAGATAGCAAAATGTGAATCCCTGCGATAGACAATGATGTGAAGCATAGAAGATGGCGCTCAAAGCATTAGCAGAGTCAAGTGGAACTCTCTGGGGAACTCTTGAAATCTTTGTCTTAGTTATGTTTCTGATTTCAGCTATTTAATCGAGACGCATCGTATTCAAGACAAAATAAACACAGAAAAATACGTTATATTTTTAAAACAATATTTTTTAAATTCAGAGTTAATACTTAGATGATTCAAAGGTAGCTTTTTGGTCTTGTGGTTAGGACTCTCGCCTCGTGATCCAAAGGTCTCGGGTTCGAACCGCACTCCAGACTAGCAAGTTAGTCCTATTTTCATAGCACAAGCATTTAGCTTAGTTTGAAAATAGTAAGAATATTGATGTGACATGTATTCTGTGTTCGCATCTCTATTTTAAAAAAAAAAATTAAAAAAGGTTAAGGTTTGTCTTAAAATTGTTATTTTGTACTGAGATTTACGCTTTTAAGGCGTTCCTTAACCTTTAAAACACTAAGTATTGACTCTGAGTTCGGGCCTCAGACGATCGCCTCGACGAATGCTAATAAAGCATTTTGCGTTTTCCATACCTCATTGAGCGTGATCGAAAGTAACCACCATAATTTGAAAACATTGACCCGAATTCAGATTCAGCACTAAGATGATTCAAAGGTTAAGGTGCGTCTTAAAAGTGTTATTTTGTACCGAAAATAACAGTTTTAAGGCGTACCTTAACCTTTAAAACACTAAGTACTCACTCTGAATTCGGAGCATAGTTCCCGAAGCCTGTACACGACAGATGAGTGAATACTCGGCCCGTCGCTGTAGGTGCGCATTTTTACACCGTTTTTAATAGCGAGTTGTTGTATGTGTCGCCATTATTTCGACAACTGCTACAATTTATGGGGCAGGCGTTGAACAAAACCGTGGCTCACGGGTAATAACGCCCATTTTTCATTTCCTCCCTGATCCTGTAGCCATCGTCCATTCCCTGTCGCCGATTCCCGGGGACATTAAACGCTCCGCGCCGAGCGGGCTTTAATGCCGGCTCCTGAATATCAAAATGTTTATGGTTATTGGAATGATGCCGCCTCTGTCGCAGCTTTTCACGAAAATGGCGCAAAAAATTATTTCATTTTATCAAGTTGAACGCCGAATCGCTCTTCGATCGTTAAAATGCTATTTTATGTCGGTCCCTAATGCAAATACAATGCCGTGGAATCGTCTCAGGTCGTGATGGTGAAATAAAATTAATTGATGTCGTTAAATCGTTAAATCTCTTCCATTATCTCCAAATCTTCGAGGGTATTGAAAATTAGTAAAGAGGGTATTAGAAATTAGTAGGGTATTTATTAAAAAATATATATATACAAATTTATACGAGTATCTTGCTGGTGTAATGGTTATGACACTTGCCTAGTGATCTAGTGACACGTATTCCGTGTGCGCATCTCTATTTAAAAAAAACTTTAAGCAATCAACAATAATTTCTGTTAAAAGTAACCTTGATATATTATAGATGTCTCATAGAGACGAAATTATATTTTTTATGGGAAAGTAAGAATGCAAGTCTTCATCATCAGGGCTAATGTAATGGACCCTGAAATGGGATCCGAAACGTTGGCCAGAAATGTCGCAAAATCACGGCATAATGCCCCAAACAAATATAGTAAAAACAAATAATAATAGACACAAACCTGAAGATTCTGAGTGGCCGTGAAAATTTAAGAATATTCTTAGGTATGTATAGAAAACGATCGTTTTGTCGGAAAAATTCATTTTCCTTAGAATTTTAATCTTTTGTTTCATCAATGCGTAGGTAGGTTTTGTATCCAGGGTTTCCAATTTGGGACCGACTGAATATGATAAAAATAGCCGATTGATAATATTTTTCATAAGTTTAATATCCGTTATCTACTGCATTGTAAGGTGAAATATGCGGTATTTCAATTAGGACTTTGACAAATGTTTTATAACTCCAACATTGGATGGCGCTAATGATTCTACGCGCGTTTCATTTACCAAATTGTTTGCTGGATCATTAAAGTGCGACCGTACTATTGCCAGTATCACGAATATATTACGTACCTACATTATTGTCATTAAAACTGCATTATCACCGACTTAATTTGAACGCACTGTGACATAAATCTGCCAATAACATGAAGCTATGCGCAAATATTAGCAATTCAGCCTCTCATTACTTTGTCATAAGAAAGACGTCAGGATGAAAAGGTGTGATTATCTATTCTTTAGATGTTATTCGGTTTTTTCTACGGTTCCTTATAGGATTATTTTTTACCAAGTGCAAGCAAGTCAAAATATAACATGAGATTGATTACACATTAAATATACTTGCGTATCTACGTAATGACCCAGATGCTAAAGAAAAAATAAATCTAGAAAGAGAAACGTAAATTTTTAAAACACCTTGACGATGAAAAGGTTTTCCGAAACTTGTTGGGGTAATCAATGAATATAAGTAGATTAAAACCAATAATAAATTTAATTTTTTAAAATGTCGATTTAAAAAGTTGCTCAACCAATTTAAAAAAAAATGAATCCGTCAAAGAATTATATTAATTATATTAATTAAAATCTTTGGTCGACAGAGTAAGGAATGAACAAATTAGACGTGAATGCAATGCTGGCTGTAGTGTGGTAGATAGAATAAAGAAAGGAGGTCTGAGATGGTTTGGTCATGTGGAACGTATGAACGAGGAAAGAATGGTTAAAAAAATATATGAGGCAAGTGTTGAAGGCAACAGGAATAGAGGGCGTCCGCGAACGACCTGGCATTACCAGATACAACAAGTGTTTGAGGATGGGCCCGTTAAAAGCCGCAACAACCGTAGAACTTGTATGAGAAGATGTATGAATGTGGCCGAAGCAAAAGTGGTATGCCAGGATAGAAGAGTGTGGCAATACATCCTTTCTGCCTACCCCTGCGGGGAAACGGCGTGATGGTTAGTTAGTTAGTTAAATTACAATATTTTGGTCTTATCGTGAGACTTCCACAGAAGTGCCAGAGCCTGCGCCTCATCATTTAAGGCAAGATTGCGAGAAGAAGGGCTCCTGGAAGACGAAGGATATCCTGGCTGAAAAACTTAAAGAAATGGTTGGAAAAGTCCACTGTTAACTATTTCGAACTGCGGTTTTACCAACATGATCACGTCATTCACTTGTATCAATATCACTCAATATCTTGTATCTGCAGTCATCTTACAATTGCTAAAAATATGTTGTGTTTGCAGGCATCACCCCTGGTGCAGCAGATCGCAGGAGGCAGTCGGACGGAGCCGCGGGAGCAGCACCAGCCATGGCGTTCGCGGGGCTCAAGAAGCAGATCAACAAGGCCAATCAGGTACGGTCCAATCTCACTTCCTCTCCCTTCAACTGACGCCGCGCCCAATCAGCACGACTTGTCAACTTAACGAATCTGACGGGCTGCTTGACTCACAATTGGCCTAGAAGAATCTCTGATATTGGACGAAGTGCTCATGACTTTTTAAAATTGTAATTTATTTCCTACATTTTCAAAAGTTAATACATAATATTAAATTAATACATGGTATAACATCTAAGTTTTACATCCAAAATGTTAAAGTTGTGCGAGATAAGCGATTTGAAAATTCGAATTTCATTTTTTTTTTAATTTTTCTGGTTAATTTTCTGTGAAAGATTGGACCATCATTAAAGTAACTTATATCGAATATTAGAAATTCATTGGCTGTAATACAAGTTAAATCAAATAACTAAAGCATTCAATAAATTTGAAAAATTTTTTTTTTGATATTCGATATAAGTTACTTTGATGATGGCCCAACGTTTTGCTGATAAATAGTTCAGAAATACTGAAAAGAAAATGCCAAACTTTAAGTCGCCTGTTTCCATAACAATTGACATTATGACATTGAATATTTAAAGTCAATTTTAAAAAAATCTACCTGTAAAGTGTCGTGGTCTAGCTCTGTTAAGGTCTTATTTTAAAAAATCAATGAAAATACAATAGCAGAATAATTTAAAAATTTTTACTACCTAGATATTCTGCATCCATCTATGAATTTTGATCCTTAAAAAGTATGCAAGTATTTACTTGTGTCGATCAATTTTGTTTCATATTACAGATGTCTTACAGAGACGAAATTATATTTTTTATGGGAAAGTAGGTATGAAAGTCTTTTGGGTGTTCATTGGGCTTACGACCTATCGTGCGGCTGGCTTAAGTGATCACTTTACACATTGTAACGTTCACCATTTCCACCTATGATAGAATACCACGTCTATCAAATTTTTGGAAGTTGTGTATATTTAAATTTTACAACCTGTTTCGTATATGTGTTGTAATAATCATTAGCGCGACCGGCATCCAAAGCTTTTTCATTCCCTTTAATTGACCACAGATGTCACTTAGATATTTATTTTTATGATTGGATAATATACCTTGATTTATGATGTCCCTGTGACAAAAATCCAGTTTTGTGTTCTAAAAAATTTGGACAAACTCAAAATATTCACTTCTGAGGTGTTTCTGTTTCAAATAATTTATTGAAATATTTCGTTGAGTTATATACATACGGCTTTTACATGAGTTTGTTCAGTGATTTTTTTTATAAAAAATGCAAATCTACTGTCGGAAAACATACCACAGGAGTGTATCCGTAATTATCGGAAAATTGTTGTAATTAATTGTGCGGTTGAATCGAGGAAATATTAAAATGACGCTCGCAAGGTAAGAGGGTAGGAAATGATGTCTATTGTATATTCTGCGAAAAATCTCACGTGTTGCGTAGTGGCGAAGGTGAATGAAGCCGGAATTTAAATTTATCGGTGGGTAGTAGAACCTGTCGAATACTTGGTACTATCGGCCGCGGTGTGACCTCTTTACGTAAGATGCTTGCCCCAGGATAATAATTGGATTAGGTTAGCGCCTTCATTGCTCAGCGTTAATTCCGTTAATTGCTTCCACAAGCGCAAACCGGCAGCGGCAGCGTGATGCCACCGCTCCCGACGGAAGGTGAGTCGGCTGTCTGTCATGACAGTTTCTATGATTACTTTATTGACTCATTATTTCTCTACGTACTTAAACCAGGGTCGATGCCAAGGTTTCAGTTACGCAGCAAATGTTTGGTTCCTCACGAGGATCTGGTCTGAATCGTCTTATTTTGAAGGAAATTCTTCTAACAGAGTGTTAGTTAAATGAGTATAAACCACTACCAGATTTTAGGTCTACCGGTTTCGAGACGTACCCGTCTCTTCGTCAGGACCAACACTACACTACTATGTTCACAACACTATACACCGCAACCATAGTATTTTTAAACTTTCACCAATATTTATCACATGCGTGTTAAACTTGCCTGCAGAACAATCAGGAATCTACGAGGGAGGGAGAGTGAGAGGGGGCGGGGTCTAAAGCGGGTGTTACCAAATCTTTTGTGAAAGTTAAATTAAAAAAAGGGTTGTATGTAAATTTTTCTCCTTGATAACGATAGATCTGAACAGGGGTATTCCTCCTTGGTAACTCAAACAAAATTATAATAAAAACCATATAATTATCGAGAAATATTAAAAAACTTCCCTCGTATAAAACTTATAAAAATGATATACTTCGCAATTTTTCCAATCGATCATAGAACATGGCGTAATTGCGTGGGGAGGATCAACTATGAGTGCACTCAATCCAGTAATTGTATCTCAGGAAACTTTTTATAAAAGTTCCTCAAAACACCAATATTAAGAAGTACTGATGATATATTCGACAAATTCGATGTTTTTGACATCATGCAAATATACGCTAAAACTACACTGATGTGCACGTGCAAACACAAAAGTACGAATATTAAAATGTCTCAAACCCCAATTTTTGCCATATAAACAAACAAACTTAATTTGCTAATCACGAGAACACACACTATATTTGGGCAAAGGAATTTCAATTACTTTCGGCCGAAACTTTTTAAGAACTTGCAAATACTTAATAAAACCCGGACTTAAATATATGAGAGGACACAGAATTGGTTCTTTACCCAAACAAAATAATGTCTTTATTAATTACATATTTCTGTTAAATTAATGAGATAATTACTAATTATTTTGTGTACTAGACACTTGTAAATGTCTAAATTGCACAGCTAATTTGTAAACGTCATTCAATCATCCCAACAGAGATTTTTCTAGTGAGACGGGTATAGTCAAACTCAAATTGTGTATCACCTGTAGCTAAGTACTAAATTAATTAAGTAATTAAGGAATCTTGACAGTTTCAATCATCAAAATGTTAGAGCACTGTGTACATTGCATAAATCAATTACAAAGATTCGCAGATGCTTAAGGCGTAGTAAAAGTACAAAATTGGATAAGATAATATTTTAGTATACAAGTTAAATTATAGTAAGCAACAGACAATATTATATTAAAATATTGGTATAACAAGGGAGGGAACAGGGATGGGGGAAGGTTGAGGAGGTTTGGGTCAGGGTAGAGGTTGAGGTGGTGAATAAAAAAAATAAATAAATCGGTAAAAACAAAAAAAAACAATAAAATCAAACAGTGCTGTCATGTACAGTGGAATTAAATTATGTGCGAAACTACCAAGGGATATTAGGGATGAAAACCATGTAACAACTTTAAAGAGAAAACTAAAAAAAAACGTGATACTTATACATGATTTTGTCTAATGCTGTATTTATTAGGAAATATAAAAAATATTGTGTTTCCTACATACTTTAGGATAAATATAAAAAAAATAATCCCCAGAAACGAGCCGTAAAGCACAGACTAAAATGACAGACTTTTCTTGTGCCAATTCTTTATTAAGTTTGATAAATAAATTATAAATTAGCCCGATACGGTGTCGCCATACCATCAAAATGTATAATCGTGTACGTAACAATGTCCCTCACTAACGCTATCAAGACGCTACGTTGCTATAGATGGCGTTGTTTTCAAATACTTTTCTCGTGGCTGAAAGGATGATTATGAAACAAGCGCTGTTAGATTGGTGCTTTTACGCGCTAGCGCAAAACACACATTTTATTTGTTGTGAAAATTAAATTTCAATTAGTGTTTTGTGAAAAACTGATGTAAATTAAGTAGAATTTCAATTATCCTATTATGTATTGAGTCTATTCTCTACAATCCCACTTTTATTCGCTAGATTTATAAAACCGTCGACTTAAAAATACCTGTTATGCGTTTTTTTCTGACTCACGTTTGTCTAATTTCTATCTTCGCACTTTTTTCGCTAGATTTACGAAGCCGTAGACTTAAAAATACCTTAAGTTATGCGTTTTTATCTGACTTAGTTTGTTCATTTTTTTATTTGTTTCATTAAATCGTTACACAACAAATTTTAGATAGGTACTATTGAAACTTGCTCAATAACTGCGAAATGGCGTTGTGGTGAATTATTTATATTATTAATAAGAAAATATTCATTTGTTGGATTATCAATGTGTTTCAACGCTTCGATTTTTATTTTTAGTAAAAGTTGTATTCTGATAACGGGACTATTGGCCCCGAAATATGTTAAATTATACAATTTAATTAATGCTGTAAATAACCCGCTGTCTTACACCTCTCGTAAGGAATACCCCACCTACAACACAATGTCGGAATATTACTGTATTGTGATCTATAATTATTTGTTTCATTATGTGATAGTTTGGCTGTCATGATATCGGATTGTAACCCACGCAAATTTCCACGCGAGCGCAGTGCATTGTCCTTAATGTTCCAATGTTTTCCGCAGCGGATTTCCGGCTTACATCGACCTAAAGTATTACGCCATCCCCGAGATGGTGTGAGGGGGGGTGAGGGTGCGAGCGGCAGCTGGCCTGCCAACAGAGCCAAGGGTGTGGGTTCGAACCCGCGTCGCCATCCGCACCCCTTGGCAGAATTCTTGAGCCGCCTGGTCTGAATTGAATGGAAAAATTATAAATTATAGAAGTCTCACAGAGACAAAGCTAATTTATATACGAGAAAGGTGGATGGAAGTCTCTTATAAGATGGCTAAGGGATTATAACCTGTATGAGCTGGCGTAAGAGTTCACCATACATAATGCAATGTCACCAATGCCATCGTACGAACATCCGCATATTATTAAATTTTTTAATGTTCTATACAGGATTATTTGGAAAACATTAATAACCTCGCAGGACTATATTCCTGCCTTGATTATGAGTCGAAAATGTTCAAGCTATTATGACCCAGTATCAATGGAGATATGCGACGTCAAAGTTTGCATTTTTTTTTCTCAATATTTCTGACTTATTTTTTGTAAAACGTTGGACTATCCTTACAGCAACTTTGATCGAATATGAAAAATTTATTCCCTTTAATACAAGTCAAATAAAATAGTAAAAACCTTTGAATTCCAATTGGAAAATTTTCAGGGTTTTTATCATTTTATTTAACTCGTATTGAAACAAATGAATTTTTCGTAATAGATATAAGTTACTGTAATGATAGTCCAACGTTTTACAAAAAATAAGTCAGAAATATTGAAAAAAATGCACACTTTGATTTCGCGTATCTATTGATATTCATGATAGCTTGAACATTTTCGACTCATAATATAGGCAGGAATATAGTCCTGCGAGGTTATTAATGTTTTCAAAATAAGCCTGTTTATAAATATGTTCGAAATCAAGAATCATTCATATATTTCTATGGTCCCTGCTACAGGCATCTGTTATTTTTTTTTCTCATTAACAAGTTAGTATACATAGCTTTCGTTATTGGTGATGATACCTCTATATTTTATTTTTTAAAGTGGAGTTTTTTTTAACAGTATTCCTTTTAACGTATATATGATATTCTTTCTAATAAATACAATAAGTAACAAAAGTTATGGAATTAACAAGTTTTTAGTATAGGCAAAATCAGACAGTAGATCTTAACAATCACTACATTGCTAAATGTGGAGACCTGTAATTGGCCATCTATATTATATTAGGTCCTTACATATGAAATTGACGTTTTGCCGTACTGGCAAATTTGATCTCAAATATCTTCTCTTTGGTTAGGAATTCCAAATCCAAATTTATACAGCTATTTACTCATGTATTTGTGTTTTGAAAATTATAATTCATTTGTTTTTTCCTCAATTGTTTTTTTCTTTGCGTCACTCAGTTTACAAAATGAAAAACTTGAAATATCGCGTTATTTACGAGTACGAGTTCCACCGTGGCACCAGTGCTGCAGAAACGGCTCGAAGGATTAATGATGTGTATGGTGACGGTGCCGCAAAAGAAAACACAGTGCGTTTTTGGTTCCAACGTTTTCGTTCTGGAAATTTCGACCTGCAGAACAAGCCCCGTGGACGGCCGGAGACCAAAGTTGATAATGAAGAATTGAAGGCTATTGTGGAAGCGGATCCATCGCAAACCACATCCGAGTTAGCTGCAGGCTGCGGTGTTAGTGATAAAACTGTTTTAATCCACTTGAAGCCAATTGGTAAGGTGAAAAAGCTTGAAAGGTGGGTACCTCACGAATTGAGTGAAGCAAATCAACAAACGCGCGTTGACTGCTGCGTTGCATTACTCAACCGGCACAATAATAAAGGGATTTTAAATCGAATCATTACCTGTGATGAAAAGTGGATCCTGTACGATAATCGGAAGCGCTCATCGCAATGGCTGAACCCTGCCGAACCAGCCAAACCATGCCCCAAGACTTGAAAATTGACTCCAAAAAAGTTACTTGTGAGCGTTTGGTGGACTAGTGCTGGTGTCGTTCACTACAGCTTTCTTAAATCTGGCCAGACGATTACGGCAGATGTCTATTGTCAGCAACTGCAAACCATGATGGAAAAGCTAGCTGCTAAACAACCGAGGCTGGTTAATCGCTCTAGGCCACTGCTGCTTCATGATAACGCTAGAACACACACTGCACAACAGACGGCTACCAAATTAGAGGAGCTTCAGTTGGAATGTCTAAGACATCCACCGTACTCTCCGGACCTTGCCCCAACAGATTACCATTTTTTTCGAATTTGGATAACTTCTTGCAAAGGAAAAAATTCAACTCCGATGGGGCAGTCCAAACCGCCTTCAAAGATTTTATTGATTCCCGTCCGAATGGTTTTTTTAGTAAAGGGATCGATGAACTACCTATGAGATGGCAAAAGTGCATAGATAGCAATGGTACATACTTTGATTAAATAAATATATTATAATAAAAAAAAATCGGCTTTATGTTCCTCCCATACTAAACGTCAATTTCATATGTAAGGACCTAATATCAATGTTTTCTATGCTTCTTTGTTGTGCTGTTGGTCTTCCATGATCATTAAATAAATAAATAAATAAAAATAAATAATCGCAGAACATTAATAAACTAAATGTAGGAAAAAGAACCTACGTTTAGGAAAAACAAAATGAATAATATAAGTACAGAAGCCGTACGAATAAGTGAAAAACTAGTCAAAATGTAAATGAAAGCAAATTAAATCTTATGTAGAAATTTTTAATGATGAACAATTGTATGAGCATTTGTACAACAACAAATATGAATATTCGTAATGAAGTAAATCATATGAAAGTACATCTTACAGACAAGCATATTCATTACCATGTCTTGTATTATTTATTTATCGGTGAGTTTAATATATAATAAAAAATATATATAAGCTGGCAACGATATGTTATGTTTTGGAACATGATACGTTATCAATCTAATAAATATTTTTAAAAATAATAACAACACTGTTTACTTCAACTATTTGTTATTTATAATATTAGACACCTTCAGTAATTTTACTAAACTTTAGAATAATGGACTACGTACTAATTAGGATTGAGGAGTGGAAGCGGAGATTTTGCTCGTGTGGGTGTCGGGGCCTCTTTTCTTTCTGTACTACCTTCGTACATCAACTTAGTGTCTTCGAATTATGCGAAATTTTCTTCGCCGAATAAACAGATTCTAATTAACAAATCTTCCACAAAGTGAACGATTTAAATAAATATTGTCACAAGCATCCTGGACTTTTTGGTTGCTGACAAAACTTTACACCGTAGTTGGCAGAGGGTACTTAGTGCTGTACCTCCAAGTTTACACAGCCAAAAACTTTCTAATTTAAGCACACAAATCATTTTGAACTGGGCGTAATGTCAGCAATGCCGGCCGAAGATTTTGTTACAGTATCCATTAGGCGAGAGAAGTTTTTTAAATGTTGTATTGTGATGAGGGGTACTATTCCACTTTAGCAATTTTTTCATACTTATTTTGTAAGATTACGTATTTTGTAAGATTTATAAATTAAATTTTGAGGTGTGACTTTGAACTTTAGACCGGTTCTAGGTAATTGACTTTGGCGCAGGTGCTACAACAATGATCTCTATTCTTTGTTTAAGGAGCCAAGTGTTACTAAATTTATATAATTGAATGATTTTAATGGTCGGATCATGGATAGAATTCTTGGAATTCTATCCACATGAACCACGAATTAAAAAAGAAGAAGTGGAAAAGGAAGAAGTAGAGATCTTCCCCGAATTATATCCAGAGGAAGCCTAAAAAATTCATGGGTAGTGCAGAGGGATGGTCAGAGACAGAGGCGCGGATTGGGTGACGTTATCCAGGACAAAATAACATATATCTTAAGGATGAGGAGAACCGACGTCAACAGTTGACGACGGCAGTGAGTTGCGATGAAACCAGGGAGGAGAAGAAGTAGGTCATGTGGATAGAATGACTGAATGACATACACATAAGTGTCTGCTTAATACAAGACCAATAAGGCAAAGGAACTTGGAAAGACCGAAACTAAGATGGAGTGACGTGGAGGAAGACTCTTGAGGAGGCCAAGGCCCACCGGAGGTTGTACAGATAAAGATTTAGATCATTTTTAACGAGGAACATAAAAAAAAATCATTGTAGGAATGTTGTTTTCTTCTTGGTGAATAAACTACAGATACCTACTTATACTAGCTTAACAACTACCAGGCTTCGCTCGAGATTTTTGTACATATTTCATATTCTCTTTACATTTAAAAAAAAAACTCCAACAAAGAGTGATTACATACATAATATTTTTTTATAAAATTATGTTAATATTAGATAAAATTACGGTAATATTACAGTATTCTTATTAATTAATTAGTCTCTACTATGTACTATGATTAATGCCCTACCCAAAGTTGTTTTAATAAATCTCTACGTCCTCCTTAACTCGTCGCCCCGGGCGGACGTAAGCTTGTTACATCATTCGGCTACGACGTCGTAGCACTGCACTTTGGCGTAGCTTTGGCCGTAGATAACGGCCCGGCGCCGGGCGCTATCGCCGTTATTTATGTGACTGTCCCCGCATCGGCGGTGCACTTTGCCTAGTTCGTTACGTAAAAGCCTCGAGTTAATAACTACCACGCCTTAATGGACTCCTTGTACTACCAGTCGTTGCATAAAACTTTAAATTGAATCGTAAGATGCACGGCCGCATTAAGAACATTAAGTAGTGCCATCTTTGGTATTCTCTCGTAATGCTAAAGCAAAGGCGGTCCCAGCTGAAAATGTATTTTAAATAAAATAAAAAGAGTCACTTGTTTTATCACTTTATTTTTGGTAACACAATCGTTTTAAAATGTATGTATTTAGTACAAGCAATGTTTATGTCAAATCGTCAATTAAGAAATACACATCTAAAATTAAAATAATTTTAAAAATTGATAGAATAATTTTTAAAATAAAAATAAAAATATTTAAAAAAAATCCAATGCAGCCAATAAAAGAATGTTGAAAATAATGTCATACGACAGGTGCACACAAAAACATGTTGCTAAAAAATTTATTTACCCATATTTTGTAATATTTCTTCTTTTTATGGTGCCATCTCCTATCGACGATCATTCTGGGGATTACGATTTTATTTACCGCCGCAAGGAACAACTCAGCCGAGTTACACTTATACTAGTCCCTCAACGCAGCCATGAGATGCGGCGTCTTCCTACGCTTCTTTATTAGTTATTTTACATGTCTTAATACGTCCGAGATACATTGTAATGTTTAGTTTATAGTTTATTGTAAGAATGAACATTGGTTCCGAAACCTGTTGGTGTTACCAAAATTATTTTAATTTTTATGTTTAATTTAATTTACAATAAATAATCACAAAGCAAAAGCTGATAACAATAGTAGAAAATATATTTATTTTAAGCTTTGGTTGTTGATACGTAATCTATTCATTAGTTAAAATCAATTCAATTTTAAGTTTAATATATAATCTCGTCTTGATTATTTATTTACATCTATTTTTTTTGCAAAAGAAAAACCCACTAATCTGTTTAACCGGCTTTTCTCTTGTCAGTAGTTTTTTTTTGTTAACTATATAAAATAACAAAGTTGCATACGTATATAGACGCAAAGAAAAAGTAAACAAATTAATTATCATAATAAATTTAAAAAAATATATTACTAAGATAATACCTCACTTATAGGGAGCCTATGTGGATAATGGCGGTTTTGCAACCATACGCTACAATTTATACCATTCATACATGGAATCATATTTTATTGAGAAGTTCCAATTTTAGAATATAGTACTATAAAACAAATGTTTATTGTCATTAAAAAATGTATTATACACGCGTAGTGAAATGTTTGGCCTTTGTCGTTATTCGCGATTTAGTTATATTTAAGTTGTTTACCGTTAAGGCTTCAGAGCGAAGAACATTCAGAGACTTTGATTGATTCGATAAAGTGGAAACGAATGTAGGAGATTTAGCAATTTCTATTTCTGAAAATGTTTTTCTAACTCACTTCGAAGTAGGTATGCATTATCGGTTTTCGGTAAACCGATTTACGAGTGAATTTGGCTTAATTCCATTACCGGATAACTGGTAATATTTATATTTAATTGCTGTTTTGGTGTACTTTTTTATTTTTAAACTATGATATTGACGATATTTGTAACGGGTAGGATGGAAAATTGTTGATTTTGTACTAATAAAGACACGAATATTAGGTTCATGTTATTCGAGATGCCATCACGGAACAACGGAATTATCTCATAGTTAACTGCCTAGTGTAGAGTCAGTGAAAGGTTTCTATTCGCCAGGAGCGATCTGGATTAAAATTAGATCCAGTCTAAACGATGACACATTCATAATTGCATTCTTTTTTTAAGGTCTCATTTTATTGCCTCTTCCGGAAGATAATTATTTAATTTTTTTAAAGTAATAAAATAGGAATAAATAATTTTTTACAGCTTCATGTAGATAAGTAGGCACCCTATTCGTTCGCATATGGTACTTACTTTCTACCATGTATTAGACGCTTTTCTAAATCTGATGAAATGACCGATATTTCCTTTGGAACCCTCGGAAGAAATAATCAGTTCTCCTGATGACGCTGGATAAGACTTTAGCCAAACGTCTAGATTTGCATCTCATTGAAATATACGGTTCGTATATAATATCCGTTTTATTCAACACATAAATAACTTCTTTCTACAAAAATATTCATCTCCACCATTATGTAATTGAAATATAAATTTTCTTCTCGGTCTTCGCATTACCTCCTGCTCTAAATCCCTCTCCCGTGGTTTCTTCGTGAGCCGAAACCCACCGCACGAAGGTGCTCATCCCTTATTCAGCTCCACGCCGGTCCATAAATCCTTATATAGGTTCTATTTCGGACCCCTGTGGTTCAGCGTGAATAAGTTAAGATGTGTATGTACACAGCCCGATGTCGGGTCGGGCGGGATCTAGAGTTTAAACCAGTGTTAGGTGCTGGTCGGAGTCTGGAGAATTAAGGGTTTAAAAGGTCAACTCAACGGTCGTTTCCCTTAGAGAATGCAGAGGTCAGGTATTAAGGGTTGGTTTCTGTTGACCGCCGTTTTGCAGATTCATCCATTTTTCTAAGAACTATAAGAACTGAAATAACGTAAGCTTTCGTAATATTGTCACGGGACCGTGGCGGTGGGAAATGTCATCGCGTATTTATAAAGACCCGATGTTCTCGAAATTTCTTAAATAGTTTATTTGACAATTTTTATTAATAAATTAGAAAAGACATACAGAAAAAATCAAATTAACGAAAAAATATTTTAAATGCCACCGGGACTCGAACCACGAACCTCCATTCTATCCGGGAATGGCTCGTTATCCAATTTCGCCACGGCACTCTGGTAAGTTAACGAAATTTTTTTGACCTTATATGTAGTCTCTTTTTAATTGATTAACATTTATTCCATTTTTAAAGCAATCCACTTTTTTATAACGCGCCATTCCCGGATAGAATGGAGGTCCATGGTTCGAGTCCCGGTGGCATTTAAAATATTTTTTCGTTAATTTTATTATTTCTGTATGTCTTTTCTAATTGATTAATAAAAATTGTTTCATAATTCACAGAACTTTGTTCTGAAATTGCAACTTCACAATAAGAATGTGTTTCCTTTAATAGTTTATTTGATTCTATTATACATTCTTCTAAAATATTCGGAAGACTTCGATTATGTGTATTATTAAATTGGGCGAAAAACATAAACTATATTACATCTTTTTCTACACCGCTGTCGGAATTGAATTAATTCACAGTTATGTAACTTGAGTTTTTACATGGTAACCACCCTTTGGACGGTTTCAATTAACAATAAAGTTTTCCACTTGTCACTCCCGCTGGCTGTCGGGCCGGGGGGAGGAATAATTATTGGTGGCAGATGTGCGGGGAGGACATTTGATCCGACACGACCCCCGGGTGCGCGGGACATTGAGAGTTGCATTCAAAGCACTTCAAATCGAATATTCGATTAAAATAACATTGTTTTACTAACGCTGTTAGAAGTATGATTAACACATATTATTTTTTTATATTTAAATACGTTTCAACTTAATTTTTCGAAAAACTTCTAAAGGTTTGTTTCACATCGTGGTGACATAATTAATTAATTAATTAAAGACGAGTTGCGGAAAACCGGCCGTGGTTGCATAGCGGTCATTACGACAAAGGGCCTTGCTTTGTGCTAGTGTATCTTTAATTCGTTTTTTCCTATTTGACATTCGTTGAAATGTTATTAATGACAAATTTTTAAATATATGTCCAAGTTTTATGCCTCCATATCTACGTCTAAAGAAGTAAATGAGATGATCTATTTTATGCGCCGATCGTAGAAAAAAAACACAATTTTTTTTTGGGAAGAAAGACAATTTCAAATAACCATAAAACAAGGGGGTAAAAGGACAACGGATGTAAAAGCTTTGTCTTGAGATTTTAAGCAATTTTTTTCATTTTTGTGTTTTATTTTACTTTACGGTGTTGAAGCATGGACGCTGAAGGTAACTACTCTAAATCGCTTAGAGGCGTTCGAAATGTGGATACATCTTAAAATGTTAAGGATATCTTGGACTGACATGACTAGTAATGTTGAAGTTTTACGTAGAGCAAATACAAACTTTAACTAAAATTTTTTTCATATTTTGGTCATATAATGAGAGGCGAAAAATACTCCATCCTTCAGCTCGTCATGAAGGGGAAGATTGAGGGTCGCAGAGGGGTCGGAAGGAGGCGGCACTCCTGGCTTCGAAACATCTGAGAGTGGACCGGGATAAGAAGCGTGGAAGAGCTGTTCCGCACTGCCCTGGACAGGGAAACTTTCTCCCAGATGATCGCCGACGTCGGGGGGACCCGACAGGGCACATGAAGAAGAAGAAGAATCTCTAAAGTACACTACTATTATATTAATTCTCTAGACATATTATAAAAAAGTATTTTAATTTAAAAAATATTTATCAAGATAAAATACGGATTCCTTTTTGGTATAGCAGATCCAAGTAGTTTTTGGATGTGTTAATTTTCACTCATTCCATTTCCAGATGTGCGCCATTATTTGAAGATATAGCCAAGCTGCTGTCCGAGAGGCTCTGCTGGGCTATCGATCCACCGCCTCCGCACCGCGTCCACCCTCACCCCTTCGCTAGCTTCTTTCACATGTAGCAGCGAACAAATAAGAAAGGCGTCGAACGTCCGTTACAGTGTTACCGGAAGTCACGTGGCCTGATGTTGTGTAATAAATTAATATGAATTATTGCGTATTGACTAATTAATGTTGTAGGAATAAAAAAAAAGATTTTCTGATTTAATGGTCCTTTCATACGTATTGGGTACACAGCAGAATTTAGTAGAAAAAAAATAATGCAAATAAACGGGAGTACGAACATGAAACAAGATGAATGACATTCCATTCAGGAACACGGTCTTATGGTTTACTTTGTCGGGTTATGTGTGATAGTGTATGTGTTCTGAGAGGAAGGATATGTCCACCTGTCCAGAGGCATATCCTTTGTTTCGGCACGTGAAGTGTATTGCACGAGTAATGCGCGTGTAATGTGTCAGCAGAGGCAGGATGGGTAAATGAATACAGGATGTGAATTATATTCACGATTAACAGTGTTGATTTATTGACAAAAATTTACGTTCCGTGCCTAAAATAGCGCGTGCGATGACTATGGCTGTCGGCGAAAGAGTGGTCGCTCTTACTAGCAACCGGAGCCTAGTTTCTCGCATCGAGCCTCTGATTGGTGGGGATGCCGCCTCGATGCGTACGGCTATACACGTCGTGGGCCTGACCCCCACATGTCTGAATCTCAAAAAGTTATGATACACAATGGTACCTCAGCATAAGTCTGCTTTGGAAAAGTCCAACTTGATATATAACCTATTTGGACATCGACGGTTCAGAATATTATTAGGTTATTTCGAAAATCTAACCCAATACAAATCTTCAAATTAAATTAAATTAGTATTAGAGAAATTAACTTTATTTAACAAAATTAAGAGTCGTTTGATTCTATACATTTTTACTGGTGGATAAAAATCCAATAATTGTGTAAATGCATTTTCTGCTGCTACTCGATTAGAAGATTGAGAAGCGTTGAATTAATATTTATCTTTCTACTCTAAGACTCTGTCATCACATTGGGGACCTCCTTCAATTTGATTAACTGTTTCGCGGTATTCGTTTAAATATTTTCTTTCCCTAATATCATGAAACAATTTTCTTGCATGTTTCGCGTTCGGTAATGTATTTTTAAATTGCTTAAAGATTTACCATTCACGATTTTTCGTACTCCGAAATGAAAAGCAAATACTTTATAAATGCTTTTGATCTGATGAATTGTTGATTTACGAAATTACCAGCTCGATTTACAAGCTACCCTTATTATTTATGTATATCCCGGCTCAGTTACGAGTTCGCGAAATCTAATAATAACCAACCCTTTGTAAGAAGGAGTTAACCTTTAGGTGTGGTTTTATAATTAAGTATAAAAATTTTAAAGTAACCAAAATTTCGTAGAAATTTTTCCAAAAAGAATTAAGTAATACACACTGGGTGATGTCAGGATAATTTTTTTAGTGAATTCATTGCAGTTGAAACTAAATAAAGTTTTATTTTTTAATAAAAACAATTTATTGTCATGTTTCAATTGCAGAAAGTAGTTATATAAAATGTAAAACGAATTAAATGAATGAATTAGAAAAATATACAGAAAAAATCTATCTATCGAAATAAATAAATGATTAGAATATTACCGAGGCTAAATTGGCGTCGCTGTTCTCCGGAAAGGAAAAGTGATTTTGTATCCTAGTTTTTTTATGTATCTTTCTAATTTATTCATTTAATTCGTTTTGAATAAATAAATAAAAAAATTTAAAAATGATTAAAATAATTAGCAGAAATAGCAGAAAAAATCTATCCAAAACAATGTAAAAATGTGTGATTTACTTTGGGATAGGAACCCATCTTAACCATTTAAATTTTCTAATTATTTGAGACAAGTATGTTTGTCTTTTTTCATTATCAATTTAAATCAACTTTATATTGCAGTGGTTCTTAACTTTTTTGAAGTCAGGGTTTGAGCATTTTTGAAAAATTTGCGGAGCACCAAAATTAAAAGTCAGAAAACAACCAAAAGCATACAGACATAACTTTTTATTAAAAATTGAACAGATTACGTAACTATTGAAAATTCCATTAATTAAGGTTTTATAATCCAGCATATGTAGACGAGTCTGCATTAAATTTATACTTTCATCATTTTACCGAGCATCAGTTAATAAGAAGCACTGTTGTATTGCATTGGATCTTTAAAATCTTTGAGTTTTACACAATAGAAAAAATTTGCCATTTTTTTTAAATATCTGAAATATTTTTTTATCCAAGTAACATACAGGGTGTAACAGAGATAATCAACAACACTTGACAGGTACTATAACTCCTACCTTGATTATAAGTCGAAAATGTCTAAGCAACCATGACCTAATATTATTAATTTTAAGTAACTTATGGAGTTATGCAATATCAAAGTTTGCGTTTTTTATAAATATTTCTGATTTATTTTTTATTAAACATTACACTAACTTATATATGAATTATCATTACAGTAACTTTTATCAATTATATCGATTATGAAAAATTAATTTGTTTGTATACTAAGTAAATAAAACGACAAAAACCCAGCAGAAATTCCAATTGGAAGGTTTTTATTATTTTATTTGATTTGTATTAAAGGGAATGAATTTTTCATATTCAATATAAGTTACTGTAATAATAGTCCAACGTTTTACATAAAAAAGTCGGAATATCGAAAAAAAATGCAAACTTTCATGTCACACACCCTCATTACTATTGATATTAGGTCATGGTTGCTTGAACATTTTAAACTCATAATTAAAGCAGGAATCTACCTGTAAAGTATTGCAAAATATTATTTATTCTATGATATTGTTAATCTGACGGCTTATCACTGCCGAATGTGCAAATATAAAATGTCATAAATTTCATTTTCACAAGGGCATATTGTGGGGTATCGATAAGATTTTTAATAATGTCGGAATATAAAGAATAAGCTAGGGATAAGACGAGAGATGCTTAGGAACTTTCGCGTATTATTGCTTCCTCCGAGGCTTGGATCCACAAGAAATATTACCTTTCCTCGCCTGAAATTAATTTTCTCCCCAGCAAATATTATATTACGCTTGCAAGATATCGTCTTTTTTTTGCGAATTTACTTAAGAATATTTGATGTTTAGAAAATATCCTACTCTCCATTCTAATACATCCAAATTAATTGATTCTGTCGACGAATCTTATTTATCGTGCCTTTGGAACACAGCAAAATGTCAATCTGATATTTATATCAACCTTACATTGAATTTTGTTGCTTTGAATATTAATTTTTGAATTTATACTTCTTTAGGCGCGTTTAGAGTGAAATTTTAGGATGCAACGAAATGAGTGCGCATCATGCAACGAAATTTTTAACACCACGAAGTCACTACTCACCAATCAAAAGCTAAGATGGCGGTTTTCACTAATAGCAATTCTTTAAGTGTCGACATCATATCGTTTGAAAATGCTGTTACGCAAATTGCCTATGCTCCGGGTGCAGTTATTGTTATGTACCTAAGTTTTTTAAGTACTAATATTTACTTTTTTTATGTTTTGGTTATGATACGAATATGTCAGTTATGACCAAAATGTCAGATGACCCCTCATCGTTTCAAAGTCACGGTATATTTATTTATCATTTGAATATTTTTCTGACAATGCTGAGAACGCTATAGAATTAATAAGATAAGTCTCCACAGGAAAAATTAATACGTAAATGGCAGCTTTAAACCTTCTCAACATGGAATGTTTTTTCTTGCGGACCGAGCCACTATCAAGTTCCTCGAAATTAGCAACGTCATACTAGCAACCGACTTCGCCAATAGTGTCGATCACAGCACAGCCGGTGTTTCCGTAAAACTACTTCTCAGTATTGGACATATTATGTTTGTATCTCATCTTGGATAAAATTTATACTTACCATAGTACAACTTTGACCAATTAATGAAAATAATCAGCCTTTCAGACCGATGTATAAAATTATTTATAAAACAAAGTAACATACCATTTCCGCGACACACGTGACACCTAGCGACAGTTCCGGGCCGTTGTAACGGTGATTATTATTAAGTGGTAAGCGGTGGTCTGTGGCCGACACTTTTAAAAAAAATTGCTTGAAATTCGAAAAAGCTATTTAGTCTGTGGCGAGAGAGAATTATCAATACCCGAATGTTTATTGCATACATTTACGCAATCGATGATCAGTCCTGCAACTGAGAACTAGTGCGTGTTTTTTTATTTTTTATTATTACCCCGTTTTAAAACAAAAACAATTAGGATAAATATCGACTTAACACAATTGTTTTCATGACGTATATTCTAACCTTGCCAGTAGGAAAATTTGAAAATATAATTAATAAAACAAGATATAAATAGCTTTTTTTTAAATATTTAATGGCCTTTCTTGTTTTTCCCTTAGAAAATGCGTGTTGAATGAATGCCAATAATCATCGACCTTAAACTTCAACTTCTAACTTGAAACGTTAGCAAAAGTAATCTGACGTTTATAGTTAAAAAACGATCATTCCAAACAGAAAGATTTTCAGTTTTTTTTACGATCATAATAAGTTACTAAATTCCAATTTTGAAATTTTCTACAAAATGTTGTAAAATGACAAAAACAAAGAACACCTCAATCTAATGTTATATTAGGTCCTTACATATGAAATTGACGTTTAGTATGGGAGGAACATAAAGCCGATTTTTTTTATTATAATATATTTATTTAATCAAAGTATGTACCATTGCTATCTATGCACTTTTGCCATCTCATAGGTAGTTCATCGATCCCTTTACTAAAAAAACCATTCGGACGGGAATCAATAAAATCTTTGAAGGCGGTTTGGACTGCCCCATCGGAGTTGAATTTTTTCCTTTGCAAGAAGTTATCCAAATTTCGAAAAAATTGGTAATCTGTTGGGGCAAGGTCCGGAGAGTACGGTGGATGTCTTAGACATTCCAATTGAAGCTCCTCTAATTTGGTAGCCGTCTGTTGTGCAGTGTGTGGTCTAGCGTTATCATGAAGCAGCAGTGGCCTAGAGCGATTAACCAGACTCGGTTGTTTAGCAGCTAGCTTTTCCATCATGGTTTGCAGTTGCTGACAATAGACATCTGCCGTAATCGTCTGGCCAGATTTAAGAAAGCTGTAGTGAACGACACCAGCACTAGTCCACCAAACGCTCACAAGTAACTTTTTTGGAGTCAATTTTCGCTTGGGGCATGGTTCGGCTGGTTTGGCAGGGTTCATCCATTGCGATGAGCGCTTCCGATTATCACTAACAGTTTTATCACTAACACCGCAGCCTGCAGCTAACTCGGATGTGGTTTGCGATGGATCCGCTTCCACAATAGCCTTCAATTCTTCATTATCAACTTTGGCCTCCGGCCGTCCACGGGGCTTGTTCTGCAGGTCGAAATTTCCAGAACGAAAACGTTGGAACCAAAAACGCACTATGTTTTCTTTTGCGGCACCGTCGCCATACACATCATTAATCCTTCGAGCCGTTTCTGCAGCACTGGTGCCACGCTGGAACTCGTACTCGTAAATAACGCGATATTTCAAGTTTTTCATTTTGTAAACTGAGTGACGTAAAGAAAAAAACAATTGAGGAAAAAACAAATGAATTATAATTTTCAAAACAAAAATACATGAGTAAATAACTGTATAAATTTGGATTTGGAATTCCTAACCAAAGAGAAGATATTTGAGATCAAATTTGCCAGTACGGCAAAACGCCAATTTCATATGTAAGGACCTAATATATCAGTTGCCTTTCTACTTTCCCTACACAGAAGGATATTATCGTATCATATTATATTGTGCCATGTGCTTCCATGTTACACTAATTGCACACCAATTAGGCGCCATCGTAAATCAACCCACGAAACGCTCAATTAATGAACTTGATATAATTTGTATAGAACAAATTACTGGTTTATAAGTGATTGCGAGCTCGGCTGGTGATGCGAAACCTTGGAGCGTTATTTACAATATGCAATGGCCGCCCAAGTATGTTACTACAAAATTCTTCACATAATATTTTGTCTAGTTGTGGCCAATCGTCGATGGCTTGATCGCTCCAACTCAGACCTTTACCAGATCTTGAACAGCCTGAATTATTAGGTTGATGCATAATTATACGCCGTTTTTTGAAAAGTTATATTTTTACATAACCAAAAAGAAAATAAATCAAAGCATACTGTCGTGAGATGGTAGAAACAGAAGAAATTTCCCATAATCGAGGATTTCCCAGCTCTCTGGACGTTTTACAGTAAATTGAAAATTAGTAGAAGGGTCTGGGATAAACAGCGACTTAGCTCGCAAAACGTCTGGAAACCAGAAACTGTATAACGACGAGACATCGAGACACCAACAGTTTTGTTGTGACGTCACAGAAGCGAGCGAATTGTGAACCCGTGCGATTGACCATAAACAAGCGATAGACAAAGATATAACTGAATAGAAAAGTATCTACCTATATATTTGTGGAATAATGTTGAGTGATGAGTGTGAAATTAGTCCGAATTACTTAATCCACTTAAGTTTGTGTTCAGTTTCTTCTTTTTCCTAGCACTGTCTCAACTTATTGCCTACGTAGGCTGTTGGAGTCGGCTCTTCTCGTTCTCAGGCTGTATCTTCTTCGGTTCTGGATATCGCTTTCATTCAGGCCGTTTTTCTTTAGTATTTTGGAGTATTTAGTTATCCAGGAGTTCTTTGTCTTCCTCTGAATGACTGTCGATGAAGCTCCATAGACATTGCCTGCTTCACCGTGTGGTCTGGTGGTCTCCGTCTTATGTGCCCATACCATCTCTACTGTCGTTCCTCCAGCTTAATGTTTATGTCTGTGACACCCAGGCTACCAGGCTGTTTTGAGTTGCTTAGAGTAGGAGTTACATAGTCCAGCATTCGGAGCCATACATTATAGCAGGTCTAACAATAGTGTGGTATATCTTTCCTTTATGTTTCAGTGGCTGTTGAAATTTATTTCTAGTTTTTCATTCGCCTTCCATCTCCGCGACAATATTATGTACTATTATCATTTGGGGGCGTAGTCACCATCGATGTTAATGTTCAATTTTAAATATTAGTGTGGGACCAAAAAATGCTTGGGGTGAAATTTTTACGAAAATGGCGCTATAAAAATGTACAATTTTCATTATTATTATTAACCTCAATTTTCAAACCATTTGCTTCCTTCGTCCTCTGCCGCTAGAAGGGCCTAGTCATCGCAATCTCTTCTCGACCCTTTCCTAACTTGCCGACTAAGCTAGTGTCAAAAGCGAACAAATCGCTTTTCCTATTCGTTCCTTCGACGAAAACATCGTTGAGGTCGCGAAATTACTCGACAGCTTTCTCGAAGTGGTATAGCGTAATATAGCGTATATGTGTGTGTTATTTGCTGCCCATGTACACACACAAGTCAAATAAAGGTTACGTGTGTGTACGTATGGGTCCGATTATTAAAATGTATTTGTTAACGATCGGCACTAGGTATGCGACGTATGTGTATGTGTTACGAGGTAATTGCGTGACGTAAATTAAAAACCGTTTTCTATGATAATTCATGATTTGAAGGTGGGCCGCACGTGAAAACGTAATTAAGGTGAACTTTATGGTAGTTAGTTATCAATCTCGTAATTATTCAATATTCAAATGCTTGCATTTAGGTCTGTTGTCATTTTGCGTTATCCTAATAATCATGTCTTGACCGCTATCATACAACATTGTACACTTCGTCAATTTTGACGTGATGAGTAGGATATAAAAAAATTTTAAACGGCGTACAATTATGCATCAACCGCAGAATATAAAAATGTATTGAGCTGAACTTAACCCCTTCTGTAGACGGGGGAATTGGGATACAGCGGAAGTACGTCTCCCCCGCATATATTTAAGACACACTTATATGGCAGTTCTGGTATAATTAAACAAATCATATTTTTTACAATAGACGTTGTTTTTAATTGTTTTATAATTTCGTTCCTAACCTAGTCTCTTCGAGTCAAAAGATATTTTTGTAATAAAACGCGACTTATTTACTAAGGCATTATATTTTTTGAGAGTTTTTAGTTTAACCTTTTCATAATTGTTTCAATATTTACAAGCTCGTAGTAATTTTTTTAAACAAGTCAAACGCAGGGGAACCATCCGCGGAAGCGCTGCGTGTACCAAGAAATGTCCCTCAGTTCATGTCTATATATTTTGGTGATTTTGTTGACTGTTTATCTGTCCGTCTGTCGGTCCGTAAATTCGTAACTTGCTGGAATTAAAACATTACATTATTAGAGTGTGACACGCAATCAGCGCTTTATTAATTATTAGTACTTTCGGGATTTTTCACGGGTGTACGGCTAGTATTGCAGTAAAATAATATAGTATATATTAAAGAGACGAAGCTATTTATATGGGAAAGTAGATATGGAAATCTTTTGGGTGTTTATAGGGCTTACGATCTATCATATGAGTGATCACTTTACACAATCTATAATTCATCTTGATTGATGACAATCCGTCGGGGACAACATTCCAGTCACTGAAGGCGTCCCTATAAAAAGGTCATATATATATAGAAGATCAGGTCACAAAGTGGTTTTATTGCTTTAAAATGGTCAGTATAACAGTACGCACCTTGTGCAGTACTTTATTTTCATGACCTCAACTCAGTCTTGCCAAAATTCGACCTTAAAAGTTGGCTAACGTGGAAAAGGTTCTGTATTCATCTGGTAGTAGCAAATATGGCCGTTCCCGACAGTTCGACGATGTCACTGGGATTGCTTAACAACACGAATAAACAAAGAAAACGTAAAATTAATGTCCATAATTGGCAAGTGAAAATTAGAAAATAACAACCAACTAAAATTCTGGTTATTTATTTCACTAAGTGTATATTTTCTCTCCAGTAAACTTTTGTTTACGCATATATACCTTTTTTACGGGGACAAACAGCATCTTCAAAAAAATTTACAAATAAAATCTCTTTTTTTGTTTTTAATATTTACAGCCTTTATTGGAATAAATGATAAAAAATCATCCAGCGCTTTTTTTTTTCATTTTGCAAATGAAATCGTGGCTCCATTGTATTTTTAATCCCCGCTCTACCTCCATTATTCCCTCTCGTCCTGGTAACCCAGTTCCCAGTTTACCCCGCGACCCTGACCTCCCGCCTCCCCTCGCTCCAGTTGCCAGATTCCTCTCCCGCGGCCGCGTTCCCCGTCTCCCCTTGTTTGCACTCACCCGGTACCGGCAACCGGGTGGCTGCAGGAGTGGCCCTCTTGGCCAACCGCTCCCTTTGCTGCATCTGGGCTGAAGAAATATATTCGCAATATCTGGGTCACATATTTTGTGTTTATTAATGTCTTCCAAGAACGGGAGAAATCATGAGCGATGGAAAAATATTTTTTATAAATTGAATAATGCATAATTTACGACGAGACGTGATAGATTTTCTTAAGGATTTTTTTTTAAAGGAAGTTTGCCTTTTAGTTCGCTTCGCATGTGATTTTGAAATATTTATTTATTTAAATTTTTTTTTATTTTTTTTGGGTCGCAATCCTAGGATTGGTCTGCAACAAGTACTCGCCCTCTCCACTCCTCTCTGTCACCTGCCAGCCTCTTCATCTCTTGGTAGGTGCTACAGCGCACATCTCCGATAATCTGGTCTACGTGGCTTAATCTCGGGCGGCCTCTACGATTGTTGCCTTCAACATTTCCCTCGACGATGGTTAAAAGCAGGCCCGGATGCCTTATATTATGGCCTATCCAAATTTCTCGCTGTTGGGCGATTCTGTTAAGGAGCCGCCTCTTTTCGCCCACCCTGCTCAACACCTCGTCGTTTCGGATATGTTCAGACCAGTGGATCCTCGCCATGCGCCTGTAGCACCACATCTCTTAGGCCGCTAGCCTCCCGGACATGCTCTGGCCGATGGTCCATGTTTCGCTGCCATACATCAGCACACTCCAGACAAGAGTTTTAATCAAGTTTTTCCGAATCTTTAAATCTATGTTGGGGGATTCCAGGATTTTGGATTTTTTGTTGAAGGCGACTCTTGCCTGTTTTATTCTGCTTATGATGTCAGCCTCTGAGCGGCCATCTTGGGAAATTTTGCTACCTAAATATGTTGAAGTTGCAATATTAGAATGTAACTTTATAGTGTTTAAAAAGAAATTCGATTAATCATTTAAAAATACACACATAAAAATGTATAAAAAAATATCGTTATTTATTGGAAATATTATGTCTCTTGTAAAAAAGATTATTTATGTTTTGAAGCCACCCAAAGTTAAATAGTTATCGTGACATGCGGTACCATTATCAAAGGAGAGGTTATTATTATCAGGCAAAATAAAGTTTTGAACTTATATGCCGATTTTTGGATTCAACATTTCTTTTTGATTAATTTAATTTATATTTATTATTAAAATTTTTGTATTATTTTGTCAAAAATAATTTTTTCACATTAAAATATAATTAATAAAATCGTAGGTTGTCTTTAGATACGTTATCACCCAATTTTTATTAATTTCTTACTCTTTGTGAAAGATATCAATAGTTATGAATGAATGTAAGGGATTTTTGATGTTTATAGTGTTAAGTTTGTGGTTGGACATAATTATTAATTTAAATTAATTAAACAACTTTGTATTAACCACTTAACTAGTGATTCTATGACTACCGGTTTCGATATCACTGTATTTTCATCAGGAATTTACATTTCGGATCCCATTGCAGGGTCCATCAGCCCTGATGATGGACCCTGCAATGGGGTCCGAAAACGTGTCCGTCCCGATGAAGATACAGTGGTATCGAAACCGGTAGACGTAGAGTTACTAGTTAAGTGGTTAATACAAAGTTGTTTAATCAATTAAAATTAAGAATATAAGGGACTTCAAATTTTGCAATTTTTATTCAATATTTCTGATTTATCTTCTATAAAACATTAGACTATCTTTAGAGGAATTTATATAGAATGTTATTAATTCATTCGCTTTAATTCAAGCCAAGTAAAATGATCAAAACCTTACAGAAAAATTCTGGCTCAAATTTTGAATTTTAATATGGATTGTACATTCTCTTTTGTGTTAGAGGAAAGGTATTTAGTTTTTTATTTTATTATGTAGTAGCAAAAGGAAAGTTTGGAAGGAGTTAGGCATATGGCATATGTACTCTACTGGATGCAAAGAAGCTGATGAAGATTGTCTATTCCGACAGCACCGGACACGGGTCCATTTAGTTCCATCGCAGCTCGTCATCTGGCGGATCGCGTCTGTCAGACTTAGTTGGCCCAAATTATTCATAAATTGACCCCCAAATTGTTCGCGAGCTCCCGAGGCGGCCGGGTTCTATTGCTTAATTCCGCGTACACAGGGCGGCTGTTATTATATCTGACCGTAAGACAAATCTAAACCGTCCTCAAAGCGAAGGGAAACGGCTCACAGTAAACACGAATTGATGAAAACATTTACAAACACAAACTGAAGCGGTCTACGAAACAACGCGCCAACTCAGCGGCAATAATTATTTGACAAAGCCAGAAATCCCGAAACTTTAGCGCAAGTTGGCTAAAGACAAGCTTGTTCATTAGAGTATTGTCATACAAATCACACGACTAAAATGATTATGGTTAAATTATCCGTTACAATTTAACAAAAAACATTTTTACAGATAAATAATTTAAGATTAAAGGTTATCTTAATTATTATTTTTTTTTAATTAATTTATTATTTCTTGATAAACCGAATTTCCGAGCGTACAAAAAAATCATTTTTAAACACGCTTTGTTAAATTACAAGTACAGCATTACACTGACATTTCTGTGTTTTTATTACATATACAGGGTTCACAATACTTTACAGGCAGATTCCTGCCGAAATTATGAGTCGGAAGCAACAATGTCCCAACATCAATATTTATGGAGATAAACGACTTCAAGTTTTGATTTTTTTTTAAATATTTGTGACTTTTTTTTACAATTGGACTATTACTTATTAACTCATACGGAACATAAAAATTCGCTTTGATACAAATCAAATAAAATAATTAAAATTGAAAAAAAAAGCTTTTTGTCATTTTATGAGACTTTTATTAAAGCGAATGAATTTTTAATATTCGATATAAGTTACCGTTATGATTGTCTAAAGTTTTACTGAAGATTTATTAGAAATTTTGACAAAAATGAAAACTTTTAAGTCGCTTATCTACATAACTATTGATATTAGGATATTCTTGCTTAAACATTTTCGACTCTTATGTAATCAGAATCTACCTTTAAATGTAGATTTTTCAAAATAAATATGATTCAGAAATGGCTTGCACAGTACATATTTTTACTATTTTCAAGCTAAGGTATGGAAATTATTGTTAATTAAAAATAGGTCTAAAGACTAGGACAAGTCTCGAATTCCGACCACTTGATCATTAGCCGAGTGTCTTACCACTACACCAAAAAGAGCGATATCGCGACCCGATGAAGATGAGGGTGATATCAGTATTAGACTTATTAGAGACATATACATATGTACATCATTCTTATTTAGTATAAGATTTAAGAATTGGATATAGGATTTTTAGAGATACGACCCGAGCTTGTACAATTTTTTCCCCATAAACGTTCGTTGGAAAAAAACTATAAATTGGATAACGTCCACACATGTTTTAAACATTCGTGTATTTTGTAAAAAATTATCCTTACGAGAAGATTATTACGTCTCTTCCTGATATTATACTCGTATATTAGTTCTGAAGAAAAAAAAAATGCCACAACTTTTCACTTTAACTACCTTTTTCTTGGCTTTGCACATCTTGCCTTTGCACATTATCTACATCGTAAGCACAGAGTGTCTTGTAATTTATAATCTATCGTTAAACACCGGTTTCTTTCCGATTAGAGTTACGGTTCACAAACCACGGCGTTCTGAAGTTGATTGAGCGCGCCAGTTTGTACCGCGTAATCTAAATAAATCTTACATTTGTCCGCAATCCATTAACTTCCATCTGTTTATTATACTCTCTCAGATGTAAGTCTTAAAGGTCTGATTTATTTTTGTGGCACTCAGATTTTTTAATATGTATCTGAACAGTTTTTAAAGACGTATTCTCGTTAAAAAAATTTAATTACCGTATTAAATTATCAAATATTACGTAAATTAAACAATTACTCATACACGGACATTCCATCTGAATGATTCAATTAATAATATATGTACTATTGCATTCAGCTATCACTTTGTGGTTATTCATTATAAATGAAATGAACACAAATTCACTTTGTTTGAAACCATTTCATTTTGAAAATGAAGTTGTTTCAAATAAAATGAGTTGATGTTAATTTAATTTTCAATTAATAATATTTTAGGGTGAATATTTGTTATTTAGATTACACTGTCGGATACAAGACGAATCTGACTCCTAAACCACAGACCTCAGTCTAATTCAGGAGTCAGTGAATACCTTTTAAATAAAAATGTTCTTAGGTTTTTACGGCCACTCGGAATCTTGTGGTTTGTGTCTTCTGGGGCATTATACCGTGTTATGTAATGTGTTGACATCAGCCCTGATGATGGACCCTGCAAAGGGATCCGAAACGTCGGCCAGAAAGGTTGTAATAACACGCCATAATACCCCAGAAGACACAAAACAGAAGATCTTTTACGTAACATTAAAAAAATGTAAATCACTGAAAAATGTAACACATGAAATGTAAAAGTTTATAATTCTGTTCCTACTTAAAAAAATAATTCAGCTGACTAGACGCGAATTAATGTCCGTCTTTTAGGTATTAATAAAAAAATAGTTTTTATTACTCCACTAGCTGTACACCCGTGATAAATCACGGAGAATGAAATGCTTCGCGTTTGCTAAGCCCTAGTATATAATATAGTATATTTTGACGGTCCACGGAGAGGCGGCGGTCGCAACATGCGTTAAGGTGCTGGTTAGTTAGAAGGTTAGAATGCTAGTTAGAAGGTTAGAATGTTCCTGATAATTACATTAGACATCGTCAGCATAGATTGTTTCACATTCCAATATACAGGACCAACCTGCTGATGGTTATGCCTGTTGGAAGAGCCACAGCTATGTTGAACAAAATCGCTTTGGGTATTGATATATTCCATGTGTCTGAGGGGGTTTTCCGAAGCGGGATTCTCCTACACCTTTGACCAGATTTTATGATATTTTTAATTTATTTAATATTTTTATTTTGATATATACTTCCATAATATGTATGCCTTGAAGACTTAGTTTGTAATGTACATATTACTAAATAAATTGAATTGAATTGAAAATTGAATTGAAAAGTTAGGGTTTGCTGGACCGGTACCCATCCCCGGCCGTTTAATTACGGACGTTTTACAAAGTTATGGGTATAGACAGACGGACGGACAGACAGCGAAATTATTATATTTAGATTAGATTAGATAAGACTTGTTAGTTCACCCCTGATCACGTCTACGATCAGCAAATCCCCGCGTGCCGCGACTGTCGTCGGGTCATGTGCCACCCCGTGCGGGCCTTCTCAATCAGTGGCTCGTTGTCGAACGTTCGCTAATCCCTTTCGACTTTTATTAATATTGTCCGAAAGTTGCGCATTCATTGAAACGTACGAAATTGGATTTCTTGTATCGCCGGTGGGACGCGAAAGGCTTTTATCAATTTTTCCACAGAATTGGTATTTCCACAAGCGCTACGAATAATTCGGGAAAATTTATCGGGGGATTCGCTCTCGATCCGCTCGCTGAAAAGAAATAATCCGCACGTGTGCGATGGTAAATTGATTTGTCGCTTCGTTGCCATAACTACCCGACCAGAGACAAACGTAACTAACTACCTAACTATCCATCAAACTGTTTACTTTATTTCGATGTAGGTACAACATTTACTTTTTCCGAAATAGGTAAATTTATAGAATTTCGTGATTACGTGTACGGAAATAAATTATACGTTTTTGATTCTATTCGTTTGCCACCTTAACGTTATTTTTTTGCATTTAACAACAATTATCTTATAGCTTGCGTAAGACGCTCTCAGAATAAGTTGAGTTATAACACATTCTAAAATTCCATTTCCAAAAAAGGACTTTTGGAGATGATATCTTAAAAATTACTAGACGATTTTGTTAAAATTTTGCACACATCTTAAAAATTACATTATCTACTATGTAGCGTATAATTTTTTTATTCTATGCGCGCTTAGCTTATAATAAATTTTTAACATTGAAATTTTTTAAGAAAATATCAATATTATTTCGGAAGTGATCCCATTTGTATAACAATTTTTTTCGATACGCTACATAACATAATTTAACAATAAAATATATTTAAAAAAAAATAGAGATGTGAACACGGAATACGTGTTCTTTCTAGTTTCTTTCAAACTCTGGCGACGTGCTTATCTCCAAAAGATAATCTCACCAATATAATTCGTAGGATTTGTATAACTTACTAGCTAACAATAAGCTGTTTGATTTTCCACAAAATAAAATGTATGTACAAATGCAGTTACAAAAGTTCGCAGGTTTTCACGGCCGTTCAGAATCTTCTGTGTATAGTTTACAGGGATATTCTGCCGTGTATATGTGACTTCTTTGGGGGGCCCATCGTCAGGGCTGATGTGACGAGTGTGTGTTGATGTGTACGTTAGGTATTGCCTCGCAATACCGTACCGAAGTCAGGGTGTGTCCAAGTTTGTGTTAGGTTAAGCACTGGATTGCAGTACCGTGTCGAAAGCAGGGTATTTATGTCTTAATGTAGTGTGTGGTGATACCGTTTTAGAGACAGGTGTTGTCAAGAATTTTTATAGCATATATGTCATTGTTCCGTCTCCTGCCGGATCTACGCGGAGTCGTCGATTCTTAACCTACTTAAACACTTAACCTACACATCAACACACACTCATCAGATCAGCCCCGATGATGGACCCTGCAACGGGATCCGAAACGTCGGCCAGAGAGGTCACATATACACGGCGGAATATCCCAGAAAACTATACAAAGAAAAATGCAGTTACGCTCTACGACCGACAGCAGTCGCCGCCACATGGAAGCGGGGGTATTGTAACGCGGCAGTGGCGTGTTCCGCGCGCAGCCCCGGTCGATAAAAGCTTTTAAGACACGAGGCTGCTTTTGTTATTAAGGCTGCGGCGGCTCGCGCGATTGGGTTGCAGGGCGCGGGGCGCGGGGCGCGGACTGAGCGCGGCCGCGGCCGGTGACGTTTGGGCAAATCGATGAGTGATATTTATTATTCAGCCGGTCGACTTTATCGGAAAGGTGTTCGGAATTTTAAAATCGCCACCAAACTGTACAACGGTACTCATAATTTACGAGAAATAAATATATTGAATGCTTTTTAATGTTGCCGAAATCGTTTCACACAGAGGCTCCCAAAGTGTGGGACTTGCGTGAGATTTAGTTATTTAACAGCTCCATTTAAAAATCCTCGTGTTAAATGTGTGTATAAAATAGCACCTGGACCATCTTCCTCTTAATTTCCACAGATTTAAAAATTAATATGAATTGTTGCGTAGTAAGAAATAGACGGCGGAGGTAGGTAAAAAGAGAAGGAAAGATTTAAATCACTAGGTGCGCGAATTAAACATATATATAACTTACAAAAATTTGTTCAAAGTGGTAGTCTATCATGTGTGGGATTGGTAAACATTTAGTTGTGTAAAATAATCACTTAAGCCAGCCATACGATAGGTCGTAAGCCCTATGGACACCCAGAATTTTTTTTTGGAGACTGAGGCCAAAACTTGTTGACTGAAGATTTATTTTTTACTTTTTAGTACATTTAAATATAAGCAATGTTTTTTAAAAACATATATTTTTTCCATGTAATATAAATATATAATATAAATAAAAAAATATAGTCTCGAATTTTAATAAATATTTAGTTGCAATTTATTTATACTTATATGTATTAACAAGAGAAGATATAAAGTATATCATGCAAAAATATTTGATCACAGGTGATCATCACCCAAAATGAACTTAAAACTTGTTAATTAGACCCACTCGAACTTTTTATTTCTGTTATTTTGGAAATTTTTTAATGTACATGGTCAGTTAATGATAAGATAAACTTATTTGTCTGTCAAATCTCAAAACACTATTAAAATTATAATTTTCTTTGTATATTTTATTTTATCTTCATAAAATATTACATTAAAATTACAAATTATTGTGCAACTATGAAGAATGTAATGGTTTGCCACACACATTCTTTGATTACTCTCTGAGAATTGAAACTTTGAATCAAATTATTTCAGATTGATTTTTTTGACATGCCTGAGTTTGACAAGTTTGACACACACAAACACACAGACATGATGTTTTCACAAATCATGAGCGTACTATATGTATACCTCTTTCCAGTCGTACATAATCGTCTTTCATAAATGGAAAGAAGTCTACCAGGCGCAGCAAGGACATTCAAGCATGACTTTTTTTCTAAGCATATATTTTGAAAAAATCAAAAGTCAAGATATATTTCGTAATCACTATACACATATTTTTATTATTAATAAAATGTAATTAATAAAAATAAACATTATTTTCATCACTTATATATTGAAAATATCAACACGTTTCACGGACAATGGGCCCTTCGTCAGGATACAGTGTATACTAACAAATTAAAAATTGAAGTATAGACTATCAAATTATAAAAAAAATAATATATGGGAAATGAATAATAATTAAGTACTAACATGAAAACAAATTTAAAAGATAACTATTTGTAAAAAAGACCTGGTTATTTATAATATTGATTTGCTATTAATACGTTCTCTTAATTAAAAAATTTCTAATTTATCAAACTCTAATTCTGTATAATTTGTATGTAAAATTTGTATACCCTTATTAATATCAAAAGAATGATCCATAGTTAAAAGATGATTCGAAAATTCTGAATAATTATTGCTACTTAAACATCTCAAGTGCTCTTTAACTCTAACACCAAAATTTCTACTATATAGGAAAAACATGTAGAAATTGGATTAGATGAATAATGTTCAGATTTTAATATTTCATATATTCTGCCACATAAATATTTCATTTCAATTTTTGTTTACCAAATACATGCTTTGGAAAAAGTTATGCTTCAATGTTCTCACTGCATGCGCCATATATGTACTCTGTTTTTATCGTAGTCTATCTATTATGGATAGTAATTGTAATAGGAGCAATTTATTCAGAGCTGATGGGGGTATTTCCCAACCCTCACATTATACTGGGCCGACACTTGATGGGGAAAAATGGCCAGTTGGTGTATTCGTTTAAAGACTTTTAAAGCTTAGTAGATTTACACTTTATATACCAGTGGGGTATTATAACAGTCACTGAGGGTTGTTCAGTAATGTTCAGTGTACTGGCTTTCGCTTATCTTGCGAACATTTGACCGTATTACATGTACAGATACATTCTCGATTATATATATTGAAAAACTTTTAACAAAGAATATGTATGCCGAATATTTTGAGTATGTTAACAATTTTCAAGAACACAATACTCGATTTTATCCCCAGGAGGACATCATTAATCAAGATATATTTAGAGGTCTCATAGAGACGAAGCTTTTTTTATATGGGAAAGTAGTTATGGAAGTCTTTTTGGTTGAAAATAGGTATGGAAGCCTATCGTACGGCTGGTAGTCTAACGTGGGTGGAATTGTGAATGTTACATTGTGTAAAGCGATCACTTATGCCAGCCGTACGATAGGTCGTAAGTCCTATGAACACCCCAAAAGACTCATCTCTACTTTCCCATATAAAAATAGCTTTGTTTCTATAAGTCATCTATAATATATCTTGATTAAAAAATATTTTGATTTTTTAAACATATTTTCCTGGTTGTTTGTCAAAATCATAAGTCTTTCTAAACTATGACACGCAAACTGTAGATTTGGCCAAACGAAAATGGGTTAGTTCCTGTTTGACATATGAAGCGGAAAATAAGTCGGTACAATCGAAGGTTTACTGTATTTGCAATTGAAAGATTCTGATTGTATCTCCTTAAATCACTTGTGTATCACTTTCCCTAGGTTTGATTCTAAGAGCGTATCTCACCACACTCTTTATTGATCAATTGTCTTTCTTTTTTGTTACAGTATGTCACAGAAAAGATGGGAGGTGCCGAGGGCACCAAGCTCGATCTGGACTTCATGGATATGGAGAGGGTAAGTGGATAATTCATTTCATTGTGGTCTTTATGTTGCACGCATCACTGCTTTGCGGCGCACAACTTCCTAACTACTTGTATGTGACTACTGTATCCCGTCTGATTTATCTTAATTATGATTACGCCCAAGTGGTTCTAATTCATGGAATAGAAGTTGTTTTAAATGCCAAGAATAATTATTAATTAATTAGAAATTAAAGTATAATCAACAGAATATATCGAGAATGGAAAGGAAAAAATGACCAAGCGAAAATTTGGCCGAAATTGTATACATATATATCGACGGTGGAAAGGAAAAAAAAAAGGAAAGAAATTGAGTTATATATAACTCAACTACTCAACTGTATATATAACTCAATTTCGGCAAAATCGTCGCTTGGTAATTTTTTCATTTCCACCGTCGATATGTAGTTTGTTTACACCACTAATGAAAGTACCAACATGTTTCTGGACCAATGGTCCCTTCATCAGGATACAACGTATACTAAAGCTTAAAATTCGAAGTATAGACATTAACAAAATAAAAATGAAATATATAGGAGATGAAAATAATTAAGTACTAATATGAATACAAATTTAAAAGATAATGTATTTGCAAGAAGGACCTGATTATTTATAATATTTAATTTACTATTAACACTTATTTTGGAAGTAAGAAAATATATGAGCTTCATGAGAAAATTCATGAGCTCTGGCATCATTAAATTTGTACAGCTTGTTCATTTATAGAACATTTCGCCTTTTTTCAGTTCGCAATGTCATTTTCTTTGAATCTTCAAAATATCCAATGAAATGTCAAAAATAAAAGGGCATCTTGCTAAACCACATGTGCAGTGTGTGTGCAAGAATACATTACATATTCAGAAGCATTACTTAAGAATACTTTAAAAAATACACTACAATATTAAGAATATAGTCAATTAATTCCATATTATTCAACAACATTTAACAAAAAATGTTTCATATCATTCGACAAGAAAAAAAGTGTTTAAAAAACACACAGAAAATTTATTTGAATGCATGGAGACTTGGTTTAAATAAATAATTTGTGCTTTTGACTTGATTTGTTTAGTTTTTTTTCTCTTTCTTGCAGGCATAAATTGATTTTCAATGAGGGAATATGAAATTATTATTATTATTATTTTCAATTGATTGAGCAGCATTGTAGATTGACATTTAAAAAAAAATATTGATTATTTTTTTTGTATATATCTACTTACTTACCATTAAATAAAATATTATTCATAATCAATTGAAATTGACTACTAGCCCAATTCTAAATTTTTTTCCAATAATTGCAAGTAATCAAGAACTTAAGTAATAATATTTTTTAAAAATAATTTTTCAAATAATTTGGAAAAACAAGGAACAAAAGACATTTCATTCGAATTTTTTGACAGTTATACAGCACCCTGATGATGGAATAGTAATTTCTGAAACATGTTGAAAAAAAACTCACATAAAAGTAGATGCATACAAATAAAATAATTAATATTGTTTTTCAAATTAATTTACACAATAATCCGAATCTTGGATGTATGTACTTTATAAAAATAAGACAAAGTAAATTTAAAATAGAATGCCTTTTTTTATATTAGAATAATAAAGAATTCAGATGCAGAAGAAAGCATGGTTGATTAACATTATAAGCTATTTGAGTTATGTTGGTTTTCATTTTTAGTGTAAACTATTTTTTTTTAATCAGAATTTATTCACAACTATTTTGGATTACCTGGATTTCTTTTCCTCTAAATCTATGAATAAATAAGAATGATATTGTTTTAAATCAGCTTTTTTCTGTTCAGCTCAAAGTTTGATTGAAATGGGAGAATCCATTTGAGATTTATTTTTTGATGTCAACTTTGCTAAACACTGTCTGCCTAAGGGCCGGTTGTTTCAAGTTGGATTAAAGTAAGCGTTCTTTTAAAGCATAGATTTTTACGTTCTCCACCAATCAGACGATCCGTTTTCGTAAAAATCTATGCTTTGATTGACCGCTTACTTTGATCAAAACAACCGGGTCTTAGGGAATCATTAATTGCAGAAATGTAACGAATGAATAAAATGAATCAGTTTTTGTTATTTATTTAAAAAAATCACATTTAATTTAATGTTGCTGTTGTAGAAAACCGATGTAACCGTAGAACTGGTGGAAGAGCTGCAGATGAAGACCAAGGAGTTCCTCCAGCCCAATCCCACAGCACGAGCCAAAATGGCCGCCGTAAAGGGCATCTCGAAGCTGTCTGGCCAGGCCAAGAGCAACACCTATCCGCAGCCCGAGGGAGTTCTCGGAGATTGCATGCTGCACTATGGAAAAAAGCTGGGAGAAGATTCCATCTTTGGTTCGTATTATTGTACGTTCCACCTCAATATCAATTTACTAATTATCTTTTTATTTCTTCATTTGCATCTCTAATATTTTGCACGCTCTCAAAATATCCCCTGATTCCCTTACAATCTTAATCCAATTTTCTAACTAACTGTCATTTATTTGAGGCTTTATAACCTGAACAAGTTTGATCATTTAATCATAATAAATGTAATATTAGCTTTTTAAAATTACACAAACTCATTCTAATTCAACTTGATCAAACTCATAGTAAAAATATCTGAATTCTATCCCAGCTCTTAAATGATTTGCTCGATGACATTAGACAAACCTCTTCTGTCTGTACTGGTAAAATGGCCTGCTTTCATTATTCATTTCCATATATTTTTGTCAGTTAAGTATAAGCATATTAAACTCTGGCATTTCCATTGAAGTTTTACTTCTGTTTCTAGGAATAATATTTTTAATGGAAATACCAGCATTTGCATTTTTCTAACAGTCTACTTTGATTTATTAGTTACAACAGATTGCTGGTTAGCCGAAGGAAATTACCTTAAGGCAACTCTCAACAATCAAGTATAATATAAATGTTACAATCATATATTTATAAAGAAGGTTCTGATATAATTCTTCATACATTTTTTGTTATGAGAACTGGATTGTATACGAAATTTTGTCGCAAACAGTAATCCAAAATAGATTAAATTATTATTGACTGTTTTGAATAAAGTTTAAAAGCAATGAATTATTTTTAATTTATAATCACGGACCGTTATTCAATAGATTTTTTTCTGTACAGCCCAAAGTTTGATAGAAATGGGAGAATCCATGAAGCAAATGGCCGATGTTAAGTATTCCCTGGATGACAACATTAAACAGAACTTCTTGGAGCCTCTGCACCACTTGCAGACTAAGGATCTGAAGGAAGTTATGGTATGGTGTTTTTTTTATACATATATATCTTGCAAATTGTGGGATTACCGCAGAGGAGCTATGGATGGTAGGCAAGCCTAACACATTCGTCTTCTGAAGGATTTAAGAATCTACAAAGTGATTCAATCCCACGTGTTTGATGGTCAGAATTGCATCTTGAATTCTGTATTATATGCCAGGATTAATAACAGATAAAATTTTGCTATCATAGTCCGCTTCTATCCCTCTCAAAGAAAGGTGACATGAAATACACTTTAAACGTCACTCAAATAGTATAATATAGTAATACACCAAAGTTATAAGATCAACAAGGATAATGTAAGTTAAAAAATCACAAAGGGGTATGGATATATACAATAGGCATGATTTCAGGTTCTTAAATAGCTATCTATCTACTAAGAAAACATCAAGATATAGTAAGTATTTCCCCCTATTCTCAGGATAACAAGCTTGTTATAATGTTGATTATTATCCCAACACTAAAAAAAATAGGCGGAACATACTTATTTATGCACGTGTGAATTTTCTGTAAGAAATATCAATATTTTTGTCATTATAACGGAAATATTGACTTTAATTTAATACTTGGACATTTCTGGTTGAAGAAATTAATAGATGTGTATTAAACACACTGATTTCTATCAACTTTTTATTTTTAAGTCTTTACTGTCGACTTCTTAATTCTTATGTGATGCAATCATGGTGCATCATTTACTGCTTGAGTGACCTGGTCCTGATCAGTTTCTGGCTCTTTGTCAAGTTCCTGAATAAAACTTCGTGGGAAGGGTCGAGGGAGGAAGGGAAATAAATTTAACGTAACTGCAAATTCATATAAATTGGAGTAACATTACTCCGGGTATTTCAGCACTACACAAAAATAGCTCTTTCTGTAACTTTATAATAAATTATTAGGTATGTGTATTTTGATATGAGAACCTGCTAATTTTGTTTTAAAAATCATTTAGCATCACCGAAAGAAGTTGCAAGGCCGACGTCTGGACTTCGACTGCAAAAAGAGGAGACAAGCAAAAGGTAATTAATAATTCCGATTACATATACGGGCATTTCATAATTTTGCAAACTGGGTTCCACTGAAAGCTACTATTTCGGAAGCTGTGATTGCAATATAATTTTAACAATTGACCTACAAATATCTATGTTTTTGACCTCTAAGGCTTTATACTGCCCTGAAGAGGGAGTAATTGCCCCGAAACTGCTGGATGCTTAGTATTAGAATATGAATCCCTAGTGGTAAAAACAAAGTTATCGCTTCCAATACTAAATACGTGTAAATATTTTCCCCCTTTGAATTCTTAAACTAGTTAGTAATAGCTCATTTATTCTACTGCTTATTTTTTTAATAAACATGTTTTTTTCTGATGATCGATATATGTGTAATATTGTTAATTATCTGTAATTAAATAGCATAGCATTTTCTCAAATAAAACTATTTTATTATCTCAAAAATAAAGACTCCTGATAATTTAATTTGCTCATTTAAACTATTTTCCTAGAGGTCACAATTTTTCACTTTCAACTTTAGCTTAGATACTTTTCTGCACAATCTAAGTTATGCTACTCATGCTGTAATGGAAATCTAAAGATTTTGAAACGTTCTTTCTGAATGTTCGAAATATTAATTAAAATTATGAGCTCTCTTTGTTTTGTATAGTAGTAGTAGTAATTATTAAAATAATATCTGTATAGAAATATGCAAGCTGCCAGAATATCACTGTATTCAGACAAAACAATAATATAATTCTCTATAACTGCACAGCACTATTTACACATCTTATAGTTATGTTTTCCTGGAGAGTAAAACACAATATTTTTAATGTAGGTATGCATTGAAAGAAAAATAATTCTGGGTGTTTTGTATACAGCAGGCCAATTTTGTTTTTGAATGCGTACCTTTTTAACAAAATACCATTTCAAAATTTATAGATAATTTATCTAACTCTTTACGATTTATTATGGAACATATGGAATGCTTTAGCAATGTGGTATGGTTATTTAGATATTTTATTAAAATTGATCATTCATTGTGAATACTCAAAGAAAACTTAGTAATTTTTTGGTTTAAATCATGTGCCTTCAAAGTCAGCCTGTAAAATAATTTGAAACGAGGTCCATGATAGTACTCGCAGTGCAAGGATATGCTTAAGTCTGGCAGAGGTTGCTCTGATATAGGTCCCTAAACATTGAATCTGTAAAACAATATGTTGGTGACCGTCCAGGGACATTAGTTAAACGTTTTTCAATAAAAATTAACAAAATGGATGACATTTTTTAACAAAGTCAACAGCACCTTATTCAAATGTTCAATGACTGCATAATGTAAAAATATGATAATCCACAAACAATTCAACGGCAAAATAATACATCTGTCAAGAAATCAAACAAATTATCGCGGAAGTAAGCCAAAATATAATAAGAAATATGATTCCAAGAGGTTCGTGTTTGAGGCAGCTACCTGGCCGATGTTGTTTCCCACAGTAAATTGTTAAGAGTGAAATAAAGTGTGTTTAAAAATAATTGGACCAAAATCGTCCAAATAAATTTTTTCTTTCAAAAACAACATCTGCTGTATAAAAAACGCCCTTTAAGCTCATAAACTGTAATATTCTTCTCTTTAAAATTGTAGAATTAATAGTTTTTTATGTTTAGTTGTAATAATTACTAAGTTTGGGAATATATTTTGACTGAAATATTGTTTTCATTAGTATATGGCCGAGTTAGTCCATACGGCAGCCCGTCGCATAATCAGAATGTGTGGAGACAGGGTATGTTCCGGAAACACTTATATTTCAGAGGGTTTGTCGTTGTGTTGTGTACAGTATATCATCAACCTTGCCAACAAGATTTCCCTTTTCCATATTTAATTTTCCCCCATTTGTGTTTTTATGATTAGACAGTTGGTAAAATTTTCAGTATTTTTTCCATTTACAACAAAAATCAATTACATATATGATTTTTTCGATGCAAATATTTGCTAAAAACTAGCACTGAGAAAGGAGGTTTTCATTATACTTTTATTTTAACCAGATACATATCTTAACCATGTATAATTAATTAGTAAATCCGTTCCATTTTAATTGCGATTGAAATTAATGTTACGTTAGATAAATAATTATATTAATTAGTAATTATGGGTATTATCTGAGATAGCTTGTGCAGTATCTTGTATAATTTTGTTTTGATTCTATCCAATATTCCAATATATGTAGATTTAATATCTGCATTATTAACTACCATGTAGTTTTTTTTCTGGTACTAATTTTTGTTTTTTTCCTCCATTTTGTTTCATGTCCTCCTACCTACCATTTATTGTTTTGGACCCGACACGCTTCCTGCTGTATATACATTATAAATTTTGCCGAATTCGGGAACACATTCCACTGGGACCTATATTTGCATCATCTGTAACATTCATCATGTTGGAATTGTTATCGCTTTTAATTAAAACCGTAAATTTGGTCTGTATCAAAAACATTTGCCTTCATTTTGTGTTTCTCCCTTTTTTGTTTGTGTTTTGTTTGGTTTGCTTTTAAAATTGTTTTGTTTGTTTTTCCTCAAATATGATTTAACACCTTAAAATTTCGAACATGATTACTGTACGCCCTTCAAATTTACATATTATATAACCCGATAATTTCAAAAATATAATTATTCTTTTATACTAATTATTTTCTTATTTATGATTTATATTCCAAAACTAAATTTTGGATATGCACCGCTTACACCATGCACACACTTTATTGTGAATATTGCAACGGCGGTTTATGGTTCACTATTTGACATAAAATCACTTTTCAACATGTGTATGGATCCTTCTTTGTGTTATCTTCTGACAATCGTTTCCGAGGATGGATTTTTGTTGATTAGGATCGCATATTACAGATGATGAGATAAGGCAAGCCGAAGAGAAGTTTGCCGAATCTTTGCACCTGGCACAACTCGGCATGTTCAACTTACTGGACAATGAGGTGAGTTTGACACTTTTTATCATTAAAGCTGTGTTTTTTTTGTGTCAATAATTGATTATAACTAAGATATAATTGTTGTATGGTATCGATGGTTGCCCGTCGAATTCGAAAAAATCAGTTGCCAATCATCAACATAATGAGATATAAATCTCAAATTCGGTTTAACTACTTATAGTATTTTAATCGGTTAGTTTGTCACCGACTAAAATACTATAACTAGTTAAAACTACTCTTGGGGAGTTTTTCTTTTTGTTGACTGAATAATAATTATTAATTTAAATTATTTTCGATGTATATATAGAAAGATGGGTTGAAATAATATATTAGATACTGCCAGGGTAAGAGTTGCATATAGATGAAAATGTGTGGTGTTCTGTCTCCTGTGTTTAAGAAACTTGTTACATTTGAATTAGGAGCTGTTTAACACCTTCAGATATCCCAGCAAATATCTGGAACAACATTATTGTTCCATCGCTCGGCTTTGATTTTCTTTACAGACTTTTGTTTTTTTTTTACTTACTTACTTGACTTACAGACTAGTGTATTTTATCATTCATGGAGTAAGGAAATTATTATTTATTCATGGGTTGCGAAACTCATTAAATTTTTTCTGCTAATTAAAAATGTTATCACAGTACCTCAAATAATTTTTTTTTCAAATTTATATGTTTTTTAAAAATTAATTATTTTGCAAACATTAATTACAAAAATCCTTTGAAATCGATCTGCGCATCGATAAAATATGGTTTCATTTGATGCATTATTTTATATAATGCCCATATTTAAATTCGTTTAAAGAATTGTATGTAAATCTTATTTAAATCATTAAAATGGAGCATATTAATTGACTCTCAATAATAAAGTATAGCAGATTCCTAACTGTCAAACACAAATAAATTTGTAAATATATTTTCAGAACGATCTAACAATATATGTTTGTAATACTGTGAAAATTAATCAGCCCTTTGGAAAAAGTTTTCATCCTTTATTTTAAGTTAATCAAAGTGGAAGTCATGACCTACCCTTATTTCCGTCATAATATTCAAACAACTATTTACATCAGGTGGAGCAGCTGGCCCAGATGACGTCTTTCTCAGAGGGACTCCTGGAGTACCACCAGCAGTGTGTTGAGATCCTCAATGTTTTAGTCCAAAACTTGCGTGAAAAGTAAGTAATAGTGTTTTATTTATTTAGATAATACAATAATTAATATTCTATTCAAATATGAGCTTCACATATTTTCACATAGTTTCCCAGCGCTTAATGCATACTGCCATAAATACTGTTACAAAGTTTTTGGATTATAATAAGAAAAAGATGCATATTAAAAATGATGTTTTACATTGTTACACTTACATACATGTCATATTAAATGAAAATAAATGTCTTATTCAAAATGCCCTCCCTTTCGCCTTCAGACAGGCCTTTAAATGTGACAGTTGTCTTCTACAGGCCACGTTCGCTGACACTGACCACAATTTATAGTCCAGCGGATTTAAATCGGGGTTTCCAGAAGGCTTCAATCTTAATCTTCAGCTCTAATGAACTCCGGTGTGTGTTTCCAGCCGATGCTCTGTGGACTTTGTCTTGTGAGCTGGAGCAGAATCTTGCTGGAAGATCCAATAACCAGAATTAAACATGGTTTCATTAAGAGGCTTGACGACCTTGTCCAAAATGTAATTTTGCTATGATTTCGCACTTGTATTCACACCCTGAGCACAAAAATGCAGCTCAGTAACCCCTTCATACGAGACACCCCCACCAAGCCATCGTGAACATTCTCAACACTAAATTCCTTAAAATTTTTCATAGATATTACAGTTCAAAGAATTTTTGGGATTGAAATCACTTTCGTGACCAGGAAACAGTCCAGATTTAAATATTATCGAAAATTTGTGGTACATGATGGGTAAAAATATCCGCAAAAAATCGCCCAAAACTATTAAAGAATTAAAAGACATTATAGGAAGCGTGTGGTGTGAAGAAATATTAACGGAATATATTAATCTTTATAAATCAATGCCTTGACGTATTCAAGAGTGTAATCTGTTCCAAAGGAGGTCAAAAAAAAAATTGATGTATATTTAAAATAATAAATTTACTTTAAAATCCTTCAAATTGTATGTAATTTAGAATATGTCTAAATTAATTAACACATTGACATAGAAATATACAGAAATAATTTTAAAATAAGAATTATTGATGAAGTGGAAGAGATATTTTGGATATTTTTCTTAATAAACAAAGTCTTCAGTAATTAAACCCCTGTTATTGTTATTACCCCATCAAATGTATGTTTATTAAAACTTAAGAATGAAAATAAGTTTCCCTTGTGGATCCCGACTCACGTCGTGGGTCACCCATGTGGAGGTGGATGAGCCCTCCGGTTTAGGATGAGTTGAAGCAGTGTTGATGATGTAATGTCACGATGGTTTTATAGAATTTATTTAATTGCAAAAGTTATAAAGAATACAGTAGGTACAAAGGTTACAAGTGAATGCGTGACGTTCGAAGGTATGACGGCGAGGGCTTCCGCTATACGAGCCGTTCACTAGGGAAGTGAGATAGTCTGCTCTGGAGCCTACCGTTTTTATAGTTGTTGTGGACAAAGGATTCGGTGTATTATGACTTCGTCTTACTCGGCCGCTCGTCTGGGTAATATTTAGTCTGGTCAGCAATGTGAGTTCATCCACTCTTCATGCCCTCTAGCATTCTCGCCTTTGTCCTCGTTCGTTGCCCTCACTTCCATTGTCGTTCTTTCCCGAATTCAACTTTCTGATTTCGACCGTTGTACCAAGAGCGACGGCCTTTCGTATTTACGTACTGATGTACTCGGTACCTCCTTACTCGTGTACATGCATGCGCCTTTGACCGCCACACCCTAATTTATGTAAAATATGATTAGCTAAATACACTGATAAGGTGAAAAAAATAACAAATAACAACCGAAATTATGTTTTCAATAGCTGCGGCTTTTTTCGTTGCGCTTTATTTTGGAGTATTATTAATTTTTTTGATTCTTCTTCATTAGCCAGATATAGTATACTGCTGCCAGAGCTGATGTGAGGGACCATTACTGTGTTATATATATTTTTGCGAGATTGTGTTTTCATATATCTTCGCAGTCTTTCCAAGAGTGAAATTTGTTTTACTATTTTTTTTGTTACATATTTTGTGTTCAATGAAAAGTTTAATTTATGGTCTATGATTACCCCCAAGTATTTTATATTGGTGGCTTCTTTAATTGTCTCCCCATCGATGATTATTGTTGGTGCATCTGGTAGTCTGTTATTTCCAATCTTTTTTGCTGTTACAGATATCTTTTTATATTTTTAAAATTCGAATTAAATTATTTGTTGTTTTATTATAAGCGGACGTAATATATTAATTACCTTTCATTATTATATATTTAGTTTATAATAATAATGATATTTACTGTTTTAGAAATACAGTAAATACTTAAACTTTGTTTTAAACTGTTACATACAAAAATCATTTCTATTAATGGTACCATAATAATCTTCACTTTTAATTTATTTTAATTTATAGTAGAATTATAATCCTAAATCAAATTTAATATAGGTGTATACTAGGTACCATTTTAATGTCATAACAGTATTAGAGTGTTCCAATTTTTAAATTGGAATATTATGTAGAAGAAAGGTTATTTTAATTTCGAATTACAAAGCGTTTCACATTACTCAAGTAATTTTTTAAAGGAAAGTGGGTGCTTTTGTCGCAATTGAAAATCAGTTAAGTGATTTGAATGAAGAGTTTCAGCCACGGTTTAGTGGTGTGATCGCAACTCACCAAAATATATATAAACATTAACACAATTGCAATACATATTACTTGTTTAAAAAAATACATAAAGGATCCTTAAACCTGCCGATGACAGTTTGTAAGCCCTGTGACTTACACTCTTCCTTGCTCCACACGGCGGGCCGGGATTCGGGGACTCTACGGTACCCTTCCGGTGAGACCGTGGAGGCTAACATTCACAAATTCAATAATTATGAAAAGGTCAAACTAAATATTCAAAAAGTATAACGTCCTAGTAAATAGATTGTGCGTTATTACAAAAAGACATTTTTACTTGAAGAGGCTTGGTTTGGAACAAAATTGAAAAAAACTTGTATGTATTGTAAAGAATACGAAAACTTGATTATGCAAGAATAAGTACTTTAACTGCAGTATAAAAACAGTCTTAAATATAGGCGAGGGAAGATATTGACCCAATGCTCTCGCCTAAAAAGGGGTTCAACTCTACAATTTTATACTTTGTTGATGGGATTCATATATGTATCAATTTATTTTATTTCTTTAGAACGGAAGAGGCCGCCGCCCGCCCCAAGATGGAGTTCGTCCCGAAGACTCTGGCTGACCTGAACATCGACGGCTTCTCCACAGACGGTTCGCACGGTCTCAACAATGGTAGACCCTCCCACTCCTACCACTCCGGCCCCAATACTATAGGCAGCACCCACGGCTCCAGCCAAAACCTCTCTTCACATAGTAACAACAACACTTCGAACCTCAGGCACAGCTCTTCCATAGGCAATCTGTCGTCCAAACAGTCTTCCGGTTGGTCGGTGCACAACCCCAGGATGGCCAACAGCTCGTCCTTTAACGAGAGAAGGCCGACGAGTAATAACGGGGTGAGGAGGGATGATCCCTTCAGTTCGGGTTGGGACGAGACCGGTGTACCCGGGGGGTGGGGGGGCCGGCCCTCTAGGGGGACCCAGCCCCCTTTGAGACCTCCGCAACAACACAACTTGGATCCGTGGTCAGGTGATTGGTTGATTTTTAACTCTTTATTTGTTTTATTATTTTGTTTTTAAATTTTTACTCGGGTTTGAGCTACGTGATTTGACAGGGATTTATAGGGTAGTTTAAAAATATTTTTAAATGCGGAAGATATTTATTTTAAATATAACATTTTATATTAACTTATGTTATTTGATTTTAACTTATTTACGATTTTAGTTTACTTAATTACAATTAATATGATATTTATTTTCACTTGTTTAAGGGGGGACTTTCTACTCTAATTCACAATTAGCATTTCTTACGAAGACATGTTTTTATTAATAGCTTATGTTAGAAGGTACCTACCTACACATTACATTTATTAAAAGTGTAATGTAGTTAGGATCTTTACACTAATGGAAAACTGATAAAATTAATACAGTTTGTTGTAATAAAGACAGTCATTTTTAGAAATCCCCTGACCATACTTTCAGCATGTGCCAACCTTATAGAAATTTTTACATAAATTGAAGAATACAGTATCTTCTCAGATTTTTGCAATGGCATTTTTCCCAGTATATTTGGGTGCCCTGATTTGAAAATGAAATAAAATTAATAGTGTCGCAATTATTGAAAATGTTATAAATTTCAACATTTTCATAAAAAAAAAGTTCTTAGGTTTTCACTACTTCAGAATTATTCAGAATCTTCTGGTTTGAGTTTTCTAGGGTATTCTGCCGTGTTCCATGACTTTTGTAGTCGAAAATTCGGATCATATTGCAGGGTACATGATCAGGGCTTTATAAAATACCATCAGCCCTGCAATAGGATTTGAAACGTCGCCCAGGAAGATCGTAGAAATACCACAGAATATCCCAGAAAAGCCAAACCAGTAGTTTCACCATGTCGAGGGTAGAAAGCCAAAAGGGCGTTAATGATTATTTCGAACTTTACAGAAAAACAAAAGAAAGTTCTGCCAATCTGATTTTGTTAACGTTTCTTTTATTATTAAAAGATTTCCGTATTTGTTATTCCAAAACACATGGAAATCGTTTAATAATAAAATAAACATCGGCAAAATCTATTTAATCATCATAGAAAAAATCCAAAAAACTCATCACCATCATCCATATGTCTGGACATGAACAGATTGTACAATAGTACTAACACACCAAAATAACCTAACCTAGCCAAACATAGTCAACCTAACCTAATCAAATTTAACTTTACCTAACATAAGAATACATGCCATTTGCTAGTCATTTATCACCCTATTTTCCAATATAACACAAAAAGTATTGAAAAGTGCAAGGAATTTTTAGCATTTACCACTAACATTTTTTTAAAAATAAGGGCACCCAATTCCACCATAAATCAAAGCTTTTGCAAAAATCTCAGAAATTACCTACCTTTGAATTATGTTTCTCTCTTGTGTATGGTGAAAGTTTTGAAATTGAAGTGGAATGTGTCCTTGGAATGGAACATGGGAGAGTTTACTGAATGCTCAACTTTAGACATTGATTTCTTTTAAAAAGGCAACAAAAAATGATATAATAATTTGAGACAACAATAACTTGAGACGTGAAGAGAATCAACTGACATTTTAGCAAAAAATGAGTTAAATGAATTTTAACATTTTTCATATTTGTAGCAGTGAAGTAAATTCACACTGGAGAATTATTTTTTCTGAATTTTAAAATATGAATACGAGTATTTCATTCGGGTATGGGTTGGAGAGATGAAGCAAACCAACTTCGCCATTTTCACTTAAACCTTAGTTAGCCATTAGAAATGAACACAGCAACATGTCATCATTGTGTTAAGAAGCATGTTAAAAGTGTTCACTCTAATATTATTACATTTATACTCTACTGAAGATAGATGTGTTTAATATTAATTCACAATCTTTGACGTAACAGTTTCTTTAAAATATGAGGCTTTCTTTAAAAGATAAGGCAAAATGCTCATAAAGTTATATGCAACAAAAAAGATTGATCTCTCAAGGGTTCAATTGTTGATCGATATCATAAGTCCCTCCTTAACACAAAAAGTATAAAATTTATCCCCTCAATTAATAAAAATCTTGAAAATTATAATTATACATATAGTGTATGTGGGAATCTTGGCATGATTATAAGAGCAATACATATTGTTTGCAAAAGATTGATCAAAATGAATATGGGTGGTGGGGTGTTAATTTTTATGGTGTTTTCTTTTAGAAATTGATTGTTTGCCCTTATTTTCTGCTTTATATTATTCTTCTATGCAATGGGGTATTCAGGCACATGCATATTTTCACCATATCATCACAATATTATATTGCAAATCTCCCATACGGGAGTTATTGTCGTATTATATAATAATATATTTTAATATTATATAAAGAATTTTCGAGACCACCAGTAGCACAGTGCTGTATGCTTTACTCACAATAAATGGTACATATCACGGCACGCAAATACGTTATTACAGATATTTTAGGGTCGTTTCCCTGCTTTAAATATGCTTAAATTAAGTAAATTGAATTGATATTGTCAAGTGGGTCAATAAATATTTAAAGTTATGTATCATTTTTATAAACAGAATCAAATGTATTCAAATTTTCATTTGATAATTTAATTTTTTTTTTTTTTAATAATTTAAAAATATCTAATGACTGTGGATCCAAGGAAATGTATCTATTTTCTTTGGGAAACTAAATATAATATTCGTTCTACCGCATGGATGATGATTTTCCTTATAATATTATCAAATAATATGTTATGCAGCATCAGATTCTTTCATAAGTGCATTGAAGGTCAGTGGGAAGGCTGTCCACTGTCCGCCATCCACACGCTTGTGGTATGTATCTAACTATAATCATTCTTTTTCCTTCTCGCTGGTTTGTATTTCACATTGTGATAACATAATTTAAAAAATATTCAAGGATTGGGTTTAAACAGTTATTGTTTACACTTTTTGGCCTAAATATCGGAGCTGTGGTCAAATGGGGCATCCTGATATTTCCTTAATAATTCTCTTGATCTCCTTTCCTTCCACACTACCCTCTATTTTAATATCAAAAATGTTTAATCCTTATATGCACCTATTCATACACTTGTACGTATTTTAAATATTGAATCTGTTTTGTAATGCCGGGTCTGAAGATAAAATCATTTGATGCTTTTCTAACTTAATAAATAAATTATATTGCTTTTCTATGAAATCAATATAAAATCTTTTTTTTATTTTCATTTCACAGCACAAAATGCTTAACTATATATTATTCCAATAGTATTGCGTATTTATTATATTGAGAACATATTTTTGTTTTCTTTAATATAAACATTGTTTTATCTCAGACCCTTAAATTATTTACAAACAGATTTTTTTTATAATTAACTTTTATCTTAAATCATTCCATAATTTACAATTACAACTTTAGTTACCTTGCAAAAAGAATTATGAACGGTCAAAGTATCGTATTCCCTAATAAAAAATGATTTTCTAAAGAAATCATCACCAGATATTTTTTTACATATTTGATTCAAATGATTTTTCTTACATCAATCAAAAACTTTAACTATAAATAGGTATTATTGTCATTTCTTTTTGTTTTTTAAAAGCTATGGATATTTTTCACCTTTTATTGATTTAATAAATACTCAAGTTTTCATTGCACCGTTTTGGGTGGCGGCATGATTTATTGAATTTGTGCCCTGCAGTTTTTTGGTTTTGTTTTTTCAGAATTGGGAATGCATTGATGTTCATTTTGTTGGTGTGCCCCATTTTCACTTCCAACATCGTGTCTTTCCTTCTAATCTAACATTGTTTACCTTCTTTGATGTTTATTATTATTATTCTTCATAATCTCTTCCATTGTTCATATTCTATACTTTGGTATTTTAACTTTTCACTGAGATGCGTTGATAAGTGTACTTTTTCAGTGTTTTCAATGTAATAGAGTAAGTAAATGGTCAACTTATAATTTTGAAAACACAATTCTTCATGCTGTAATATCTTCTAATAAATGTGCCCTCTTTATTGTGTATCTACCAATATGTAACATGTTCAATAATAATATTAAACATTTTTAAATGTGATTTTTTCCAATTGGTACAAGATTCAATGCTAAGGTTTAACAAGGCATTATGTTTTTAAATTACCTATTTGATATGGACATGCTGTATGTTTACGACTCCTTTAACCATTTTATTATACCGTCGATGTATATATAATAAATCCTATTAGATATATATATAATAAATCCCATTAGAGATATACTAAAAAAAACATTGCCGTTCATCTGGAAAGTCTGCCTAGTAATTATTTAAAATATATTTCATAAATCTAGTCTGTGCAATTATTTTTTAAAACAGTTTTATTTGTTTATCTTAGAATGTACTAAAACATCACATAGGATTAATTATATATACAGCGACGATATATAATATTACATATTTAAATAAGTCAGATTTTAATAATAATGATTTCTGTTATAATAATAATGATATTTACTATTTTAGAAATACAGTAAAATTTGTTTTAAACTGTTCCATACAAAAATCATTTCTATGAATGGTATCGTAACAATCCCCACTTCAAATATAATCATCAAATTTAATATAGGTGTAGGTATACTAGAATATAGGTACCATTTTAATAATTTTTATAGTAATTTTGTAAATAATTTCTCATTTTGATTTCAAACTGCGGTTATTTAGAATGTTATTTCTCGATTATAAAAACAAATTAGATACGTCCCTAAGAAAGATACAAAAAACAATTCTATTTTTCAAAAAAATTGATTTTCTACCAGAATCTTATATTGCTGCTTTTATTTTCAAAACTGAATTTGACTAGAATAATATAGTTGATGTAATGGAATTGGTAAAGCACTAAGCTTACGTTAACATTTCTTAAAAATATGTTTTTTTTGTCAATGAAAAATGTTATCTTATAGTCTACATGTGGAAGCATAAATTGTGAGGCGCTGATTGATATATAACTATATACTCATGTGTATTAATGCAACGAAAAATAACCTTAACATCGGTAATAATTAAAAACTCGTAATATTTTAAACCTGTTGAGTATATTGGAAAAGTTTAAATTTTTAATGGAGTCATAATTCATATTGTCGATATCCAATGTGTAATAATTTATCGATGCATTCCAAATTCTAAATTTTACAAAGCGAATATAGAATGAAAAATAAGTGGATCCTGCTTATTTTAAACATTGGTGACTGATGAATTAGTGGTGCAAGGAAGCAATGTGACAGCGCATTCTGTTGGTCCAATAGGGGGTTCCAATTCTGGTTCGCCGGTGCACGGCAAGCCTAACAATCTGGAGCTATTCCCTGGCGGGAACTCGCAGAACAATGCGCAACGCTCCACCAACGGTAATAATCACATGCATGCTCTTCGAGACACTCCAACTGCCCGAAGGAAATGAGTGTAGATACTATTTCTCCTTGGGGCAGTCGACATCACTCACTGGAATTATTTAATGTTCTTAATTTTTTTTGTTCAATTCTTCTTTTCTTGAAACGCATGTAGCTTGGGCATGTTTTAAATACTAGTTTATTTTAATTTCAAATATTTCCAAATTCAGCAATGCAACAATCAAACACAAACTACAAAAACATATATTTTTCATGTTATTTTCCATAAAACTAAATCTGCATGAAAACATATTTTGTGATATTTTAACAGGATTATTTTATTATGAATGATGCTTTTATCTTGCTTGTGTGGTTTTAAACTTATTTCTTCCGCTTTTTTATGTTTCTTAAGTACTCATGAAATATTTTTTGATTTATGCTTGATTATATATGTATTTATTTTGCTTGATAAGTCATAGTACCAAGACAAAACAACAATGAAACTCTTTACTTTATAGTGAGAGCACGTTTATGACAATATGAGATGGTATTGCTACTGGTAAAGGTGTATCTTTATAGTGCAATTATTCTAGGTGTTACTTTATGTTGTCAATTAATTGTGAAACCTATCAAGTCGTTGCAAAAGTATGCACTTATTTAAATAAGCGAGGTTGCACTAATTATTCTGAACAAATCGCATTTAGAATGTGAATTTTTAAAGTAAAGTGGTGGATTAAATCATCCTGGATTCAATTTCCAATGAATGCAAGTTAAAAAGATTTTTTCTAATGAAATGAGCAAGTATTAAGACTAGTCCATGATAGTACATATGTATTTAAGATTTAAATTCGTCTTTTAAAATCAAAATTAAAAAAATATGCACCACCTTAAATTATATTATCCTCTTCAGAATTCACCAACATGACAGTAACGCAACATCATCAAAATTGAATATGCATAAAGCCTTCTTGAGTGCATGACATTAACTTCATTTTGTTCAGATATTCAAATGAATTGTGTGCTTGTTGAATAATTAACCCATCAAACCTCTCATAAATTTCTCACATACATATATTATTTTACTGGTTTGCAATCAATATAGTTTACCCATCATATATTGATTAAATAGATTTTATTAATTTAAATTCTTTACATAATTTTTATGCATCCCGATCGAGGTTTATCTTGATTTTTGTGCTATTTTATTTATTTTTCAATAATTAATCATAGAATTTCATGAGCTTTGTAGAACTCTTTATACACACTTTATTTAATTGGCTTTTGTAATATAGTATTCTTCTTTAAGCATTATTTTTAAAGATTCATTATATTTTTTGAAAAATTCTCAAGATTGTCTCTCACAAGGTATAATTGATTTGACAAAACTTTTATTGTTTTGATATTACTTTTTTTTCATAATAGACAGCTTTATTTAATTTGTGATGTGAACTATTATTAATTGATAACTATGATACCTAAAATAGATGTATGTTTATATTTTATATTAAAAGGCTACTGTAAACACTTGTTAATTATTGTAAAATTCATCATGTTTAATAATTGGCTAACTGTTATTTATTAATACATAATAGCGTCTCCATTGCCGTCCCCGATGAAGTCTCCGGCCAGGACACCTATGGTTCCCCCTTCAGCAGCTAGTAAGAATCCATGTTGCACAGCATTGTATGACTTTGAGCCAGAAAATCCTGGCGAGCTTGGTTTTAAGGTAAATATTTTTCATTGCACAAATATACGTACAGTAGGACCTCTTTGAAATTCAAACCCAAAAAAAAAGTTGAATTATGCAGAACCCGGTTACTTTGAAATTCAAAGTACGAAGAACAAAAATCGTGATGCAATTCCGAAATTCAATAGGTCAAAAAAATTCGAATTAGTACGCAAGGCTCTAAATTGTTTTGAATTACGAATTACCGGGGTTTTCATTAACATTTTGGGAGTTGTGGATTTGAAAAATTTCGAAATATCGGGGGTTTTAAAGATGAATGGGGTTTTACTGTACATGTCATAAATTATCAGATTGATGCTCCTTTTTTAAAAATTCTTGTGTTGTGAAGATAGTAGGACTTGAGAATCACTGGTTTTTCCAAAAATCTTTGCTTCTGCAATAGTTAACCTGATTCTATATTTTTTATATTTCTGGCGTGTAGTTTGCCTTTAAAACAAAAGGCTAGTTGTAAAGATTTGAAAGCTTGGAACTATAAAGAAATGTGGGTGTTTCAGGAGAATGATGTGATCACTCTTATCAATAAAGTTGATGACAACTGGTACGAAGGCTCCGTCAATGGTCGCACGGGATACTTCCCCGTATCTTATGTACAGGTCACCGTACCGCTACCTTAAACTGTCCCTCACTTCGCAGCATCCCCGATAGAGAAAACAACCTACGAATGGATTTTTTAACAAACACCATATTGGATTCAGCGAGAGTTTTGTTTTTGTCTCCCAGAAATGCTTATTTGTTGAGGAATCTTATTTTTTGTTACCTCATGTGAATAACTCTTCTTTGCCATGTAAAAATAACTCCAAAATCATTGATCATGATTTGAAATAATATAGTCATAATTAACCAGTAACTAAATTTAATTTTAATTTAGTTTTTTCTTTCTGTTTTGATTCTGTTACCATTCTGATACTATTCAAAATCTATACACACTTTATTTCTAATTTATTAAAAACCTGATTTATGTCAGATGCATAATGTAAATTCCAAAATTATTTACAGTTTCTCCATAAGTATTTTATATTTAAAAAATACCCAGCCTATGCTACGAAAACAGTAGCATTAGTCGCAGTGAAGTATCATGTAAAAATTTATTTTATTAATAATATTTCTTCAACTTTGAGTACTGTAGATGTGGAAGGTCATCCTAAATTATTTCACATATATTTTACATTCTTCCTGTTCAATATATGCCAAAATTATTGATTCAATATGAATTTCTTAAAATCTATTGATTAACTATGTAAGATTTTGCATACAAGCGTTTCATATTAGCTTGGTACACGCCTGGTTTAAGGTATACAATGATTTATTTTATTAATTATATTATTCTTAAACCTAGGGCCTGTTTTATTTTATTAAAAAAAACTTATACCAGTTTCATTGCAATATGAACATGCCATAATAGATTTTTTGTAAATATAATGTAATGTTTTTTTAAATATATTTTAGGCATTTTAATACGTTTTTGTATTATCAATTATTTTTATGATAATTTTTAAATTGAAATACATGTTTTCTTGCATATTGAATGAATGTATATTGTTTAATGTTATATAATGATATTGTTATGATGAAATAGTTTCTAGTTTATAAAATATGTATTGTACTTAAAGTAATCAATTTTAATTATATTTACTTTGACATAACGATATTTCTTTTGATGTCATTTCAATTATCAAAGATTTAAGTTCATTAAATTGACATATTCTTTTACTCCTTTGGTTTGTAAATTTAGCAATTGAATAAAAATACTTTTTTATTACTTTTTTACTATTTTTAATGAATTATTTATTCGACCATTCACTGGAATAATCATCATCTTTGCGTACATTCCATTGTTGTTTTATTAAGTTTATTCTCTTTTCGCAAGGATTTTGTGTGAAGTATTCGTTCGGTGTATTAGAGCAATATGCATGACAGACATTTTGTGTCATGCGGCTTATTTTTGCCAGGTCGCAGTTGATATAAATATTTCTTTTAATTATATCAGTACTAAATAAAGTCATATTTAAAATACGCGGTGTATGTATATTTTTCATTTGTATCATTCAGCTCTCACTGGTTTGTTCATAAATTGATATCATCTAATTTATCGAGCTATGTCTTTAACAATCATATTCTTCTCAATTTCATGTAAATCTTAGTATCCACAATATTCAGAATAGTTTACTCAAAATTAAGGATATTCATTGTGGTAGGTTTTGGAACTGGATGACTCAATCAACTCTTTTGGATTATCCGGAATATTGCAAGGGAGAAATGTATGAATAATTGAGAAGCACATTTTAGATTTGTTACACATTACAGTTTTCAAATTTCTGATGTTCATTTACATCATATATGTAATACTCCTATATTGCTAGCAGGGTCTAGAAATAGGCGAAATCACTACAGTGCAGAAATACATATGTGTTTGTCTCACCCATACCAGTGTCACTTCGAGTCTTATGCGCATGTCCTAGAATTAGCGCCAATTTATATCCAATCAGCGCCCCCACATGGGATCAATGAGAGTCACAACGTTTGCGCACAACGGGTCAAGTGACAGCAATGAGATAAAAGTAGCATTTTTTGCCCCGCTTAGTCCGTGACACCTCCATTTATAGGCATTAGCAATATAGGAGTATTACATATATGATTTACACTTCTTTTATGAATTGTTACCCTGAAAGAATATCGCAACAACACAAAAAAATGTTTTTTTTATACCGTAGCCCCTGTTAAATTCTTAATTATTAACTTATACAATTTATTTGCGCATCATGGCTTTTCTAAGTTAATGTCTGTAAGAATTTATTTGAACAAATTTTAGATAAATATGCATTGTTTTTTCTGTGTTGGCTGCAAAAGCTTAGATATTACATATTTCTCCATCCGTACTCCTGCCTAAATTTCAACAGCCAAAGTAAATTACTAGGAGTGCTACATTACAACCTGAACATGAATTTAACCATCCCGATTACTACGAACATAGAAATTCAATGACATAAATTAATAAAAAAAATTCTAAACACTTCAATATTGCACACTTACATATTTTTATATAATCTGGGAAGTATTTGATTGCTTGATTAATCTAATTTTCGCAAGTCTTAGGTTGTTTTATCATTTAAAATATAAGTAGCCCAGAATTAAAATTCACATTATCTAAATATTGAGATTTGAGATAATCACAATATACACAATAAGATCTTTGCGACACTACCCTCGACTCCACTACTTTTGATGAATGATATACATTTTTAAATCTAAGTGGCTGAAGTAATCGACGTTTAAAAGAATAAATTTGAGAAAATCCTATGAATAATGTTAATTTGTTTTTCTTGTTTTAATTGGTTATGTTTTTCTTATTTTAAAAAGTATGTTTCACTTATAAGTAACATTTTCATGTGTATTATATATATGCATACATCAATCAACTTCTGAGGTCCGTGGCTATTTATTTACTTTTAGAATTATTACAAAATTTATTTTAATTTAGATGATGTGAGTTTTGATTCTGTTCTTATCACTCTCGGGTTATTTAGATTTTTTGATGATTGTTTTTAATCTTGCTGAAGACGAAAGAATATGGCATGACTTAGAAAAAACATCATCCTTCATGTAAATGTACACCAAAACTAAAATTGACAAAGCAAAATCTTTGTCTCACCGAATGGAGCTAATTTTGTAGCCGAAGCTGACAATTATGCGCTGCCCACACTACTGAAGTGTATTTACATAGAGAATGGTCCTGCAATAAAATATTTCAGCAACTAAACCTATGAATGAATCAATGACTTTTAAGTTTATTGAAAAATTCATTTACCACAGATTCACCGTACATTTTATTAGAACTATTTGTTGTCAAGAAGAAGAATAATGAATCCTCATTCTTGAAATATAGTAAACTCCTTGACCGTGACAAATGGATATGTTCCAAATAATTTACTTATTGATTGAACATCTAGATTCACTGGAAAAAGTGATTGGCTGTTTTGAGGTTTCCTTCTTCGGTGACAAATATTACATGACTGTAGAATGACGACTGAATTCTAGAAATTATTTGAACAAGTATACTAGATAATTTATTGATATTGGCGGAGTGGATACAAATGGTTCTGTAAGCATCTCGGAGACGTAACAATGTCTGGAAGGTTTTATTTTAAAAGTCACACAACCATTTTGATGCTTTAATCGACCAGACATTATCGATTGAAGATTGTTTTTCAGATTTGCAGATTTTTGTATCTATTCTGTGGAAAGACTAAATATGTACGGTAGATGTTGACCAGTATTATCCAAAACCTAAATGTTGAAGAGTCACCGGGTATTCACTATTTAGGAAACTTCAGAATAATGTTCGGTGTAAATAAACTAATTCCTTAAATGTATTATGTCTGTTTAATTAAAATATCAACATGCAGATTTAAATATAAAGTAGCATTAAGATTTGATTGAATATTGAAACATTAAAAACTATTTGATGTTTTCATTTTGTTGTTAGATGTTTATGAAATAAATATGATGTAATTTTAAATGGCTGCCGTCAAATGGGGTTGTTTGTTGACTGTATTGTTGGTTACGAAAACCTGGAAGTTGATAGCCACCACTATTTTCATGTTTATATCAATGATCGACTAAACCTATTTGACGGTATTTTCTGCTGATATGCATTGATTGGAATTTCTTTAACTTAACCTATTTCGTTGCTCCTCGGGTCTTACGGGTTTATCTGCACGGGTGTCAATTTGAAAATGATCTTTTTAACGGGCATATGTATAAGAAGAGACATTCATTATACAGTGTTGTTAGTCTAGTTATACAAAATGCATTTTCATGGCTAAAAAGCATTTTGGTGTGATAATACAAATTGATTTCACTTTAAGGATAGGTATGGCTGAGATTCGAATAGAAAAAATTATGGATGAATTCAAGAATAATGTAATTAAAGGATAAAAACAGAATTCATGATATTTACATTTTATATAATCATTAAAATTACATGTGATATCTTCGTTTATACATTTAAATTTGAATTTATAATTTTCCATCCTCTTTAAATTTGACGACCATACGTTTTTATGCATATCGGCAGATCTATCAGTTTGCTAAAAAAAAAGTACATAATTCATTACTCCTAAAAATAATATTTTTGCTTGACTCATAGTAATGTTCACTATTGGAAAAAATCAAATATCAATACATAATTTTAGTGATAACTCTGTGTAAAATGTTGTATTCCAGATATTTTTTCAATTTCTTCAAATTGGTTTTGAGTCCTAGATAGTACAGTTTTAAAATAATAATCGGCACAATTTTTAATGTTTAAGAATTGGCATTGCCAAATAATAGTTTTATATCTAAGAACGTGTTGCTGGTCCGCTAGTTTTATTTCTTGTAAAAATTATTCTTACAAAAATGAATTTAAAATATCATATTTGACTGTGAATTATTTTATATTCATTTTCCTTCTAAATAGATAAATCGATACTTTTTAAATATTGGTTAGATTTTAGTTCAACAATGTTTCAATTCGACATTGTTGTTAGTTATGAAATTCTTTCTCCAATCTAATTTTAATTTTCTAAGTTCTTCCTGCAAACATTCAGACTGGTAACTTAATCAGTTTGTCCTTTGTTGAATTATACTGGCGGATGTGCGTGCCATATTGCATCTTGTAGTTCTTCATACAGTGCAGTCAGCTCAACTCTGTAGTCTTCTTAGCCAATGTCCCTTTCTACAGTAAGCTCATGTGGGTCTACTGTAATATCTATTACTAAATCTTGTATTGTTAATTTCAAAGCCACTCATTGGGTCGTATTGCATTTTAAGCATAATTCAAAATAAATATTCGGTCAGAGGTAAAAAAAACAATTTCAATTATGTATTCACCTCCTTGAAAATAATTGAAAATTTGTTGTGTTCACATTTTAGATTTTTTTTATTCTTAGAATATTTGATCAAGTTGCATTGTTTTGTTTTATATTCTCCTCGATATTGGTTGTCCCAATGTTTGGTAAATATCCAATGTTGTGTTTGCTGTTAAATACACATTGGCAATGCCAGTTTAAATATTGAATCTAGGTTGTCCCAAGTCTGGCATAAATGAAAAAGACAATACCTAGTTCTTAATTAACGTATAATTGATAAGCTCTACTCATATATTTACGTAATATTATAAACATGATTTTTAAAAGGTCATGAAAAATATCCAAATATGCATTAAATGTGCATAGACAAATTATTTGCAAAGCGTTGATATTTGACATGTCTTTCTATTTTCTGTCAGTGTTTTAAAATAATACATATTTTCAAGAAAGTGTTAAATGTTTGGCGATACATAATGTCGTAGTGTTAAAAGATTTAAGGTTTTTGTATGGAGCTTGGATATATGTACATGAATAATAAATATCGAGAACATTATTCATTTTATCTCAGTGCTATTGCATTAATTTTTCAAATATAATTTGTGAATGAATGCAGAATATTTATTGCCAATTTTCCTTTTCTTCGCATCTTCAGTGTCCATTTGTAATTTCATCACTGCAATATTTTGGATTATTATGATTTCTGATTAAGTTAGTTTTTATGTGAATGCAGTCCTTAAAGTAATTGGCAGCTTTAACTGGGCCGAGACGTAGTTTCAAATGAGATTTTTATATTTACATTTCAATTATATATAATACTGAATATTATTTAATGTTCAATTTGTTGAAAAATATATCATGAAATATGATGCAATAATTCCTGAAGGTTGAATTCACAAAATCCAAATAATTTTTTAATTACTTATTAGACTGTGAATATTCATGCTTTAATCTTTATTCATTTAACATATTTAATCCAAATACGTGATGAATAATTTATTTGAGATTTCGCATGTTTAACGTTAACAAACAGAATGTTTTAAACGGTGAGGCTGTTGAAAGATCCACCGTAATACAAATGAATTGTCCATGAAATATGACCTCTATAAATACATGGTTATGTATGTTCTACGGAAATAACTATAATCGCCTTCAAATACTATAACAAATGTCAATCTATGAAATTGGCAAAATTTGTTTCTATTTAAATGTTGACACATGAATAATAGTAATGAATACAGATTTGATGGATGTGTGAGTGTTGTAATTAAGTTTATGATAATGTTTGTATTCATAGAACAAAGATGGCGGTGTTGTTATTACTTTTGTCTTATATATATTATATTCACTTGTTCTATCCGTACATTTCATTATTCGTACTTTGCCTCTGAACTTATATGATAACATCAAATGTTAATAAATAAATCATTCAATATTTTTGTATTTTATTTTGTAACCTTTTCTAGAGACCTGGAAATGTGATACATTGCTTTTTATTTTTGATAATCATTCTAACCTAGCGCAAGGTGCAATATCATATATTCAGATGTATGCAGATGAATGCAGTAGAATCTCGTTAATTCGAAATTTAAGGGACTCAAAAAAACATTTACAAATATATACAAAATTAAATCCATTAATTATGCGAAAAATGCCTGACTTTTACATATTTCTAAAAATCATGTCAAAAATGCAATACTTATTACACTAAAGCACCCAATATTGACATACCTATTTGTTGTTCTCATTTGCGAAAAATCAAGATATTTTTTTCAATTTTGTCAAATTTCAAAAACAATTTGAATTATATGAACGACAATGTGTATTAATGGCAAAAAGGGCCAAAAATTATTTTCAATTATGAATTACCGAGGTTTTCGAATTATCAGCATTTATCTACTATGAATTTAACGATTTTTGTACTTTTGAGTTGAAAATTTTTGAATTATCGAATTTGAATTATCACATTATTTGTCACAATGATCTTCATAGAAAATGGAAGCAAAATCAGTTATGAAGGTAACATTAAAATATACTCTACCGCTTATGAAAAAATGTTATGGTTTAGACCAGGTATGGCGAACCTAGGGCACGCGTGCCAGAGGTGGCACGTTTGAGAATTTGGAAGGCACGCAAATGATTTCAAAGTTCAAAATTTTTTTAAAATTTTTAAATAATTGAATGTGGAAATAATTGAAAGCGATCGATTAACGAACATAATTAATAAATATGCAGAAGAAGAAATAATGAGACATTGGAACGCCAATCCAGAAATATTTAGCGATTTAAAGAAACTAGCGAGAGCAATATTATCAATTTTCTCTTCTACATTGCTTGGGAGTCATTATTTTCAGAAATGAATTTCATAAAATGTAAATCAAGAAAAATAATGACTGATGAATCTAGTTGGTCGAGTGTATTACTAAAAGTGACGAAATATGAACCAAAAATTAAGAATATAATTAAACTAGTTAACTTTGTTTACACCACTAAAATTTATTTGGTAAAACCAACCGGTTTCGGAAATGACGTTCCTTCATCAGGGTATACCCAATACTAATTACATTAGTATTGGGTATACCCTGATGAAGTATTGGGTATACCCTGATGACATACCGGTTTGGAAAATGACGTTCCTTTCCTTCATCAGGGTATATACCCAATACTAATTACATTAGTATTGGGTATACCCTGATGAAGGAACGTCGTTTCCGAAACCGGTTGGTTTTACCAAATAAATTTTAGTGGTGTAAACAAAGTTAACTAGTTTAATTATATTCATAATGAATAACCACAAAGTAATAGCAAAATACAACAGTACAAAAATTAAGAATTTGTGAAATTAAGAATGTACAACAGAAAAAATCTCATTGATAAATAACTAATGTGTATGTTTATTGATCACGACTTTATTTTTAAGAAATTATATTGTAATTTTTAAGCTTGTAAATAACATTCAGAAAAAATAAAATTTTTACTGCTTGGGTACGTTATACATCGTGAAATAATATTTGAGGATTTTTGGCACGCGGATCCAAAAAGGTTTGCCACACCTGGTCTAGACTTTTAGATCTATACGGAACCACAACAATTATAAATCAATTAGCCGTAAATCAGTGAAATATTACTGGACATATTAATAATAATTGATAATGACCCTTATGTGTAACCTGAGCCACACGCTGATTGACGCATCACTCTGGCGCACAAGCCTCATTAGCAGGTAGTCATCATCAGTTTTGTTGTTGTAATTCCAGCGAGTTACAGGCTACACAGACATTCGAAATTAGGATAGTTGATAACTTGTATTGTACACTCACAATTTTTTTTATAAAAGAGCAACTTAAGAGGTATTATGGAAATAAATATAGTATCATTAATCTATTGAGAGTAGAATGATAGATTTTTTTTTAAGATCAATGTGATTTCCAACATTGCTTAAAAAGGGAACAAAAAATATTATTTTTGTAGTTTTTAGCTGTGCAGTATTCATTTTATCATTGTATGACGATTTCCATGCTTCACAGATACATTACAGCAGTTAAGCTGTCATCGATTGCTTGCTGCTGGGAGACTACAGGGCTCCTCTTCGGTCTCGTGAAGCACTGAGTACATTGAAGTATAACCTGCGTTAACATATATTTTGAAAAAAAAAAAAGAATCGTAAATAATCACTTAGATTTTAATATATCATAATATTCTGTCAGATAAATATTCAATATCAATTCTTAATCCAAAATATATATGTTAACGTAAAAGTCATGCTTTTTACTCACTGCGCACACCTGACGAATAGCATTCCTACTTTGACGTTGTTTTTATATTTGACACTCTTCGCCTAGCATTCCTGTGTCCACACTGTTCTTCCGTCTTATTTTGTAGCCTGCGACTGGGATTTATAAATTAAATTGTACTTTTTCTATAAAAATATTAACACAGTTCATTAAAATGGATTGACGTTCCAATCACACTTAGACAAAGTAAACCAACTACAACTAAGAATAATTAAAACTATAAAAAATAAAAAACAAATAGAAGCATGTAAGGACCAACAGAGAAACCGCTTCAAAATGTGTAAAATCTTACCGATTCAAAAACAACTATTATAAACTGATACTGGAAGAATACGAGAACAATAGCTTTAAAACACCAGTACAACATGAATATATAACAAGACAAATAACGAATAAGAAACTAGAAATTAAAAAAACAAACAATTATTACGTAGATACGACCAAACGGTGCATAATACCAAAATTATTCAACTAACTACCAGATAGAATAAAAAATCTAACGGGAAATAAAAATATAGAAAAAACACTTAAATACTACAGTGAATTGTGAAGTGGATACTTAAAAGCATATAAGTTTTAACATTGTAGTTTTGTATTATATTATAAATTAAGGACAATTCAGTAATGAAATGTACATATACTGCAATAAAATCCTTTCGTTTAAACTGTAAGTACACATAAATAAAGAAAAAAAAAAGGTAAAAATTTTCATAAAAATGTTAATATTTTACATTGACAGTACACACACTGCCGTTATAAAAAAACAGCAACAAAATAGCGAAATCCTACTAAGTAGCGAGATGTACAGATTACTCTTGAATATACATTACACACGATTATTTATTTTTTAAGTGGCTCAAATAATAAATAATGGGTTACGTGCCAAATGATCAAAGATCGTATTGCAGGGTAGCCACTACGAGAGAATGCCAAAATTTTGTGGCTAGAGTGGTGGGCGGGGAACCAACTTCGTGAGGGATAATCAGGGTTATCGCTATGCTGCCACGTTGTGTTGACTCATATTTAAATGAAAAATAAAAAATGAAACTTCAGCCCAATCAGTGTTATTAATTCACTTTACTCTTAATCCTTTCTGTGCCAAGTCATATATTATATATTATGTATACATGTCACTAACCTAGAATAGTAAAATAAATGTCGTAAATGTGAATAGTATTTCTAAACATTAATTACTCTCTATAGGTATTTTTAAATAATCTGTACATCTTGCTGCTTTAAGATTTTTCATACGATTTTGTTATCTTTTGAAACTGGCAATGTGCGCACTACATGCAACATCACTTTTGAAGCAATTTTATTATAAATACACACCTACTCTCTTGATATTCACGACGCACGAAAATTTGTCTTGAATTCTTATTTGGGACTTTATTATTATAGAGGCAATATATACAAGTGGCAAATACCAATACAGATAATACTCACATTTGGAGTTTATTGCAAATATTTTTCAATTGAATAAATCTTTTTGCAAATATCTTATATTCGAAAATTTAAAAAAAGTCTGGGTTTTGATCCCACTTTTGGAATATAAAATTCTTTTGAAGAAAAAAGTACCTACAGCATGAAAATTCATGCCTTTTTTAAGGGGGGGGTAAGGTTTTTAAATTTTTTTTTTGCATTTTATTTTTAATTTTTTAAATGAATGTATAACATCGCAAGAATATTGTATCAAAATTTCAAGTCAATCGGAGCAAAATTGACGAAATTATGAACATTTGAGCGATACTCAGACTGATTTTCTATACCTGCTCGGGCAGCTGAGAGACGCGCTCACCTGAGGACTACCGGACGTGCTATTGTATTAGAAGAGTTTTGCTTAGACAAGGACAAAAAGATGCTGATGATTAAAGCTCTTTGCTGTGTGAACATGGCATCGACGATTATGTGTAAGTATAAAATAAGTGTTGAGTTTTATTTTGAATTTTACAGTGTGCAAAGCTTTAAAACGTTTTCCCCACATCTCACGTTTTCAAAGTCGGTGTCCATCATAACTTCAAAACTACTGCACCGATCCTTTTGAAATTTTGAACACTATTTCTGTACATAATTTACGAGGTAACGCTGTCGAGTTTTTTTCAAATTTGTTATTAATTTTTATTTTTTAATAACAAATTAGTCGATATTTTTCGCAAAAAATCGCGTTTTTCCCTTCAAAGTGTTCCAAAAAATTGAAAAATTGAAATTTCAAAAAACCCTCCCAGCGTTACCTGGGAAAACCTATTATCTATCGAATGAATTTAGATTTTTTGATTTCAGATGATCTAGCACCAAGTTATGATGGACACCGCAATTCTACTTTTTTCCGAGACACGTCCGAATAATTGCTGCCATTACCGTATTTTTTAATATTTCGTCTTGAAAATATTCTTCAAATGTCATACTTTAATGTACCATTGGTTTTAATAAAGAGATTTTAACTGTGTTGTCACAAAAAAATCACAAAAACATGCCTTTTTTTGTACGAATTAACCTTACCCCCCCCTTAAAGAATATTTTTATAGGAATAGAGTGGTCGGCCTGAACCATAGTATAGGTACGACTGTTGCTGTCATGTACTATGGTTCAGTACCATAACCCACCTCCTCGCCACGTAGGTATTTGTACTTCTTGAGCTTCCATCAAGACATTTATCAAACGTAATTTTTTTTATAATTTTAGCAGAAATATTGGCTTTCATTTTATATTTGGACACTGGATAAGGAAATTAGTAGATAGATGGTGTATGAAATAAACTGATTTCTACCAACTTTTAAAATAATTTTAATATTTTTTTATAAAATTTATAACACGTCAAAATTGACGAAGTGTACAATTTTATATAATAAGGGGTCATGTCAAGATTGTTATGGTGGCGAAATCCAACAAAAATAGACGGTTGTCGTTTTACCGTGTGCGCATAATTCTGCATTAAATTTACTTTATATAATTGTGAATTATATATGAAAATCCATAAAAAAAATATTGAAAAAAAAAACTCGACTAAAAAGGTAACTAATATTAAAAAAACTAACCCATAAAAACTAAGTTTTTACAATACTCCCTTTCTCATTTTCGGGTTTCGTGTCTACCAGATGCGTCGGAGTATTTTCATACAACAACAACGTATGAAAAAACCATTAAAAATTTTAAAAATCCAAAATTATACTATAATTATTAATTTTTTAACGAAAATTTGATTGATCTTCTTGATCATCGCCACGAGTCTGCTTGCAAAGTTTCAGCTCGATTGGATGACGGGAAAAGGGTTAAAAATCGATCCAAAGTTTTTTCGTCAGACAAGCAAGCAATCAGACGCCACGAGTTAAAAGAAAGGGAGTAAATACAAAACGGCTATGTATTATTCATCCCTTAAATTTTGTAACCAGCCCTTAAATTAAGTAACCATTCCTTAAATTACCAACCGTCCCTTGAATTAATTGACAAGCCCTTAAATTACCAACCATCTCTTAGTTTTACTTATGTTACATAATAACAGCAAAAAATAATATCGTTTAGGTACTATCAATATGGGCGCGTAACAGAAGCAATGTTTCACAACGGAGCGATCCGGCAGACTGAATGGCATTCGAGCCCCAATAAAGATGTTTCTACCCCAAAACATCTGGGATATGGTTTTGACAATGACGTTAAAAATGTTAAGCATTGCAAAACAAAAGAGACTGACCTAACCCTAACCAAATTATACCTGATCCTTATTCGACTTATTGTATTGAAGAGAAAATGCAAAAAATATTTTCTAAAGGAACAAACGTATTTGTGTATGCGTACAACTTTCTTTGGATTTTTTCTACTCTGTTACTGTGAACTTCGTAATCGGGTGACCAGATTATCAACGAGGACTCCAATAAACTTGTGTAAAAAATACATTAGCGGTATTACGCACCAACGGCGATATTAAATTGCAGGATGATAAATATGGGGTTGCATCGCACCCCATTCGGAAACGGAAACGTTAAACCGATGGCGCTCAGCCCGGCGGGACAGTCGGGGATTAGTCTCCACAATTAGTGAATTGGAAATTAAATCCCATAACTCCCGAAGCTGTATTTCACGATTGCTCATGCCCGCATTAGTTTAGTTCTTTGGCCGTAAAGCAACGTCCGCTAATAAATGTTTTGCAATTAAAACTTTAAAATTAATGTGAATTATCGACACATATGTATGATTTCTAAATGAGTGTACTTAATTTAAGGAAGCTATTGTGTAGGAGAACTGTAAGTGATTTCATTTGTTTATTTTTTTAATTAACTGTATGTTGGACCAAAAAGAATTGATCTGGATTGGGCAGCAATTGGTAAATTGAAACACTTGTTTGAAAATAAAGAAATCCCAGTATACCTTAAAAGAAAAATGTTCGATACATGTATCCTACCGATGTTGACATAGAAACAGCAACACTAACAGAAAAAAGCATTGCCGATATTACCTATGGACCGTATTGCGAAATTAAAATGGTAGTGGGCTGGACACTTAGAGTATATACAATCCAATATGGCTCGACAGAAGGATAGGTACTAGATGGGCACATAGAATCCTACAGTGGAGGCCCCGGACGAAAAATAAAAGCGTCGGAAGATCTCCCAAAAGGTGGTATCATTCACTTTGGTCTACTCACTCACTCAAGTGTTTTCTATATTTTCTAGTGATTTCCATTAGTGATTGTAATTGATATTTCGCAATTTGATGGACAATCATCGATACACTAGACAATAGTTAAATCTCAGTTACTAATAAATCGTTACAATAAAATAAGAAACACCCAAATATAGTCTGACTCATGACTCATCACTAATTCCCAGCACTTCATACCATAGTACACTACATCGTCAAAAAATTGTCGCATAATTTTTATTATTTTCCTTTTTGTGTTTATTTTTCTAAATATTCCAATTTGTTACTTTTATTGTATTTCCAATATGGTTTTATTATTTTTTTCTATTCCACAATATAATGCTTATTTATTGCTTTTGTTTTTTACATATTTTCATGTACTTATACTACTTTTTTCTAGCTACCACTTTTTAAATTAAATTTTTGTTCTTTTCTTTTTTCTTTGCTATTTACTTAAATGAAATAATTATATACAACTTTTACTTCTCTCATTTTAAATGATAATTGGTAAGTTGAATAATAAAAAAAGATACCTACCTTATAACAGGTATTTATATATACCTAGCAAAGTAAGTAGCGACAGAGAAACTTTTTACATACCTACTGTTATATGATTGTGTTTAATTAGTAATGTATATTTATTAAGCATATAAAAATCATGAACAATAAACGTCGATTTATCGGCACTGAAACTGAAAATATGTTTTATGGCTAGCTCTCTGACTTTTTTAATATGAGATGTATTTTAATATACCTATGCGATATTCTTTCATAAGAGAGAATAGAATTATAAAGGTAGATATATGTATAATAATAAAATTATTAGTAATTGGTTGAAAGAATGCACATTAACGGCATTATTGCATTATTCGGATCATTTGATCTAGTACCTAGCACATTACTGTAACGGTTGTTCCCATTTTTGGGGCGAAATAATGACTTGAGATTGTGGAACGCGTGGTTGGCTGATGGTAGTTTGGGAAAAATAAAAAAATATTAATTTAAATATTACGATAATGAAAATAATACATTATTTAAAAAAAAAATATTAATAGAGATGCACTAAAGGCGTGTCGCATCAATATTTTTATTATTTTAAAAATAAGCTAAACCCCTATGAAAATAGGACTAACTTGCTGGTGCCCTGGAATGGGACTGTATTTATTAATTTCGTGAAAAACTGAAGACAAAAATAACTTTTAGGAAATTTTTAAAAGCTACAGTTTGTTACGGTTGTGTCACTTCTTTTTTAAATCCGTCAATTTTCAATTGTCTTGTCTGTTATGGTCGTTGTGTCGTTTAAATCCATTGCAAAGATTGATTGCCATGTTTTTGTTCCAGCTGGATTGATTTGGTAGTTTTGAGATGTTAGTGTTGATGGTTTTCGTGTGTTTTGTAAAATTTAATGATCTTTTATTTTACCATTTCAAAGCTTACGAAAAAGTTTAGGTAAGAATTTCAATGAAATACTGCATTGTTTGGTATTTTGTCTCAGCCAATGACTGATAGTTCAAGTTGTACACCATTTTCAATATTATTTTTGTCTTTTGTTGTCTGTGAAGCATGCACAAATTTGTTTCATTTTCGATTACCTAGAAAAGTATAATGTGTCGTATTTTACTCCTGACAATTTAATTCCTGCGTGAAAAATATAAGTAATGCTCTGAATCTTATCTGCTTGTTTCGTCTTATATTAGCAACGTTTCATAAAAATACTACCTGTTGTAGAGGATCTCATGACGCAATTTCAAATTTCCTGATAATTTCGATGCCCTTTCTTCGATCACGACCAGAGCATCTAGAAAGCATACTTCGTCTAAAAGGTTATGTATTATATATATATATGCTCGTAAGTATACCGTCTTCTTACGACCAAAATTAAATAATTGCAAAAAATCGAAAAATGGGTTTTTGTTTAAGATATTTCCAAATAATCTTACGCATTTTTGCTAAAAATGACTGAGTGATATCCCTTTAATAATGTTAGATATTTTGTATTTTAGTTTTGGGTTGTTTTAAACTATGAAATTTTAATAAATAAACAATCTTACTACATCAACAGTATTATTATTGCGACCGATATTATAAAATTTAAGAAATATCATCAATTTTTACTATTTGAATTGATTTTTACAACAAAATGTTTAAAGTACTCTCATGTATATGTTTTCATTAATTACTTATTTAGCTTTGACTGTACGCCGACGGTATACTACTTAATAAAGATAATTATTATCTTGTAATACACAGCAAGAGCGCAGTGTAAGTTTCATTAAACCAATAGGTTAGGGAGATTTTGTAATAAAAGGTTTTCAATAAGCGCCTTGTACGGGAATTGAAGTATCCTTGTACCCAAATGATTATTCTAGTAACAAATTAAATACCATTTTTTGTACAAAAAGCTCGGTTCCGTGAGAAAAATGAACCCCAATAACAATAATAAAAACTGCCTCCCATATTCTATAAACCACATAAAAATGTCGCGTGGCGTTACATCATTATTTTTAATGTTGCTTAGTTTGTATAGCGGTTATTTATGTAAAACACATTAAAAATTAACCTTCATAATGGTTTGCTTAGGTAAGTACGCGTATTATCTTATTTATTTATAATTATTTTATTTTTTACTAAACAGACATAATTAATCTATATAATAATGTCCGTCACTAACGCTACCAGATGGCGCTACTCTAGATGGCGCTGTTCTTACAGCCTTAACTTCCTGCCGAAACAACGTTACGAGATGGCGCTGCTTGTACGCCAACTACGATTTCGCGATAATTTTATTTGTTGTAAAAATTTATTTTCATTGGCATTTTGTAAAAAACTGATGCTGACTAAGTAGAATTTCAGTAATTGGAGATCATAGGGCATTTGAATTGATACAAACGGTGAGTTTATTCACATTTTAAGAGTTTTTATTTTTTTATTTTGGGAATCTCAAAAGTACAATTTATTATAATGACATAATGTATTGGATAGTTGGTAGACCAATTATAGAGATCCACGGCATAAGATATTAAGTCAAAGCAAAACAGAGTTAAAATACAAAGTATGTAATCCAGAAAGGACAAGAGAAAAAAAAATAAGAACGAAGAGAAAAAATACATAAAATAGTGAGATAGGAGTGTTAATGTAATAATGTGATTTTTCAGTAGATATCGTACCGCACATACTACTTAATAATAATATATTAAAATGTAATATAAGAACGGATCATCTGCCAAGAGCTGATAGAGAAAAACTTGGATTTCTTTATACAGCTGTTGAGTTCTATAATGGACTTCCTAGTGACATGAAGAAGAAATAATATAGGTCTCTTCATTAAGAAACTCAAAGGACTTGTGTTAGAGAGGAGATAGTCTGTAAATCACTATAATGCAAGGATTTGATGTCTTTGTCTATAATTTAAAGTTGTTAAGTGCTAAATCTATTGTATATAAATAGTTCTTCTATAGTATGGTTATTAAGTATATATTTGTAGTTTTTGATATCCCCTTACACCAGCATGATTTTGCTGCCTGGGGAATTTCAGTTTTTTTTGTCTTCTTGTTTTTTATTATATTTGTAAGTATATTTATTTGTATTTTATACAAAATTGAAATTAAATTGAAATTAAATAAGACCATGTAAAATTATATAATAAACATATCCCCCACTGCAAAGGCTTCCTAGACTAGCGAAGAAATACGAGCAACTTGATGTTTTTGCCACCAACTTTATAATATTTAAACATATTTTAAAAGGTGTATTGAAAGATTACTAATATTCGTCAGATTGGACTTAAATAAGAGGTGAGATAACGAACAGTTATTTAATTTTTGTATTATATTATGCTTTACTAAACTTGTGCTATTCCTTTTAACTTTATATTATTATTATTATTTTATTTTATTTTATTTTATTGTATTTTTATTATATTATGCTTTCTTTAAGGTTCTGCTTTTGCTATATACCGACTTGCTTTTTAATTTATATTATATTTATCCCTTTGTATTGTGCTACTGCTATGTATTTGCTTCCCACTCTATATTATTATAATTTCTTGTTTAATGGACAAACACTATTCAAAAGTGTTAAAAGTATTCATTCATTTAATGTATACTATACCTTACTGTTTATAAAAGTCCTGAAGGGCGTTAATTAGTAAATAAAATAAACAAAATATCAATTTTATCTTGTATTGTAGATTGTTATTTTACAAATTGCATTAAAAATTTCCTTTTTAATTTGAAAAATAATTAACAGAAATATCACACAGAAAGGAAGTGCGTACCCGGCACACGCATTTACAAAAAAAACATCACTCTAGCTATGAAAGGGTTTCACATGTGCACCGTGAAAATCGTCAATTAAACACTGTTGATTTTATCTTTTTATATCTGTCACCATATGCTTGAATGTCTTTTGTCCGCGTCGCGAGTGTTATTGATGGTAGATATTGTAGAACCTTCATTGAACGGGGTGATTAAGCGCGACCACTCGCGTCAGTCATGGCCGGTGGTTTTAAAGGGTTGGACAGTTCTAGGCGTGAAAAAACATAAAAAATATTTGGAGGTACACAGTGTCGACAAAGAAAAGCACATGTTTTAATATTATGTGGATTGTTTATTCTTCGTGTCATTAAAATTATCAAGGGATGATATAAATAATGTTTGACACTACTAAAGCTCACCCTGTGGTAATTTTTATCGCCAGTATGTTCTTTGATTTGTAGGCGGGAAAACAGTATTATTGCAATATACAGAGTGTAACAAAGCTAGTCCATTATACTTTACAGGTAGATTCCTGCTTTGGTATTGACTGGAAAATGTTGGAAAAAAAGCAACCATGACCTAACATCGATAGTTAGGTACGGAGTTTTGCGATATCAAAGTTTGCATTTTTTTTCTCAATGAATTTAATGAATTTTTAATAATCGATATAATTTACTGTAATGATAGTCCACCGTTTTACAAAAAAATAAGTCACAAGTATTGAAAAAAAAATGCAAACTTAAATAACTATTAGATTTATGGTTGCTTGAACATTTTAGACTCATAATGAAAGTAACGATCTACCTGTACAGTATTGTGGACTAACTCTGTTTCATCGTTTATATACATATTTAATTTATTATAAACTTAAATACACTTTTGTAAGGAAACGAGATTTGATAAAAAAATTCTGGGAATTTTTTATTTTTCAATATAAACTTGATGAAGGAAAAAATGAAATATGTAAAAAATACATGTACTATGTAAAAATAAAAATGAAATTTATTGGAATTTAGGTTATTATAAAAAAATGAGATATGAAATATATAGTTGGAAATTAATTAGTTATGGAGATAAACGACTTCAAAGTTTGCATTTTTTAAATATTTCTAACTTATTTTCTGTTAAACGTTGAATTGTTATTTTAGTATCTTTCATAGAATAATAAAAACACATTTTCTTCAGTACAAGTCAAATAAAATAATTAAAACTGAGGAAACTCATCTCACTAGAATGAACCTGTACCGAGATGCTTCAGCTTAACAAAAAAATGGGGACAAAATACTATTTGAAATTAATAATTTTTTTAGATAGAGATAGAATTTTTTTAATACTATTGCTCAGCTATTGCTGATAAATTGGCGAATGTAAAAGAATAAGTAATGTAAAAAAATGTAATTGTTTGCATATTTAAAAAAATACAAATTCCTCATCTCTATTTACATTAACAACTCTGCTAAACTATTATAACATCCCATAAACATCCCACAATGAAAGGCGAAAAAATATCTTATGTATTTTACAGAACAAGAATTACAAATTTATATTTTTTTAAGCTTCACAGTGTTAATATGACATTACGGACATGGATTATTTGCGTTTCTCATTAGTTCAATGGATGATTTCATCAGCAGTCAATTTCACGCAATAAATATGTAAAAGTCATATCATTTCTGATATAATCACTGGCCCCGAAATCAAATCAGAAGAGGGATGTTGAAATAAGTGCGGCTTTGCGAATTATATTTGATTACGGGTGTAATAAACGCAATCGGCGCAGCGCGGGACACGCAGCATTGTATTATACAGGACTCACCCCCCCCCAGCCCCTGGTGGAGGCGAGAGCCTGCGAGGGGCGCAGAGCCGGCGCGAGGGATGAAGGAAGAAGGCAAAAGAAGAAGAAGAAGAAGAAGAAAGAAATGTAACACTGCAACAAAGGTAATGATAATTTATATCATTCACAATGTTCCCGGCTATGGTTAGTAATACAAAAGAAACACAAATTTGATTAAAAAAAAATCCCTGGCGAAATAAAGGGTCCTGATTACATAAATGCAGTTTTTTATTTATGAAATTTGTGTTTCGTTTGTATTACTAACTTATTCCATGTTCCCTCTATTTTAAGTGTGCGGAGTACAAACAACGAGTAACAAAAATAAATACACAATTTTTTGCACTCATATATTATAATGGCCCCATAGTACATGATTTACGTTTTTGCAGTCTGGAGAGTCAATTAAGTGAAAAAATTTCAAATTTTTTTACCAAAATAACAACTAAAAACATGCTTTCGATCCATTTTATTAAAATATAATTAAACTAGTTAACTTAGTTTACACCACTAAAATTTATTTGGTAAAACCAAGCGGTTTCGGAAACGACGTTCCTTCATCAGGGTATACCCAATACTAATTGAACTTTACAAAAATTATAAACAATCATACTTCAGTGTTAAGTGTCCAAATGGGGGTAAATAGTGGGGCGTGCGAAAGAAACAGGTGATAGGGTGGAAAGGGAACATATTCAAAATAGAACTGTAAGTTAAATTTTTTGGTTGTTAATAATAGATTCATTATTATTTATAGCTTTCTTAAGGCCGGTTGTTTCAAGTTGGATTAAAGTAAGCGTTCTCTTAAAGCATAGATTTTTACGTTCTCCACCAATCAGACGATACGTTTTCGTAAAAATCTATGCTTTTATCGACCGCTTACTTTGATCGAACTTGAAACAACCGGGCCTTAATCTCTAGGGCCTCTAAATTATTAAAGCGTCTACTTTTACTATTAATGTGAAGAATGTTGACCCCTGTATTTTTATTAAAACTATGGTTACTCTCAATAATATGATTGGCAAATTCGGAAAAATTTGAATTATTTAAGCATCTAATATGTTCTTTAATCCTAATATCAAAATTACGACTCGTTTTTCCAATATAAAAAGAGGGACAGTCATTACATTTTAGTTTATAAACGATCTTTATCTCAAAACATTTCTCAAAAAGTTACCAATATTATTTGTTGTATAGAAAGCTGGTTTTATAGAGGGAGGGAGATTTTTCGAGCATTCAATTGGAAAATTGTCAATAGATAAGATTCTAAGCCATTGTTTAATATCATCGTTAATTTTATAATTATTGAATAAAAATTTATTTGTGGCTATTTTATTAAGTTTTTTGTTTAGAATTTTATCAATCAAATTAGGAGATATTTACTACTATTTACCACTATTTACCCCCATTTGGACACTTAACACTGAAGTATGATTGTTTATAATTTTTGTAAAGTTCAATTAGTATTGGGTATACCCTGATGAAGGAACGTCGCTTCCGAAACCGGTTGGTTTTACCAAATAAATTTTAGTGGTGTAAACTAAGTTAACTAGTTTAATTATATTCATAATGAATAACCACAAAGTAATAGCAAAATACAACAGTACATTTTATTAGAATTTGTTTAAAAAAAATCTACAAAATACTTCGCGATTATCACAAATAAAATGTAATACCGAAGCAATATTTAAACTTTCCTGCAATAAGAGTTATCTTTGGTACGCTTAATCTTGAAATATTTCCGTTTATAGAAATAAACTATGTTTACACCACTTTTTTATTAAAAAAAAATCAACATGTTTCGGAGCCCATGGCCCCTTCGTCAGGATACAAATGTAGGTATACTAAAAAAACTAAATTTAAAAATCGAAGTACATAGTCAAAATATTAAAAAGTTATATATGGAAAATGAATAATAATAACGTACCTATACATTTTGTATATAAATTGAATAAAGAAAATTTGTGGGGAAATATATTATTATTTTTGTGCACGTTGTTAAATACGTTTTCAAAAAGATAAAAATTCACGTTCCATCTATATTACAGCATCCAAAAAAAAAATTAAAACATTGTCATTATATATTCACTAATATAAAAATATTCAAAAATTATACCTCATACTCAATAATTTGAATTAATTAAATCGTATAGTCCGTTAAAAGATCATTTTACTTCCTAACCAGACGTCGTTGGTCGGACACCAACCAAGCAGTCTGAAAGGTTATGCTGTCATTCACGCGTCTGGCACTCTACCTGGAAAGCGGTTTACAAATGGTACTTACATATTATGCAAACCGCTTTCTATATAAACTTTTAAAGCGGTATAACGTGAGAACAGTTATTCTTACGAAAACATTGTATTGAACCTTTTTGGTAGACATTATTGTAATCCAAACTATTTTTGCCTTTCATCGAATAGGAAGTGAGATATAACATTAGAAGCGCGAAAAGTAGGACATTTTAGTAAGACGACAAAATAGATAAATATCAAATATTGGTTAATTTGAACATATCCGCCCGGCTTTTGTAACACGTTTGAATAATATCGACGAACAATGTTGCGAAGTTTAACTATATGAGGTGTGTAAAAAAAAATCTTGAATTTTTTTATTTATTCAGCAATATTAACTTGATGAAGAAAAAAATAAAATATGTAAAAATATATATACGACGTAAAAAATAAAAATGAAATATCATATGGAATTTAGGTTATTATTAAAAAATGAGAAATGAAGTATATATTTGGAAATTAATTAGGAGTTTGTTTTATACAGGGTGTACTCAGCTAGTCCAAAATACTTTACAGATTTCTGTCTCATTTAATGAGGCGAAAATATTCAAGCATAAATATTCTAATATTAATAGTTATGGAGACAAACGACTTCAAAGTTTGCATTTTTTTAAATATTTCTAACTTTAAGTAAATTTTATAGAATAATAAAAATACATTTTCTTTAATACAAGTCAAATAAAATGATTAAAACCTTGCAGAAATTTGAAAAATATATTTTTTGCAAAATTTTTAAAATTATATTTCCCTTGTATTAATGCGAATGTGTTTTAAATATTCAATATAAGTTACATTAATGATAGTTTTACGCGTTGCAGAAAATGATTCAGAAATATTTTAAAAAATGAAAACTTTAAAAGGCACATATCTCCATAACAATTGATATTAAAACATAGTTGCTTGAACATTTTGACTCATAATTTATAAGTAAATAGACATTTTATTATTTTACTTAATGGATTACAGAATGCGCCCCTGTGTTGATGAGGGCTGGTACCGGGGGGTTGGTTTTGGCGCCCTCTGCATATCAACCCCGTGGGGAATATGGAACCGAAAAATTAATTCGTCTACTGCAACACTTACAGTGCAGATGTTTGTTTTATCGATTATGTGAGAGAACATCATGTCTTGAAAACAATTCATAATTAATAATTAGAAAAAAATCGTTAAAAATAATTATCAAAGATTTAATAATTGAAGTAAAATAATTTTATAATTTGATTTTTAATTATACTAGATGTAACAATTTATCTGTGTATGCCGAAATATAAAATTGAGTATACGTCCGATCTAAGTTAAATTACTCTGTCTCCTAAGCTACAAAAAATGGTGACAGTAAAAAGATTTTGTTTAAAAACTGTAATGTAAAAAATCAATTATGTTTATCAGCCTTAGATTATAGCTGAATATGAATCCCTGACAACGCCGGGCGCAAAACGCTGCTAATATATTAATTACATACAAAGTTTACGTAATTGGAACCGGTACAAGGTAGTAAGGCAGAGCTGAGGGAACCCGCTGCCGCGGAAGATCACCAACTAGAAGATCTAAGAAAGAAGAAGAAAGTATAACCCACATATACAAATAAATAATAATAAATATTTCTTGAGGGTATGCGATGCATTCAATAAACTGATAAGATTATTGGATATTGATCTGTTCGAGTGCAGCCACACAAGATTAAGAAAAATTTTGAGTGCAGAATTTTTTTCTACTTAATAATTAAGTCTCTTTTTCTCTTGTTCATTCTTTTTGTATTATATTCAACATGCTATGTTTTCCTGCTAATAATTTAGTCTCTTTTTCTTTTGTTTAAATTTTTTATTCTTTCTTTTTAATAATTCTTAACTTGCCTAAGTTTTAAGAAAAATTTTGAGTGCAGAATTTTTTTCCTGCTTAATAATTAAGTCTCTTTTTCTCTTGTTCATTCTTTTTGTATTATTTTTTAACTTGCCTATGTTTTTCTGCTAATAATTAAGTTTCTTTTTCTTTTGTTTAAATTTTTTTTTCTTTCTTGTTATATAATTTTTAACATGCCTTAGTTTAATTCATAAATATTTACCATTACTAACATATTTCTAAATGTGGAGACCTGTAATTGGCCATCTATATTATATCAATGTTTTCTATGATTCTTTGTTGTGCTGTTGGTCTTCCATGAATATTAAATAAATAAAGAAATAAATAAAAGTGTATAAGAATACAAATTACATAATTAAATTAACAGGTAGTATAGAAGGAATAAAATAATATAATAACATGCAACACACACTAATATGATCGCTAATGGCTACACAAACGCACCGTTTGAATGAGTGTGGCCCCCTTGCGCACTGCAGTGGCTAGGCGCATATTGCACATGCACATATCAATTATCTGCACTGGACTCCCCTCCTCTCGACAGGCGTGAAGTTAGCGGGGGTTCGGATGCTCTTATTAATTATAATTGCTGTTAACTCTGAAATTGGGAACAGAGAACCTGCCTTCAACAACCTTCAGGTTGTACATTCTCGGTGGTAGAAACATTTTAATGAAATCAAGAGCGTAGGGCTTTTTTTCGAACCACGACTTTAACAAGCTGTGCATTCACATCACTGCGTAATATACTCTCATCAGAATTCAATTCGATTAGTTATTCTTAGTTATGTTAAACAATACCGCAAGTTGCTAATATCCGCCCCACATTCAATCATTTTTTATGAAAATAAGTTTTAATTATTTATTAAATAAAATATTATTTTTGATAAGTTGCAAAAGAAGCGATAGAAAACAGGTTAAACTTACTACGAATCAAATTTTATTTCACACACTAGAAAAGATTAATGAATTACGAAAAAAATATAATGCACAATATACACGTAGTCAAAGAGCACATACCTAATCATATAATGCAGGATATACACATATCATTTATGCTCAAAATATTAAGTAATACAAAAAGGTTTATTGAAATCACATTTTTATAGAAAAAAATAGTTTTAATAACACAGTTATTTAATACAAAATTAATTAATTATTCAATTAGAAAGACAAACAGAAAAATCGAATCCACGAAAAAATATTTGGCTGCTACCGGGATTCGAACCACGGATCTCCTCCTATCCGGGGCAGGCACGTTATCCAATTACGCTATAGTGAATATATTGACTTTATCTGTAAGTCTCATTTATTAATTGATTAACATTTAGTATCCATTTTTAGAGCAATCCACTTTTTTTTCATACGGTAGGCACAAATTACTTTGCGTTTCTGCCTCTAGAGGACGCCAGAATTAACCGTTTAATTCATTTTAATTTTTGGACACATTAGATACAACATGCATATATTATATTCAAGAACACATTCTTATTGTGAATTTGCAATTTTTTCAGAACAAAGTTCTGTGAAATTTAAAAACAAATTAAACAATTAATCAATTAGAAGGACAAACAGAAAAATCAAATCCACGAAAAAATATTTAACTGCTACCGGGATTAAATGAATGACCCAGAAAATAATACAAAAAATTGATTATAAAAAAAAAAATAGTAACCCTTTTACACATTCTCACAGCAAGAGTACTCCAGAATCGAGTTAGTAATTTAATACTTTTTCCACGAAGTTTTTTGGTACATTATGTGTGTGTGTGGTAGGCCAGTAGTAAAGGCATAAGGTAGTAAGAATAGGTAGATATTCAGTTATTTATTTCAGTTGATTCGACTTTTACATGGTGAGATTTAAATATACATGTTACGAATTAGTTGAAGCTACAAATGTAAACCCTTTAGGTAAACGGCTTTACGGTCAAAGGAATGGAGAAGGGCGCGAGGTTCGATCAGTTGACCCGCTCCCGCTTTAGGGCCCGTCCGTACTACAGACCTTAGATCACCATAACAGTATTGGAAGGCCCTTAACAGCTAGACCCAAAATGAGGTCGTAGGGTAAGGCCATTTTTGACAGAGAGCGATGGATGTGTTTATGAAGAAGCCAGGATCCATAACGGATTATAGAGCCAAAGACAGTGGACCTTACTTCTTCGGCAGACTAGGAAAACTATCGGGGATCCTGGTCTCTCGCGGAACTAATTATTCCTGATGGAGTTCCAAAAAGTTCAGATATTTTTGTCAGCTAGTAAATTTATTCGAGAGTCTCCTTATGTCGTTTTATTTTACTCAGTATTTCGGATGACGCGTCTGACTACGGATCGGAAGATTCCGGTTTCGAATCCAGCCAGTTTTTTTACGGTCGAGAATATTTTGTTTGTTGAAATTTTAATTACATTTTTTGTTTTGAACTTGTTTTATAATTTTATATTTAATTTTTTTACTATGTAACAAACCAAATTAATCAAAGAGTAATTTTTTATAATCTATATCTGTATATTAATAATAATATATATTATAATTACGCCACCAATGTCGTTTGTTTTCGTCTCCGTACGATGATTTCTATTTGTATACAATAATTTTGCCATAGTGCAATCGATTTTTTTTTACGATCGAGAATATTTTGTTTGTTGAAATTTTAATTACATTTTTATTGAAATACTGAATAAATACTTTGTAAAAAGTGGAAATTTGCCAGATACAATTGGCCGCGAAGCGGCTGACGTAGGCATAGGTAAATAGTTGTATTTGCTGCACAGCAAACACAATTGGCCGCGCAGCGGCCATCGCTGGCCGCAAGGCGGCCACAATAGCCGCCCTCAGGGCCTAGCAAACACAATTGGTCGCGAAGCGGCCACAATAGCCAAAATGGGAATTTGCTAGACACAATTGGCCGCGAAGCGGCTGACGTATGCTTACGTAAATAATTGTGTTTGTGGATAGTAAACACAATTGACCGCGGGGCGGCCATCATTGGCCGCGAAGCGGCCACAATAGCCGCCCACAGGGCCTAGCAGTAAGCAATCGGCGATCGGCGAAGCCGATTGCTTTTCTGCTAGTTATTATTATTATTATTATTATTGTTATTAATTGTGATGGGGATATTACGAGGTATATATTTTCATTTGATAAATTTTGAAAATATATGTTTAGGTAGTCATATTTTCATAGCACAAGAAAGCGACGTGATAAATATTTCGTGTATGCATTTCTACTTAAAAAAATAACAAAAAGTTAAAAATAATCTCACCCTTAGAGCGCAATATCGTAATTTCAATATTAAGAATTCATCCCCGAAATCAATGATTCTTCCCTTCAATGAACGATCGTAGTAACAGGGTTCTGTGAGGATCTTGCCAGGGTCTGAGGGCCTTTTGAAACTGCTAGGGTTTTGGAAAATACCATCGAATTAGCCAATCCAAAGACTAAACTGCGACTGTCTGAACCGGCTGTTCAATCTAATAGCCGAGAATCTCCTCCACTTCCGATTACCGTGCAATCTGCTGAACCCGGAACCGGAAAACAAATTTTATTTAAAGAAACAAGAGATTGAAACTGTGAATGACAAAAAATATGCTATGACCTATGCATAGAACCAATTATTACTGAAGTTTAATGTGGTGTACCACTTACGTTGGGTGAGGATCATTTTATTGTGACAACTTTCTCGAATAACTACACCAGACACATTGCCCTAATCACAAAATCCGCTTTGGTGGGTGGTACAAAGTGTGATATTGACGTATTTTTTAAAATTATTATTTTATTATTTAATTATAAGTGTTTTTATTGCATTTTTGTAACCTATCCGCTTTGGAACGTCTTTCCCTGCCTATTGCCACGAGAATACAAAAACAAAAAGAATGTAGGTAGGTACATAATCGAGGATTTCTCCAACGCTTAGAATAAATTAAAAATTGACAGAATGTTAGTTAATTAAACTAAACTAGTTAGTAGGTAAACTGCTGGTAGTGGTTTTTACTAAGTTAACTAACATTCTGTTATAATGTCTAACCACAGAATTAATGATTTAAATATTAATAATATTAATAAATTAAAAATTATCAGAAGCTCTAGAATACCTACACAAGATCATACCAGAACGTTCGTGAAATGACATTTTCTATACAGGGTGTCTCTTAGCTAGAAGCAAAAACTTCGGAGGAATTTTCTTCATCAATTTTGAATAGAAAATATTCTTTACACTTTCGGTGAAATGTCGATAGTCAAGGACATAAAACAAACTGCACTTTTATTTCACTAATCTTGGCTTATCGTTTGTAAAACACTATACCACCATAGAAGTGATTTATATGGAATATTAAAAATTCTTTCGCTTTGATACAAGACAAATAAAATTATTAAAACCTTGCAGAAATTTGAAAAATATTTTTTTGTGAGATTTTTGTTATTTTATTTGACTTTTATTAAAGCTTTTATTATATCTGAGTCACTGTAGTGATAGCTGACTGCATACCACTGGAACATATATGTGAGAGATACAAGTCAGAGGATAAAAGTATTAGGCATACAAAAAATACAAGAAAAATGACTAATTCCAATTTTTCGCAAAATTTATATTTGTAACATAACACCTTTACCTCAAATGTCTTCAATTCCTACCCATAAAAAACGCCCATGACTTAAGCAGTTTTTTCAAATCAAGTCTTCCACCACGCTAAAAATAAGATGGGAAAACTCAGCATTAAATATTGTCAGCAATAAATCTAAGAAAAACACACACGTCACAAATCACGTTCAAAATGCAAGCACGGGACGGGGGGCGGGACGCACCCTTTACTTGGCCCCGCCTACAACCCCTTCGGAGCCCCCCGATTGGTTGCCACGGCCGGGGGTGGAATGCCGCGATTCGTTCGTCCATAGTTACGTCAGACTCGGGTGGCCAGTGATGGAAATGACGAAGCGTTCCTTTTTCGAACGGAAGAATGAGTTCCAATTTCGAATTTTGCGCTGTCAGTTTGACAGTAGCCGCAGGGAAGGGCGCGAACGGAAACGCGACGGAAGTATGAACATTTGACAAGTTTGAATTTGCCGACGATAATAAAGGCGAATTGTGAAAAAATAACAGTGAATAAAACAATAATAAATTATATTTTCTATTGTTATAAACATATTTATAGTTGCAGTATTGTTTATAATATACTAAGTGAAAATTATAGAACACTCTCTTTGATATTGTTTTCCATTGCATTGGTATAATTGATGACTTCATCAGCTAGAAGGTAAGCATTTGAAACAATGTTGAATGCCTAAACTACAATTGTAATAATACCAGATAAAACTAGGTTTATTAGAAAATCGTATTTTTTGGTTTTAAAAACTTGTGCGAAATATCACAATTAAATATGCTCCTGTTCTATGCAATACGTTTAGCACTTATCAATCGCGTTTCCATAAATATTGTTTGGAATTTTCGAGGTACATTTATTACTCTAAGTTAGAAGTAGGTATGTATGTATCTAGGTAAAATAATGTATATTTTTAAATAGCTATAAAAATAAATATTTCTGTGAGCTAACAAAGAATTGGCATGGCGAAAAATAATAGCACGTAATTAAGAAGTGTCCAGGATTTATATATATATATTATTATTGTTTTATACATAGGTAGGTATCTAATCTTAATAAAAACAAGACCCACAAAGTGTTTCACTAGAGGCTCGTTTGTAGGTTAATACATTCAATTAATTAATAAACGATAAATTAAAACAATATTAATTGTAATATGTTTCAATATTAAAGTTTTCAAAAAACTAAACCTTTAATAATAATTAATAAATAATAAAAATATCAGTAGGTATTGAAAGTAATTAGTAGAAAAATTCTCATTCACATTTCTACAAAATTTAAATTGTTGTAATGAATAATTAAAAATAAATTAATTAAAAATATTATGTATAAAATACTGAAAATAAATCAGAAATTTTGCTTTTTTTTTCAAAATTTCTGATAAATTTTTTCTGATAATATTAATTTTTAATAATAATAATATTAATATATTATTATATTTAATAGTACTATTATTTTTTCCTGATAATATTTCTGCATTTTGGAATTATACCTTTTATATGTCATTATTTTTTACACTCGACAGGTAATATTTATTTGAAACAGGGCCGGCCCGAAAAATTGCGAAACCGGGCAATGTCTGGATACGGGTCCTTCTTATTTATTATATTTATTTATACCTACATGTAAGGGGGACAAATAAATATTTCCCCATAGCTTCAAATATCCTCTTAATTGTAGTAAGGCCGGCCCTCGTAGCCCAGTGGGTATGACACTGGCTTCTCACACCGAGGGTTCCGGGTTCGATTCCCGGTGAGGTCACAATTAGGTAATCTATTTAAAAAAAATCATTGTAAAAAATATTCTGATGAATTGATTTATACGATAAATTTATCATAGAATATTCTAAGGAGTTATATTACTTTTTATATATATCACAAACGCGCCAGCACAATAAAAAAAAAACTTTACCAGTGACGGATTTTTAGGTGATTTAGAGGACCTCCAAATTATTGAGAAAATTGAAGTAGATAATAGCAGGAGCAACAAACAAAGCAAAAGAAAGAAAAGAAAAGAAAAGAATGTCTAAGAACGCCCTTTCGCCCGAAAAATAGAATTAGGTAGATCCGATTATGCTCAGTTGGTGTAGTTTTACACTGGTTATTGGCGGCTATAGGTACTAGGTCTGTCATTGTTGAATCTTAAAAAATCTATATCTGCGTTGTTGTTAATATTTCAAATTGTATTGTAGAATTATCATTTTGGGGGCCCTATCTTGAAGTAAAGGGTTCCCAAAATATTGAGTGGGAGATGCCTCTGCGCATTAATCCGCCTCTGCATCTAACAGGTAGGCCATACGTCTGCCTCATACCGGCCCTGATTTGTCATTAAATCGTGTAATATATTAAGTGCCTAGTTATCAAGCTTTGTAGAAATATATACAAAAGTACCTGTACATATTAACAATTGGGTGCATGTACTTGTACAGGTATGCGTCATAGAAGTTATATTTACATAGTAGTTATACTTATGTTGCCTTAGATGTTATGCTTATATAAAATCAGCGCATCACTTCTCACAGCATGACCACCAAAGTACAATAAAATTTACTCAGAACTATTTGAACGTTAGAACAAACCAGCCGCAAAAACTGACAACTAAAGAGAAATCCGCAGATGACAGATCCCTGTTACTGTCGGCAAAGATATGGGCGTCAGTCATCGCAGCGACGACATCTATCGACCTTCGCTAATACCGAGATTAAAAACCATCGGGAGGATTTCGCCAGATTTATTTATTTATTTAACGCCCTTAAGGGCTTTTACAAAATATAAATTTGAAAAATATCATAAGACAGATATACAGTTAAAAGGTACAATTACATATAATAGAATTGTGTAAATTTAAATTTCTGTTTAAAAAAGTGCGTATAATGGATGTGTGTAAATTTAGATTGCAGTTAAAAAGATTCAAGTAGGGGGAAGTTCCCTTGTGCCGTACACCTAAGGTTTTCAGAAAATAAAATAAAAACCACTTCGAGAATCGTAACTTTATTTATGAATTACAAAAATACAAAAACAAAACTTAGGCATTAACATATTCAGGAACCTGAATTAAGTTTTGATCATAAAAAATGCAATCTTTGTCATTGGCACCTAGTACCGGACGGACTTAACTTCGAACCCCAAGCGCCGGACGTATTTAAAAAATCACGCATCGATCACACATAAATCCACATTCAGGAATGTCTACGCATGCTTCATGAGCCTACTCTTGGTAGCTGGAGCATTGTATCCAGTCTTCGTTGCGTTTTTCTAAGCACACTACGCAAGAAGTTTTTTCTATGTTAGATATTTGACATGATGGTTTTTCTCTTCGCTTTTTCCTCACTTTTTCCTTTGGTCTTCACACTCTTGGTATGTTTCCCTTCTTTTCTATCACTGTTTTGAATTTAGTTCCCATTCCTTTCTTTTTTCTTCATGGTTCTCTTCATTCTGTTTTTCGTCAGCAGCAATTTCGTAAGGTGATGTTGTTAGAATTTCACTTCTTTCACATTTTCTTTTCTGAGCCGCTGATCTTTTTTTGATTTGTATGTAGAATGCTTTGTGGACATTTTAGCGCTATGAAGCTTTACTAAAACTCATTTCTGTAAACAAAACTTTATCTATCGCAGTTTGTAAAATTTTGGCTCCATTTTCTTTTAATTTTCTTCTTCGTTAATGTCAATAAACCTCCGTTCTTCTAACCTCTAAAACAATTTAAAGTAATTATTTTAATAAGTATAAATGCTTAGTAGAAAAAACAATCAATAAACTGTCCGGTGTTAAGGGACACCTTTGTGTCCGGTACTAGGGGACAGGTAATCCCCAAAATTACCTGTTTTATACTAAAACTGTAAAGGAAATTAATAAAAACTTTCAGTCTACGAATTATAATGGAACATTATCATTATTAACAATAAATATAAATACTTAAACACAAAATCATACAAGTAATATTCACATAAAATGTATCTGGCGCATTGTCTTCTTGCCAGAAACAGCAATCGACGGCTCCCACCGTGGCTGTTCGCCTCACAGGCAAACCGCATTCCATGACCCTATATTACTATGTTCCCCCACACCCCTTTCAGCGATTTTTTAATCGAACGTATTGTGACTTTTAGAGATAGTGCGAGTGTCCGGCGCTAGGTGCCGTCTGGCGTTACGGGACTTCCCCCTACATCTTATAAATTTGTGTAAATTAAAAAGAGAAGTTTAAGTAGTAAAAAGAAAATTATTGTAATTAGTAAGAAAAAGAAGAAATAGATTGCAGTTAAAAGGATTCAAGTACATCTTATAGATTTGTGTAAATTAAAAAGAGAAGTTTAAGTAGTAAGAAGAAAAAGAAAAATTTATTATCTATTTTCATTCAGTTGAGATGTAAAGAATTGTATCAACTTTGTCCTATACACAGTTATATTATCAGCAAAAATGTCAGCCGCCTCTGCATATTCATTCCCTAATGAGTGTAGACTTGGGATTACAGAGTTTGCTAATGCATTAGTTCTGACATATCCACTATAATAGAATAATGCATTGTGTCTTGATGACCTCGATGGGGCGTATAAGTCGATCAGACTAACAATCTGGGGGCAATCAATCATGCTAACATGGTGGTAATAAAGTTGAAAACTGATTTATATTAAATGATTTCGTGGTGTGAAAGATTGCGTCGCATGCTGTGCACGCATTTCATTGCATAAATAAAATTTCACCTAAACGCACCTTCAGAAGTATAACTTCAAAAACAACTTCTATCCAGCTGGTAGCGGAAATTCACATGCTTCGTCTCCTTCGTTATATCCACCTGCCATGCGTTTTAACAAACAGTCAATATTGCCCCGGAAATGGCCGACCACGCAACGCGTGAAAGTATAATCAAGAATTTGCCGTAATTACATTGTTTTCTGTGTAAGTGTATAAAGATAATGATTATTTACCATAAATAAGTAACTAAGTTTTCTGTTTTATCGTGATCACTTTTTTTAACTATTAAATACATAAAAGGTTTTTTACGCGCGATCGCATGCATTTTTGGAAATGACTGCTTTAAGGGATCTTCGCGGAAGACCAGTAATTTGGACCAAGGAAAGCGAGTGCACATTCTTGGCACAGTAGTCGTGATCACTGATAACGGTGACACATGATAGTCAAAACTATCCGACTGTTCCGATTTGCAGCACTCCTGACAGCTTTTTGATGTAAGCCATCGGTTGCAGACTTTACCACCGTCCATCGAGTTCAGCCATTCTCAACCTGTGGTCCGCCAAGCTTTTATATGCGGTCCGAAATACATTTATTATCAGGAATGTGATTTAAAAAAATCTGCCATTATAAGTTTTGAACATCTTGAAATACACTTGAATTTGTTATTTCAACCATAGATAGTTTCAACCACCGAGTGTAAGTTTTGTGCTTGTCATGTAATTTTTTGGACATTTTTTGGTGGGCCTAGTATTTCATATTCATCCATTACTGTCAGTAAAGTCACAGTATACTAAGAACAGTAATACGTCTTCATACAAACTGGCCGCTACCCATTGGAATGTGTGCGTGCGTGCTCGGCGCCGTGTACGCACGCACTGTGACGCACACATTGACATAGAATATGGGGGTACAAGGCGGCGGCAGTAAGGGCCGTGCCTTCGGTGCCATTCGCGCTCGCAGCCGCCGCTTTAGAAAAAAAATGCGCTTCCTGAAAAAAATGCCTTTTTTATGTTTGTGGTGCTTTACTAAAAAAGTGTGTTGATAATCACAAAGACAGTGAGTTTTTAAAAGTCTACGTTGATGTTAATCAGCGTTCTTGCAATTTAAGTGCAGAAACTAGGTAGGTATACTAATTACAGAAATTATGCGACAGATCGAAATTTACTCATGACTTTGTTGCCAATATAGAGAAGATGGAGCAGGTCTTTCGCAAAGAGTTCGAAAAGGACCACATAAACATTAAAATCGACACATCAATTTTTGAACAATTAAAAGAAATTGAATTTTTTTCGGATTTAGTGTCTACCTTATGCGTAGGAATCGGAAAAAGGGATTAAAAATAAAGTGACTTACCTAGCGTCAACGCAAGAGTAGGCTAATAACTCGCCGACAGGCCGGAGATGAACTACTGTTCTGGGTATACTGTGGTAAAATCTTGTGTTCCGATGTGTGGAATGCGTTTTTGAAATCTATAAATATTATTACTACTTTTTTTTTAATTCAAATAATTCACACTATATTTTGAGTAGGTATATCAAAATCTTTGTACAAACTGGTATTGTATTTTTACTCCCTTTCTTTTAACTCGTGGCGTCTGATTATTTGCTTGTCTGACAAAAAAAAATTGGATCGATTTTTAACCCTTTTCCCGTGATCCAATCGAGCTGAAACTTTGCAAGCAAACTCGTGGTGACGATCAAGAAGATCTATCAAATTTTTGTTAAAAAAAATTGATAATTTTAGTATAATTTTGGATTTTTCAAATTTTTAATGGTTTTTTTCAAACTGAGTAAGTTGTATGAAAAGATTCCGACGCATCTAGTAGACACGAAATCCGAAATGAGAAAGGGAGTATTGTAAAAACTTGGTTTTTATGGGTTAGTTTTTATTCGTATTTTGAATCCATCGTGCCTTTATGGTTTGCCGTCACAATGGCTATGTAGTCTATGCAATTCTGGACTTTGTTCCTTTTATAATTTCGTCCCTTGTTACATCTGTAATAAGGTGTTGGAAATCGAACTCATAAATAGTATTTTCATTTGCGTTTATTAATCCATCGTTTTTGTTAAAACGCTAAACAAAAATCAACGCTTGGATATTACCTACCTACGTTAGTTGTGAGTTTTATTTTTTCATTATTTTATTTTGAGTAAGGTATGATGAAAATAAATTTCATCTAGGGAAATAAGCTTTTGTTAATGTTTGAGCTGGTAGTGTCTGGTATGCTGATAAGCGATAAGTATTGTTATCATTCTGTTATAGTTAGAAAAAATATTTGTTGATTAATCAAGTGGCAGTAGGTACCTACTATAATCTTGAATCATATTGGGATTCAACCATTATACTGTTTTTCCCTGTACGATTTTTTTTTCGTCATATTAAATATAATGTTGCGCCCCGCGTAATTGAACAAACATGTATTTGCCCGAAGAAAAAAAAGGTTGAGTATCGCTAATCTAGTTGGTGATTTTTTAAATTAACTCTGCCTTCTTTCGGGTTTCCTTAACTCTGCATTGTTTCGGGTTTCCTCAACTCTGCCTTGTTTCGGGATTCTTTAACTCTGCCTTGTAATATCAGTCTCTTTATTGCATCCGCACATCACATTACAATACTTATCTTCTTTCCCTTTTGTCGTATCTTGCTAACTTTTCTTCAGTTTTCCATCGCTGGTTGAATCAATATTGCAATTAACCTGCTACCTGTAATAATTACCATATTTGCCTTTGCTCTCTGAACGCGAAAAAGCCCTGATTCAAATATGGAAATGAATATCTCAAAATGATATCATTACCGGGGTAATAAGGGTTCTGTCCCATCCACCCTCCGTAACATAAAAACTGCGCAGTATTCCCCGGAGGCATCCCCGCCAAGAAAATGTTGCCTCCCCCAGGAATTCGATTAAATTACAACTTAAGTAGGTATATGTTTTTTGTGCAGTGGATTTACTGATCGGCTATTAATTTTTTTTTTTTTAAATGTGGACCTTATAAAGGTTTAGCGAAAAAATTTCAGAACATTTAATTTATGATTTCATCTTCTTTTTTTTGGATGTCAGTATTGACATATAGTGGTCTCAAGCAGAAAATACGACTCGTAATGCACCTCCAGCATATTTTCAACCAGATGCAACTGTCTTAATTCCCCCTATTATTTAACAAATTACATTATTGTATGGCTAGTGTACATTGCTTCGCGTTCGATGATCTATTTGAAATCTGCACAACTACTTTCAAACTGGGTGGAATCATAAACATTGCATTGTGTAAAGTGATCACTTAAGCCAGCATATAATAGGTCGAAAGCCCTTTAAATACCCAAAACATTTCCTTATCTACTTTCCTATATAAAAAACTTCGTCGATGTAAGACATCGTGCTACGAATAACTTGGAATAACCTATCACCAGACAAAGGTCTTAACCACAATGTATAATATAATCATTATAACGATACTCGCGAGAAATTCCCTGTAAGTAAAGTAGGTTAACGTCATCCACCATTTCAATTATCGGCAAACCAAAAAAGGATGTAACAAAATTGTATTATTAATAAAGATAAATTATAGAGACGAGGCTATTAGAGTGGGAAAGTATGCAGGTATTTTTAAATTCTTTATATTAGTTTCGCCGTACTTGTGTGGAAGTGAAAATTAGCACACTTCCTGTCATCCAATCGAACTGGAATTTCGCATGTTGACTCGACGTCGATGACAACGTTAGTGTGGTTGTTTTCGTTTTTCGCGAAAAAACTCATCGACCGAGAGTTCGATTCCAAAAATTTCAAGTTCCCCAAACGGATGCATCCCGCTGACGTCTTTAGGAAATACATTCGTCGTGGGACGTCTCGCCTGCTCAGAATTGAGTCGAATTTCAGTTTTTTTCATTTTAATCCCAAAAACCACTTTGCAACTTTGCGATGAATTCATAATTTATTAATATTATATTCAATCCACTGAAGATACTAACTGATAGTTGGTACTCTAATGTTTTTTTAAATTTTCCAATTGATTAATTCAAATACAAAATACACATATCGACTGTCCCTATGTATTCTATCGAATCTGCAGAAAATCTTAAGTCATCGAATTTACTCTATATTTTTGGACAATGTTAAAAAATATGTACATATTTTTCGTTTCAAACAAAGCATATATTGAAGGAAAATCAACTGATACAATATTAAGCGTGTTAGTTAAATATTTTCATAATTCAACTAAAAGATGACAAAATATTAAAGTCATAAAAATATAAATAGGGTGGTGTTGTTCGTACACAAAAACCTAAAAAAATCTTACTTGTTGAAGAACTGTTTGAGGAGTCGCAATTTTGATGAAACTTGAAATGTAAACATTAACAAATTTTGCCATCAAGAACTGACAATCAAAATGTTGATTCCACCGTGTTCAGGGATAATGTCTCCGATGTCCTTAAAAAAGTTTGCAAAATTCCGTTTTCAATAAAGCAGTCTATTCTATTTATATATCAATATAAATACATGAATATGAGTGTAGCAGAAATCAAAAAGAAACAAAGGAAGTAAAGGGAAAGTAACAAAAAAGGGATCAGGCAGAATTATGTATGTATAACATTAAAAATAAAGAGAGATTAAAAGCAGCAATTTTTCTCCAACATGCTAAGAATGGCGCTCGAAAGGCTAGGTTCCTGAATAATCGCGCTTGGGTGACGTAATTATGATAAAGCAGTACCTATAGGTGAAAATTAGTTGTTCCTAGAAGCATCCGTCCTATACGGAGAAGAAATTTGAATGAGTTTGAATGACATCAAATGAAAAATTCTGCATACAGATCTTTTTTGTATAAAGAATTTAAAATGAAAACTTTGTTTTTATGGGTTAAATTATTACTATAACTACTGATCACACTGGCCCTAAGCTGCTAACACTATTTTTGTAAATTATGAAGATTTTTCGTTTTCAATTTCAATATGCAAAGCACCATTTGTATATTAGTGATAGTGCGAGAACCAAAATTATTGTGTTCGCGTCACTTATTTAAGCTGGTTTTTGTTAAAATTATAGGTCAAATTTCCTGTAAGAAATACCAAAATAACGAATTATTTTCACGGTCCCAAGCGAAATATCTGGAGCTGACCTCGATATTAGGCTGCATGGGTCTTCACCTCACCTGTTTTGGTGGTAGCAGAACCTAACAAATAAAACCTACCGCGAATTTCTAATTCACGAATTTGTTTTGTCGGCCACGTAGTCGAGTAAGTAATATCATGGTCTGGTGAACTAAATGTCAGGGTGCGATTCCCCGGAGGCTCTGTTGATTTTCCTAATTAGTTTTAGAACATGTTTAATTAATATTTTATAAATTTGACGAAGCAAAATAAAAAACTCTAACATAAAATCAGGAAAGAATGATAAAATAATTCAAATAAATTATAAATGTTTTAAAATGTCAAGTAAAATAATAAAAAGTTAAACGCACAAATATAAAAAAATATTATAACACCTTAAAGATTCAAAGAAGTAGAATAATAATGCACATTAGGCAGATAATTAATGATAATTAATTAAAATATTTATAATATTATGATCAACGCCCTAATGGGCTTTTACAGATGATATTAGGTCCTTACATATGAAATTGGCGTTTTGCCGTACTGGCAAATTTGATCTCAAATATCTTCTCTTTGGTTAGGAATTCCAAATCCAAATTTATACAGCTATTTACTCATGTATTTGTGTTTTGAAAATTATAATTCATTTGTTTTTTCCTCAATTGATTTTTTCTTTGCGTCACTCAGTTTACAAAATGAAAAACTTGAAATATCGCGTTATTTACGAGTACGAGTTCCACCGTGGCACCAGTGCTGCAAAAACGGCTCGAAGGATTAATGATGTGTATGGCGACGGTGCCGCAAAAGAAAACACAGTGCGTTTTTGGTTCCAACGTTTTCGTTCTGGAAATTTCGACCTGCAGAACAAGCCCCGTGGACGGCCGGAGACCAAAGTTGATAATGAAGAATTGAAGGCTATTGTGGAAGCGGATCCATCGCAAACCACCATCCGAGTTAGCTGCAGGCTGCGGTGTTAGTGATAAAACTGTTTTAATCCACTTGAAGCAAATTGCTAAGGTGAAAAAGCTTGAAAGGTGGGTACCTCACGAATTGAGTGAAGCAAATCAACAAACGCGCGTTGACTGCTGCGTTGCATTACTCAACCGGCACAATAATGAAGGGATTTTAAATCGAATCATTACCTGTGATGAAAAGTGGATCCTGTACGATAATCGGAAGCGCTCATCGCAATGGCTGAACCCTGCCGAACCAGCCAAACCATGCCCCAGCGAAAATTGACTCCAAAAAAGTTACTTGTGAGCGTTTGGTGGACTAGTGCTGGTGTCGTTCACTACAGCTTTCTTAAATCTGGCCAGACGATTACGGCAGATGTCTATTGTCAGCAACTGCAAACCATGATGGAAAAGCTAGCTGCTAAACAACCGAGGCTGGTTAATCGCTCTAGGCCACTGCTGCTTCATGATAACGCTAGACCACACACTGCACAACAGACGGCTACCAAATTAGAGGAGCTTCAATTGGAATGTCTAAGACATCCACCGTACTCTCCGGACCTTGCCCCAACAGATTACCATTTTTTTCGAAATTTGGATAACTTCTTGCAAAGGAAAAAATTCAACTCCGATGGGGCAGTCCAAACCGCCTTCGAAGATTTTATTGATTCCCGTCCGAATGGTTTTTTTAGTAAAGGGATCGATGAACTACCTATGAGATGGCAAAAGTGCATAGATAGCAATGGTACATACTTTGATTAAATAAATATATTATAATAAAAAAAATCGGCTTTATGTTTCTCCCATACTAAACGCCAATTTCATATGTAAGGACCTAATATAAGGTATAAGAATTTTATACATATCTACCTATATAACATAGAACATGTTTTATAACAATAAACAAAGAAATAATAAAAACAATACGTATTTAAAAGAGAAGTGAACAATCACAACATGTTGACGTTTAGATATTTTACTTTTACAAAACGTTTGATTTTCACTTTTTTGAACTTTGAGTTAAATTTATCACAACTATAGTTTCGAGAGGAATAGTCCCTCTCATCATCAGGTGTAATATATACTTAACTGTTTTGCTGTGGCGATTGCGGACGATTGACCTAATGCGTTGTCATCCAATCACTGATACAGTTGCCGGCTAACTTCTTGAAATTTTTTGGCGTATTGGGGGAATGCGCAGAAGACAAAATTTGGGTCTGGTGTCTGGGTTGGTGGAATGGTACATGCGCACTTACTTACATACTTTCCCCCCACTAGGCTGAAAAATTTTAAGATGTTTTCCGGCTACTGTATTGCTTTTTCCTTGGTTGTAAACGAACACACTTTTCCACTTTTAACAGGTGTCAAAACAAAAACTACTCGATAAATCTGTCTAAAATTTTGACAGGCGTCGTTGACGTACGCAGATGTTGCGTCAGTAGCGCCATCAGTAGATAAACGCGGATGTTTATCAAATAGCCCTCGTTTATTATTCAAAGGTTATTTTCTACCTGTAAAGGTCTTAATTGTGTTAGGGGTTCATATGTATTCTACACACATCACATATTATTCTTCCATTGCATACACTGTATTTATGTATTTTTTTGTATCTTTTATATTTTGCTTTATTTATATTCATGCTTTGTTATTTTCTCATGTTTCATATTTATGCTTTGCTATTTTCTTCTCCTTGTATTTCTCTGCTTTTTGTTTATATTTTGTTATTTACTCGTGATTTTATTTTTGTGTATTGTTATTTTCTTTGAATAAATTGTTTTTCCTAACGCACCTCAGAGACAGTGAAGTAGTTAGTGCAGTTTCCTCGCCGCGTCGCACAAGCGCTTTGCATCGTCAGCGGCGTAGCGAGGAAACTGACTTAGCATTAAAATAATGCCAAACTGGATGGCGAAAGTGTAGGGCCGATACGGGAGCTTTTACTCGTAGAACGTAGTGGTGGGTCCCACTTCACTGTGTTAAGGGGTTGCATCACTTGAAATTTAGGTGATTTTTTATGAAGAGGAGATTTTTTCATTAGAACTCAAATTATGTGGGAAATAAATAAAATACGCGAGATTGTTGAAAAGTGCAATACGTTGAAAAGAGTAGCTTGTTGGTCTTGTGGTTAGGACTCTCGCCTCGTGATCCAAAGGTCGCGGGTTTAAATATCACTCCAGATCACCAAGTTAGTCCTATTTTCATAGCACAAGTGTTTAGCTTAGTTTGAAAATAGTTAGAATATTGATGTGACACGTATTCCGTGTTCGCATCTCTATTTCAAAAATATATATAATTTTTTTATTTATCGCTAAACGTTACTGGACAAAAACAAAACTGGAGCACTATTCGAGAGACTTCCACTTGTCTGTGAGACATTTTATTAATTTTTACAGAATATTCGCTTATTTATTTTCCATCGAACACTATCAAACGCCCGGTAGGCATCTACTTTAATATATTTCGCCAGCCGATTACAATGCGCACCGAATCTATTTTATCTTTTCTTCTTCTTATAGTGCTATCTACTATCGGAGGTAATATTGGCATTCGTATTTCGCGACACGGAACAACTCAGATACACAGCCATGAGATGCGGCGTCTTCATATGCTTCTTTTTCTACTTATTTTATCCTGGAGAATGAGTTGGTTTAGACTAGTTTGGTCCACTCATAATATATCCGAGAAAGTGCAGCTTTCTTATCTTGATGGCCCGTAGCACTTCTCGGCCTTTTTCCATACGCTTGGGACTTCAACATTCGTTACTCTATCCACCCGGGAAACTTTCAATATGCGTCTATAGAGCCGCATCTTAAAAGCCTCGACTTTGCGGAATAATTCGTGGTTCAGTGTCCACGCCTCCACCCCATATACCCAAGAGAAAGGCTAAAATATATTTTATTTCTGTATGTATGTATTTTATCTAAAAATACGGAAACTAATTCACACAAATGATTTTGCGAATGTTCCGGGATATTCCTGTATTCTAGACCTTTGTAGTAATTCTCAATTAAACATTCAGAGTTTTGGGAAATTCTAGATTATGTGTAGCATCTCGTAACAATATCGTTCATAAATCTCATATTCCCCGTCTTATCCTAGGGAGATTGGGCGCCCAAACATTCTTCCATCTTCCCCTGTCTTGCACCGCTTCAGTACTAGTTGACCAATCAAACACATTGTTTTTATAGTTTGTCACTGTTAGCAGTAGCTCCGCTGGCATTCGCAAGACGTGGCCATACCACCTTAGTTGAGATTTGAGATCGCTAGGTTTCAAAATATTTTTTTAATAATTAATATTTTTTGACTGAACCAAAGTGGTTTGTGCTATTGTAGAAAAAGAGACTCGGCTATTCGATATTACTATACATTAGCTGTTATCCAACAAAAATGAGGCGCTTTTACTATATATTTCGGCCGCGAATCAAGGCTGTAAGAATAACACCATCTAACGTAGCGTAGCGTCTCGACAGAAGATACAGAATATAATTAAGCACTTTTATTTTGCTTTTTATACTTTATCATTATTTGCGCCATCTGGTAGCGTTAGTGACGGACATTGTTACATATAGAATCATGTATTTTGATTTTGTGTTTAAGTAAAATATATATTTTTTTACGAGAACCATTCTCACTCTCAACAGTAACGCAAGCGATGCCAAAGTATTACCGATGCCTATTCCCGACCTCTAATTAATCACCGTTAATTGAATCAATCCTGACAGAAGATACAGCCTTCCCCGAAGAGGGTGCGGGGCGCAGAGAGGGGGGAGGGGGGCGATTGTCTGCCGCAATAGAAACACAAACACCACGGAGAAGGCAAACTTATTTATTTGTGCCTGTTTGTTAGCTCAAGTCACTACTTGGAATCGTAAAATGGCGTGCTGCTTCGTCGAGGTTGAATAACTTTTTTTCAGCTTTTGCCATTGCGAGGTGTAGCAGAAATTAAACATTTAAAACATAATATATTTTACTGCTTGATTTAGATTTTAATTCATGTTTTTTTTTTTAAAAACGCTTTTATAATAAAATTTCCTAAGTGTACCTATTTTTAAATATAAGCACGATTTAAAAAAAAATTATGTGATATAATTTTCTACTTTTTAGTCTCAATATTACCCAACGTACAAAATCACTTCGATAGGAAATTGGCGCCATATTTTTGTAAGCTCATTAACTAATTTTCCCTATAAATTTTAGTCTTAATATTACCCAGCGTACAAAATCACTTCTATAGGAAACTAGCACCATCTTTTGATGAGCTCATTTGAACAAGTTTCCCATATAAAACTTTGAATATTTAATATTTATGGATCGTTTAATGAATTAGTGAATCTGATAATTTATTAATGTATTGTAATCGATAATACGTCTATATGCAAATTTTCAGCTCGATTGGACATTGAGAAGCAGGTGAAACATCGATTATAAAATTTCGTCTAGACAAACGGACAAACAGGGGAAGCTAAAATAAGTGTGGCAAAACATTAATTTAAATTTATTTCTGGGGTATTATGGCTTACTACCTTTCTGGCCAAAGTTTCGGATCTCATTGCAGGGTTCATCGTTAGGACTGATTGATGTGTGGTTAATTATTGGCTAATTATTAGCAATACCGTGTCGAAAGCAGGGTGTCTCTGTATTTGTGTTACGTAGCAATACCGTTTCGGAGACTTGTCGTGAGTTTTCTTGTGTTATGCGTACGTTTCATCTATTGTCTGAACACTATTCCTATTTACGGATTCTGCGACGAGTGGGTTTTGAAGCATCGGATACCATGATGTTTTTAATTTGAGACCTCTATGAAATCAAAAATTATTCATCAGGTTCAGTATACGTATATGTAGGTAGGTATATTTCTAAAACGACTAACTAAATTCTTTTATAAATTACCAAATCAACGATATTTTTGAACTGCGGAAAATCGCACCACTTTGAGGGCCTTACATAGCCGTATGGACGTGTGACATGTTCTTTTTTTACTCCCTTTATATTAACTCGTAGCGTCTGCTTGCTTGCTGTCAACAAAAACTTTGGATCGATTTTTGACCCTTTCCCGTGATCCAATCGAGCTGAAACTTGGCAAGCAGACTCGTGGCGACAATCAAGAAGATCTATCATATATATAATAAGTATAGTATAATTTCGGATTTTTAGAAATTTTATTGGTTTTTTCATATTGGAATCATTAGAAAAGTTTGATTACTAGCATAGCGGCCCGATAACATCGCGGAATATTTTCTAAATTTGAATTACTTCGTCGGTATTCATAATAGGTACTTCACTACGAATGTCGAAAATCTAATTTTTTTAATTCGTCTTTAATTATTGTTATATTTTACAAAGAAAGGGAGTATAGTAAAAACATGGTTTTTATGTTTTTTTTTCAATAATATTGTACCTAACTAATGAAATCGCAGGAATTTTCTGTAATTTTTCCGTAATTTCAAGAACTAGAATAGCCCCTGTTATTAAAAATCGGTTTCTTAAAATACTAGTGTATTAATTTCTTACCTTATACGAGTTTCAAATAATTGAACTGTAGTCTAGTACATCATACACTACATCTGAAAGACATTTTCTTTATAAACCACGCAAGAAAATGTTCCATTATATTTTACCGTGGAAATTCTTTCAACCTTTCATTATTCGCCAACGGAACAGCTCCAACCTGCCGTCTGTGATTCTATGTGCTACCAGCTCCGGAGTAATTCCTCAACAAGACAATTCTGCGGAATGAGATTTTTATTAACTCGTAATGACGTTTGTCATCGCTTCGTAGACTCGCGAAATTGCTTCCAGCGGGCGAGCGGGACGCACAACGACGGCGGGAAACGGAAAAGAAAGAGAGAGAATTAACGAACAAGCGCGGAAATGGCGACGATTGTACGGCGCTCTTTGATTGGAGGACCTGACTGCCGCTACATTCACACTGGTTTAATTTGAATATTTAAGGAAAGATAATTCACAGCGCGGAAGCAAATTTAATATTAACGTTTCCTCTGTTGGATTCTTCCAGCCGTGCGTTAGTATTTATTTTCGTACCGGGGTAAAATGTTACAAGGACTGCCGGGAGGCGTATTTGTTTTAAACTTATTTTAATGCGGATTTCCAAGGCGGGAGTTTCCGTTATTTGCTTGTGAGTTAATTACAAATTTATATCTTAAATGAAATGGGATTGTTATACTGTAAGATTTGGTACGATAATGGTATTTTACAATCATAATTTTAAAGTGAAAATGCTTCGGTATTTATTTAATTCGGGAAATGTTTTTCAATTCATTCTATTTCCATATAACAGGGCTGATGTCATGAATTCGATCCTTCGTGGCTTGAAATATCAGACTGAAAATATTATAAAATTAATCACCGTTAGAGTTGCGGGGTAATCGAATTGGGTAGTCATTAGGTTTCGCCCTAAGGTCTCTAAAAGCTAGTCAAGTGCGATTTAAAAAAGTTTAGAATGGTATATTTAATATTCATTCACAATCTATGGTGGACCAGGTCTTGCTAATTGCTCTGGAATAAACTCTATAAATATTATTATGATCTAAGCTTTTCTCTACTAGCATGCCATTTCCACTTCCGGCAGAGAGGATCCAGCGCTACTCTTCTGCCCTGACACACAACTCTCGCCTCTTCAATACCGGATGATTTTTATTGCAGAGGTACCTACCGGAAAAAAATTTGAACGAAACGAAATTACAAAAACGAAAGAAAATTTGAAGTTAGCAAGAAGTTGTAAATAATAAAGAAGAATGCATTATTGACTATTTTCTTGTATTTCTATGTTATGTCCTTAATTTGGAAGCAATGGACACAACTTATGTTAACAGCCAATAGTTATGGAGATAAGCGACATCAAAGTATGTATTTTTTTTCAATATTTCTGACTTGTCTTCTAAGGCTATAATCATTTTTAGGAAGAAATCTTCCCGTAAAGCTTGTTGGTCTTGCGGTAAGGACTTTCGCCTTGTGATCCAAAGTTCGCGAGTTCGAACCTCACTCCAAACCAGCAAGTCAGTCCTATTTCCATAGCACAAGCGTTAGCTTAGTTTGAAAATAGTAAGAATATTGATGTGACACGTATTCCATGTTCGCATCTCTACCTATTTAAAAAAAAATCATCGTGGACTATCTCTGTTACACCCTGCATACTGTCAATTTCAATTTATTGAATTTGTTGGGAGTTATTGAAACAGGCGTATGCGTAGTACGTTCAACCGGTATCCAGTGTATATATAGTACGTGTAGCCGGCTGTGATATGACGCAGACTTCATTCTCACCTATAGGACAATACGGGCGTATGTTAGAACTAATAATGCCATTCGGTTCAATGAGTCGAGAGTAGGCAGACAAGTAAGGCAAAGCAATACTGTCAATAGTCGTCACATAATTTTTCATAGAAATAAACAAAGTAAATTACTAAAATGCCTCGAATGCTAGAGTTAGTGGTGAACTGCGGCTGCTAACTAGGTAAGCCTGGCTGCTCCGAGCTAAGTCCTGATCTCAGAGAGCCGACCTGTATATTAGTATTTTTGTAAATGGAGTAAATTCTTACTATCGCCGAGGTAGGGATTTAAATTAGTCACTTGTAAACAATTAAGCTTTTATTGATAACAAAATTCCTGTACACAAACTTAAGCTGGATCACTTTTTTATTTTTAAAATATTTTTATTTTATTTTAAATTTGCTGAAATATCCACTCCGACTCCAAAATACCGTTGTCTAATTGCACGGATTCACAGTTCACTATCTATTCGACCGAATCTATGGTTTTCATTCGTTATCATAACAAACACTAACTGATAGGGCAATTGCGACGCATTTTTCTGATATTCTCGTATATATTCACGTATTCGACCGGCTTCCAGAACCTTCTAAAACATTTTAAAATCATTCACTGTTCTCCCAAACCCTCGAACGAGTGCAATTCCTCTCGATTCAAGAATCTCGTGACACCAAATACGGCTAAACCTTTTGTACCATGAAACTAGGATGAATCTCCCGGGGCGGTCTCGAACCCGACTTCTGGATCACTAGCGAGTGTCTTATCATTCGTCCAATGAGCAGCTTAGGGTAGGGTTTGGAATTCTTGTGATGTTGCTTATCTGTGGCATCGACAACATTCTGATAAGAAAAAAAAATAAATAATTTGAAAATTGCATTTTGACAACCCGATAAAAATTGCAACTTATGAGACGATTGATATAAATTTGAATAATATTTTTTTAAGTGTTGTAAATATGCATAGCATGTAAATATAATCAAAAAATCATTAAAAATTGCCTTTAATCCTATATTTAAAATGTTTCCGATATCAATAGTAGCCAATAAATGTGTGACATTTTTGCACAAATATTTTCGTATATCGCAATGCATCATATTAACATTCAATTTCCCAAAACAGATCCGACTCTGTCCGGGAAACGAATCGTGAATTTATATTAAAAAAACCTTCATTGTTAAATAAATTGGGAACGATTAATAATTAACCGAAATTTGTATAGAGATAATGCCTTCCCCGTTCCACCGTGTCGCTAGTGTCAAATTGAATTAACATCCCCTCACCCCCCACCCCAGCCACCCCCTCCCCGGGGACCGCCCCCCAGAGCCGTTTTCCCGCCTACCGTAATTAAAGCCGCCCACACAATCCGCCCCAAACAGAGGCGGTTATAATCAAAACAAAAGAGTCGAAAAATTTGGAATCGTGTTTAAATAATTACACTTGCAGGGACAGGGTCAGAGCTCATTTTTCTCAGAAAGGAGCGCGAGGTGGATGAGTCAACGTTGTGACGTAGGTCATGAGAATATAAGTGTCTCTCCCTCTGCTTGTGACCATGCATCGAGTTCCTTTAATCTGTATCCGTAGTGCGAACACCCTATGTTCCTTCTGAGCCAACTTTATGGACGCAATACTGCGGACTCGAATACATTTCCGACACAAGTGAATGTACCTACGTCCAGAATGCAAAATGTTGCCATTATTTTTTAATGGAGTACATTATTTTTTAAAATTCGAAACATTCTATCATTGGAAAACACGCTGTAGTACAAGCAAATCTCCAATACGCTGTACTCAGCCGAATAGCGGCAAATGAAACAAATCTACTCCATATTGAAATCGTACATCTGATAATCAAAATAATATTAAGGAAACAAATAGTTTATCCAATACAACTTCTATTGTAAAAATTTAAAGTGTTTTTTTTATTTATTGATAAAAGTTATTAAAGAAAGACACAAGCATAGTTTTATAACTGAAAATCGCACACGAAAATTATCTATACTAATCTATAAAGAGGTCGAGTTTGTGAGTTTGTAAGTTTATAAATTTGGATGTAGGAGGTAATCTCCGAAACTACTCATCCGATTTCAAAAATTCTTTCACCAATATTTAGATTAGACTTTCAGAGTGGTTAAAGGCTGTATATTATTCAGTTAAAATAAAAGGGCTTTTCGTGGTGACCTTTTTTACAACTAAAGTCGACGAAAAAACGGTTGAGCGAATGCGTTTCTTACAAACGCTATCTTAACGGTAATAGATAAATTAATAAAGAGTAAAGGTTGTTATTACGGTTGTTAGACATACTTAACTGTAATTGGTTGCGGATATTTTATACGAACCGTATGTTTTTCCGAGAAACGATTCTCGACGTTTCGTTGAATTCTTATTCAACGTCATCAGGAGGACGACATTTAATTGCATATAATTTACGCCCTCAAAAAGCAGTAATCAGTCCGCCCTCTACCTCCGTGGGTAAAGGTCGTCCTACTGATGACGTTGAATAAAAATTGAACGAATCGTCGAGAATCGTTTCTCGGAAAAACATGCAGTTCGTATAAAATATCCGCAACCAGTTACAGTTAAACAGATAAATTAATGCTGGATAAAATAGAAGTTTTAGAACTTAAAAAGGCCTATAAAAAAAGTATCCGATGATATACATCTGTATGTTAAGGTTAATTAAAAAATTGATAAAATATGAATAAAATGTATACTTAAAATTAAATTCAATCTGACAGGGCTGATTTAAGTAGGTAATGTTAAATTTTTATCAAAATAAATTTTCTTATCAGGATAATTTTATGTAGATATAAATTGCCTTGTACACAACATTGTTTGGACGAGTAGTTTAGATTACATTGATTTTTCACTGTTGCTCTTATAGTATCAAACGGAATTCCACGCTGGCGAAGCTGCGGGCACAGCTAGTGTATAATAATAATATTATGTTGGTAAATATTACAACGCAAAGGTTGAAAGCCAATGGATCTCATATCAAATAATAACTGGACACGCGCGTCTGTAATTCAAAATATGAGTAATACTTTTTAGTAATTAAGGAAGACTTACTGATTACACGTAATTCATTTGTTTGAAAGCTAAAGTTTAATTGTGTTTACACGTAAACATTTCTCGGCGTTTTTCTAGTGACATGTTTTATTTCATTTCATTATTTGTCGGGGTACATTATTAATTTATTCGCTTATTAAGAACAAATATTTATTTCCATATATGAATATTTCATCTATGTATATTAGTACCATATCTACACAAACTGCTTGGTTCCAACTTGGTTTAATTACAAAAAATTAATAAAGTTACAGAATGTTATAGAATTTTCAAAAATTTGATGTGTGGATGTTTTTACGATGGAATTGGTGAATTGTGTAGAGGAATCGCTTAAGCCAGCTCACACAGGTTGTGGGCCCTGAGCCATCATATAAGAGACTTCCATCCACTTTTCTCATATATAAATAGCTTCGTCTCTGTGAGACTTCTGCAATTTATACTTAATTAATTAATCATCCCTCTGAGTATCAGATCCAGTAACTGTGCTCTTAGAATATACTTTCATATAAAAATATTGTTGAAATATTATACAATTATTTACCCATCGACATCAAGTCACAGGTCTACCGTAGAAACAGTGAAGACGGGATATAAATGTATTCTGTCTTGCAGCTATCGTTAAGTGTACTCCTTGAAAGTTAAACATTTGATTAATAGAAATAGCGAGTACGTAGTCTATCCGGGCCGGGAGAAGTAATTCCTGATCTAATCTAAACTTTAACTAAAGCGTGGATGGGTAACTCGATGCCCGGATTGCTTCTGCGAGGGATTTCTAGACGAGCCGTCGCTGCTCGACATCCGATACCGAAACACTTGGATGTTTAATTCAACGTATAATATAATCATTATCGCGATACTCGCGAGAAATTCCCTGTAAGTAAAGTAGGCTAACATCATCCACCATTTCAATTAACGGCAAACCAAAAAAGGATGTAACAAAATTGTATTATTAATAAAGATGAATTATGGATATTTCACATGTATAGAGATGAGGCTATTTATCTTTTTTCGACCTGACATAAGACTGGCTTAAGAGATCACTTTACACTATGTGATTGATGTTAACGATTCCACCCATGATCGACCACACGTCGATCTGAAAACTGAAACTAAAAGTTTTCGAACCTTGGAAAATTAGATTTTGTTATGTAAAGATAAGTTTTTAGTTCCATATTATTGTTCGTTTATTTAACTTACTGATTTAATGAAACAAAGTTCTTTCCCACATTACATATTGAAATATAATCAAAAAATAAAAATTGTTCATGAAGTTACGAAATGAATACCAAATGGCAGATACAACATAATGATCTTTAATAAAATACAATTGAAATGTTTTATTTATTAGTTCTAAGGAGGAAGATTTTGAAAGCCATATTAAAAAGATAAACCTCCTCATCACGAGCATTTTTTTATTATTTAAATTTTCCAATATAAAAAACAATCTACAAAAAAATATTCAGTTGATCAAGGAAAATAATCACACAAAATTCTTTTCTTTAAGATTTAAGATAAAGTTTCCTTTAAGATTTCTAAACAACTTCAAAATACCGAAATGTAAAACAAAACAACACCAGCAATATTTTTTTATATATTTTGGTTTAAAAAACTTTAATAACTTGTCTATAGAAATAAGAAAGTGAGAGAAAATATAAACCAATAAAAAATAAATTAAATTCACAATTTTGATAAAATAATTCAGACCCTCTCCAAGCACAAGAGCTAGTCTTTTTTTTAGAAATGTATCACCTAAAATAACCTGATCATATGTAATGTATACTATAATAAAATGTTATTACTAATAAAAATAATGTACCAAGAATATAACGGGATCTGGAGGAGTAACAATATATTGTTAATACGCATATATCTTTATAACGGTAGACTCAAGATATATAATATTTTATCCCATAAAAATATAGGTTACTTGATTACAATTCAGTACTTAACTCATTTTCGACCAAAATTGGAATTACATCGATATATGGTATATATGTAACTCGCTTACTTTTTTTTAAAACTACGGTATCGACATAATGTAACGAATGGCAAAATATAGAATCCCTCGCAATAAGTCAATGACGAGAATAACATAGAAGCCTCTAGCACAATCTACCGCACTCTCGTATTATCTATAGAATTCGGGAAACGGCTACAAACGCCTGGAACAACCTAGAAGCGACGGAACCTTCTCCTTAACACTGGAGAGGAAATTCTCGATTATTCGAAAACACTTGCGTCCGGGTTTATACCCGGACGCAAGTGTTTTAATAATTATTTATTACGCCGCAGCGCAGAGTCTTGTTTTAACATTTTTATAGATAAGAAGTACGCTGCGGAACGACGGCCAGGGTGGCCAGTCGGAGCGACAGATGTCGAGCGAAATATTCGAACGGAGTACCTAAATGGCAATTTAAATAATGTATGATAGTTTGAACGAAATATTCTAGCAGGTGATAAATAAAGCTATGATAAAGTGATCATAGACGAGTGATAAATAATGAAATAGTATGATTTTAAGAAAAACGTTAAGTTTAATTCGCGTAAAGTGACTCACACATTAAAATTATTTTACAAAACAACTTACTGGTTAAAAAAAAAATTAATATTACTTAATACAATAGATGACACGCAAAAAATGAAATGGAATTGATGGTTAAACTATAGTTGAGAGAGCTAGAAAGAATAAGGCATATTCTCGGACTGCGTACTAGGAGGTGAAAATATTAAGTAGTGTTGTAACGGTCTGATTCTATAGGTTTTTATATGATTGTCTAATTTAGATTTTGACTTGCCAGACCTCACTTGGTAATAAGCTTCCGATACGAACGGACGTGCTCGCACTGCCCCTCGTGACGGGAATTTATTAACAAGACACCCTGAAGATGAAAGAAATTAATACTAACACTAAAATTAATACTAGCGGTCTATTCCCAGGATTCAGATTTAGCTACAACTTATAAAGTAGGCGTCAAGAGGATGAGGTTTGTTTCCTTTGTATTTTGTAGGCTTTAATTTGTAAGTTTAAATTAACGATGTATGCAAAATTTGGTCCAAGTAAGGGGCGAATGTGGTGACAATTTTTCGTCAAGGTCCTAGAATGCAGCTGACCAAATTTTGGAAGAGATAGGAATAAAATAATACCATTATATTTATCTTGTAGAGTGCAGTGATCAGAGGACTGGTGTCGATCGTGCAGGGTCTTAAAGAGTAACATTGAATGGCTCAACGGTGGTGGTATGGTGGTGAATGGTAGAAAGGTGGAAGGGTTGTTTGATTGTACAGAATATAGATGGATAGACAGTAATCGTAGAGTCATATTAAGGTAATGTGAAAATCCACGACAGAGGAAGAATAAATGAACTTTTATTTTATTTTAGCAGGATGGAGGGGTCTGCGGCACAATCACACAAGTCCAGAGAACAGAAGGGATCCCACCTGGCCGCCAATCAGCACTACGCCTCTAAACCAAACCAGGTAACATTGAGAAACCAGAACATATTGAAAACATCTAATCTCCTCTACATTATTCATAGCTCAAACACTACTTTGTTTTTTTAGGTGGGAACTGTTCTCCTGTACGGAGTGCCGATAGTCTCTCTCGTGATCGATTCCCAAGAACGTCTCTGCCTCGCACAGATATCCAACACGCTCCTGAAACAGTTCAGCTACAACGAAATCCACAACAGGCGCGTGGCCCTCGGCATCACCTGCGTCCAGTGTACCCCGGTGCAGCTTGAGATCCTCAGGCGAGCTGGAGCCATGCCCGTGTCGTCGAGGAGGTGCGGCATGATCACAAGGCGAGAGGCGGAGAGACTCTGCAAGTCATTCCTGGGAGACAACGCTCCTCCGAGACTGCCGGACGACTTTGCGTTCTCCGTTCATCACGAATGTGCGTGGGGCTGCAGAGGAGCGTTCCTCCCCTCGCGGTACAACTCTTCAAGGGCGAAGTGCATTAAGTGCACGTTTTGCGGACTCTTTTTTTCTCCAAACAAGTTCATATTTCACTCCCACAGAACCGGACCCGGAGACAAGTACGTTCAACCGGACGCGGCGAATTTCAACTCTTGGAGACGGCACATGAAGCTGAGCGGTAATCCGCCCGATGAAATAACACACGCGTGGGAGGATGTGAAAGCCATGTTCAATGGAGGAACCAGAAAGAGATTAATGGCTTCATCTTCCGGGTCCTCCGAAAGTAATTTGCGAATCACTCCTCCAAAACAAGCTAAAATAAACACAGAGAGTCCGACTCCCGTTCCTTCTGCTTTGAGTTTTCCAGTTTCGAGTCCGTCTCCGTCTTTGACAGCTCCATCTCCGAGAGTTCCACCATTTCCCGAAATAGCTTTACCTCTGTCGAGGAGTTTGGTCATGGACTACGTTTGGCATCAAAGTCAAGCGGTGAAACAGCATCATCAATTTCCCTTCTCTCCTTATACCCTGCCGTGGCTGAAGAGAGGTTCTCCTTTGTTCTTTGGACACAGCGCGGCGGAATCTTCGCTTATTTCGTTTCACAGAAATGCGGCCGCGATTCAAGATTCCAAACCAGCGTTTCACCAATCAGCCTTCAGGCCGGTTCAAGCCAGCGGGCTGGCCGAAGCAGGGGCGGGCATCCGAGGATCGGACGAGCTGACTGACGACGAGACAGTAGATATTGAAACTACCGAGGAAGAGGATCTCAATCTCAGGGCAGGAGCCGATTCTCCGAGACAACCCTGGAGCTCTCCTCAGCGAGTTGACAGTGTGAGTACAATTTTACTTTCTAATGCTTTTCATTAAAAAACATTATTTCTATAGAGCGGGATGTTTAGAAGTATAAAAGTACAAGAAAGTTGATTTTTCACTCATGGCCCTGCACAGTCGGCCACTGAAGAATCTGTTGCTAGTACAAATTTTTTTATTATTAAAATATTATAATGTGCAAATAGTTGTTTTATATTTAATTATTTTATAGATAGGGAATGAAATAATATTAAATACTTCTTTATCTTAATAATAATACGACTCTATTGATGCTCTATCAGTATTAATAGGCGAAGAAAGTAAATTTGTGTTAAAAGTGAACAGTATATTTTATATTATTAATATAATGGATAACTACAAGTAGCTAACGATAAGTTTTAAAAATGGTTTAATGATAATTATTATTAATAACTATTGTTAAACCAATATTATCAATAATTAAATTTATTTTATTTTGAACAACAATGCATTACGTTTGATGCATATAACCAATACTAAGCATAAATTTACGTAAAGTTTTTAATTTCATTACTGTTTAGCGTAAAGCGGTCATATAATTTTGTCTCTTTCTCGCATAGATAGCGATAACGCACACATTGACGTTTATCGGTAAATAATGCATGTCTTAAAGTGTCACCACCAAAAAATCGATCTGTAGTCATATAAGAAGAATTCAAGATATCCTCTATTTTTAAGTACTCAGTAAATAGTTTTTATGAATCCCGTAACAGGAATATATTAGGTCCTTACATATGAAATTGGCGTTTAGTATGGGAGGAACATAAAGCCGATTTTTTTTTATTATAATATATTTATTTAATCAAAGTATGTACCATTGCTATCTATGTACTTTTGCCATCTCATAGGTAGTTCATCGATCCCTTTACTAAAAAGACCATTCGGACGGGAATCAATAAAATCTTTGAAGGCGTTTGGACTGCCCCATCGGAGTTGAATTTTTTCCTTTGCAAGAAGTTATCCAAATTTCGAAAAAAATGGTAATCTGTTGGGGCAAGGTCCGGAGAGTACGGTGGATGTCTTAGACATTCCAATTGAAGCTCCTCTAATTTGGTAGCCGTCTGTTGTGCAGTGTGTGGTCTAGCGTTATCATGAAGCAGCAGTGGCCTAGAGCGATTAACCAGCCTCGGTTGTTTAGCAGCTAGCTTTTCCATCATGGTTTGCAGTTGCTGACAATAGACATCTGCCGTAATCGTCTGGCCAGATTTAAGAAAGCTGTAGTGAACGACACCAGCACTAGTCCACCAAACGCTCACAAGTAACTTTTTTGGAGTCAATTTTCGCTTGGGGCATGGTTTGGCTGGTTCGGCAGGGTTCAGCCATTGCGATGAGCGCTTCCGATTATCGTACAGGATCCACTTTTCATCACAGGTAATGATTCGATTTAAAATCCCTTCATTATTGTGCCGGTTGAGTAATGCAACGCAGCAGTCAACGCGCGTTTGTTGATTTGCTTCACTCAATTCGTGAGGTACCCACCTTTCAAGCTTTTTCACCTTACCAATTTGCTTCAAGTGGATTAAAACAGTTTTATCACTAACACCGCAGCCTGCAGCTAACTCGGATGTGGTTTGCGATGGATCCGCTTCCACAATAGCCTTCAATTCTTCATTATCAACTTTGGTCTCCGGCCGTCCACGGGGCTTGTTCTGCAGGTCGAAATTTCCAGAACGAAAACGTTGGAACCAAAAACGCACTGTGTTTTCTTTTGCGGCACCGTCGCCATACACATCATTAATCCTTCGAGCCGTCTCTGCAGCACTGGTGCCACGGTGGAACTCGTACTCGTAAATAACGCGATATTTCAAGTTTTTCATTTTGTAAACTGAGTGACGCAAAGAAAAAAACAATTGAGGAAAAAACAAATGAATTTTAATTTTCAAAACACAAATACATGAGTAAATAGCTGTATAAATTTGGATTTGGAATTCCTAACCAAAGAGAAGATATTTGAGATCAAATTTGCCAGTACGGCAAAACGTCAATTTCATATGTAAAGACCTAATATAATTCCAAAACTTTCGGGATTAATATGTTGACTTAATTCGAGGTTACCAAAATCAGATCAAGCACTAATGATGAAATATTCGAGTGCATTGTTATAAATTAATATCGCTGCTAATCCCGGAATTAATTCCAGGATTGAAAGTTTGGATCTGGATTAAATTCGCCAATTTAATTGTGTTTTTAAAGGCAAAATATAATTTTTTAATATCGTTTAATCGCACCGTTGAAAGTTCGCTCGTAAATTTAGGAAAAAGACCCTTACACCCTGTAATAAATAGCTCAGTACGCAATATTATTCCAAAATCATTAGGTTATTTCATAAACCTACTTTTTTATCACTGTTCTCACCGTTATAGTGTGTCATTATAATTATTCAGAAGTAAATTGTTTTTTGTTGAAAGAAACGTCGTAAAAAAACCACACCCCTAAACGACCCATATTTTACGAACGTTTTTTGACAATGGTAATTCCATTTGGCGTTCGATTACTATCGAGCCGATACATTATGGAAAGTAACGGCTCTGGGGTTGGCTAGGTACGTATTTAATCAATGTAAAAATTACTAAAACATATATGTGTACAATAAATTATTTTGAATAACAAAAGAGTAAAGGGGATTTTTGTTAACAGATGCATAGCCAATCATGACCTAATATTTATTTTTATGAAATGATTCAAATAAGTATGTAATTGCATGCTCACTTTGTTGATTTAAAAATATTGTGTAATGTGATAATTTTACCACACACACGAGTGGCGTGCAGAAGGCAAAGACCATATAAGGGGCAAATTAAATACTTAAAACTAATTAAACTTATGTTTAATACGCAAAACTGGTTGTGAATTTAATCGGAGCACTTTCTTCAATTCACTTAAATGTTTCTAGAATATTTCACACGCTAATTAACTAATTAGTAATGCTCGCTAATTCTCACTTTTGAATAACTTGTCTCTCACAAAATGATGCACGTTATTTAAATCGCTCAGATCCGCACTAGAAAACTTCTCGCCCGCCGGTGGGAACTTTTACTTATTTATTATCGTTGGAATCGCATGATTTCGCATTGTCTGTATTATTGCTTGCAACGAAGTATACTTATTTTGACGTTTGGGCGAAATCATAGAAACGAAACCAGCGGGCGAGCAGTGGACAGCGAAAATAAAGTGTTCCAGAGATAGGCGAATGTTCTAGAAGACAAATATAAAGACTAGTGATTAGTGTAAAATTAGTGTGAATAAAAGAACAGTGCCTCATTAAAGTTTGTGTCCAGTGACTTTATAATCAATTGATAATAGTTTAATAAAAATAATAGTTCAATTATTTTTACAGTATTTCATTTCGTCTCTCACCGCTGCGATCCCGTGACATTAGAAGAAAAAATTTTGAAAATTTATAGATGGACATATTTTTAATAAAATGATGATGACAAATGTAATAATATAAAATAAGCACTAATTTATAATCTTAAAATGAAAATTTAGAAAAAGTAAAAATAAAAATAACCTATTGGCATTTAGTGAGTAAAAAAATATTTTTTACAGAGAAAAGTCTAAAAACAAAAAAAACATTATTATAATGATGTTTTGCGCTAAATTATCTCTTATATTGTAACATAAATAAATATAATTACTCCGTTTGAAGAGTGATTCTTTATAATTTGGCGATGTTCGAGTAATCACAGCTTATTCATCGTGAACGTAAATTACGACAGAGCTTTTCCTCGTACTTGCCTTAGAACCAATTACCTGTGTTTTCGTTCTCGAGATCTCAAAGAGGCTTTACAGACTGTAACGCGGTGATTACGACTGACTAATGAGGCTGTGGGGGCCCATACACGCTGGAGCTATTCATCTTGAAGCTCTCAAAAGCTGCTGAATGAAATCATCATAATTTGAAACAGTATCGAATGTTTGGGTGCAACAGGGATCTCCAATACCACAACCGAAATAGATGTCCCAGAAAAATTGCAAATGATTTTTCTGACAAAAATAAATATGAGTACCACAAGTCTAGTGCTTGGATTAGGGGTGTTATTATAAACTATCAAAAAAGATGAATGGAATTGAAAATTATAATAAATCACAAATAATATTCAATCCAAAGTTATATTAAAATAAAAATTAAGTATGGTTATTACATTAATATAAATAACATCATCACTCAGAAAATCGATCAAATTAATTATTTTGTCTGTATTTTTTACATACACACATTGTTACAAAAATATCTATATACATTTAAGTTTCCTAAAAATTTCAACTTTGCTAATAATATTTCTTCAGCCATTTTCTATTCACTGCTGGATAAAGGCCACACAAAGAGTATCCCATATTTTTCCATCCACCCGTATTTCCGTAAAATTGATGGTTTTTTCAGTCCAGCGGGTTTTAGAATGCCACTATCTGTTCTTTCAAAGATTATTCGTTCTCCAGCGGTGTGGACTGCCCATCACCATTTCATTTTTTTGGCGTCTTAATCCATAAAATATTTCTTCAGAACATGCTCTTTCGTCAATACTCCTTTACCACTAGTTGCCTATTAAGAAATGTCAATTATTATTTATTTTTATATTATCTCACCACGCGTTATCAAGTACTGAGATGTCCAGAAAGACTCCCTTGGCATATTTATCAGTACAGTCCTTGACCCATCTTTGGGCATACTGGCGTGCACGGTGGACGCACCTCGGAAAAATCGGAGCGGAGTCCAGCCTGTAGCGTATTAGCGTTTCAAACACCTTCCAAAGACAGAAAGAAGCGCGATCGGCCGATACGCGCCCGAGTCTGATCAGGGTTTGTCATTGCCCTTCGGTGTGATACTGAGCAACTCCCTCTTCCACTCACATTTCACGCAACAAAATTCCGTTCAAGAGACAAATCTGGAACACAACAAATTTTTTGGCATCTTAAAGTCTCCACCGCAAGCCAACCACTGGCCTTGCTATGCTCTCGTCACGGAAGGACCTCCCGCCGGTTTTACTTTTCCGTCTTCACTTTCTCCCGGAGCTCATCTCCCGTAAGAAATAAATAACATCACGCAATCACATCCGCTCTTTTGTTCCTTCTACGAACTTACGATGACATCCTTAAATGGTCAATAAGGGCCCAAAACATATGATAGATTTTTTTTGAAATCCGCACCAAAATGATTAATTAATAATTTATGAATACTATATGAAAAGATATTGTTACAACGATGATAGATTTAGTATCTCAGTATTCTCGAAGCTTTTTTTAGTGAAGATGTTTTCTTTTCCAAGAGCAAAATAATCCCCTAATTTGAATTCGGCACGTAAACCCAGGCCTGGTAATTAAAAGTTTTGAAGACTTAAGTTTTTCCCTTAAATGGGGAAACCTCGAAAGCTTTTCATTACCTGAGCTTCTAATAAAACAATGTTCTGAAACGCATATAATATGAGAATCATCTTAGAATTTTCGATGTCAAAATAACTATCGAAATTTTTATTCAACTTGACAAAAATGAGATATTATTAAAATGTGGGTGTAGGAATAATTTGTGTAGTGAATAATTTTTAAGGGTTTATGTAAGGCGATAATTTTAAATAATTTTATCCCTTTTTGAAATTGGTTAGGTCATGGATGTGAGGATATGGTTTCCTTTTCAATATCATCATCATGATAATCACTTTATTTTTTCTATCCGATCCTGGATGAAAACCTTCTTAAGTATCTTCCTCATTTCTCTGTCCTTTATTATTCGCTGCCGTGATGGACTCTGTTGTGGGATCCAAACAGGTTGAATACACAAAGAAGAACAGAAAAATCTACAAAGAAAATTAAATGAGATGATGCAAATAAATACATTTTTAATATTGAAATATTTAAAATGTTTTCTTGCTTATGTGGTAATGGTTAATTTTTACCGTTATCGGTGTTAAATATTAATAAAATAAAAGCCTAGTTAGGCGTGTCTCTCATGTGATGCTGTACTTGGGTAAATGTCTTAGGGTATTTCATAATATATGTAACATTTTAATGTCACCTGTTTTTTAAGCTTCTAATCGTGAAACAAAGCGTTTTTTTTTCATTTTTACACGTTTTTATTTTTAAAATCTTTTTAGGTTCCATCGTGTCAGACATACGGAAAATCTTTTTATTAATATTTCACCCACTTTCTAACCAACAATCGCTCTCAAATTTAGAGACAATAAAATAATCATGCATTTGTTTTACAAAATCACTTTGGATATTCAAAATGCTGACGCGTTAACCTATTGGACATTTTACGAACATGTCGGTGATATTTGTCAGTTTGTATTATTTTAAAAGTGACGTGTGAATTTTGAGGGTTGTTACTTTCGGAAAAAAAAGTCTCCAACGCAATTCGAATTGATTACAAGATTTAATATAGCGAAGATTGAAAAGTACATACAAAATAATATTGTATTTTAAAAAAATACGCTGTAAAAAAAAATAATAATGTGGAAAAAATATATTTTTTAAGCAGCGATCTCAATATATACGTATAGAAAGAAAATCAAAGCATTTTTATAATTTTCTTTTTCTATTGCCATATCCACCAATTTGGCTGAAAATCACAATTTAGGAGGGTTATTAGTCTATAACAACGCCTACGAAACCACAGATAAGGAATTTCCACAAAATTTACTCCCATATGATGAAAGAAAATCCTCGATTTTATAATCTTCCCCGGATTAAAAATATCCGAATGGCTCCCACGGCTGTGATTGCAATTGGGGAGAATTTAAATAACGAACCTGAAACTTTCAGTTAATTAGTTTGTAAAAAATCCGCTCTGCTAATTTGGTGGTAAAGTCACGTCTCCGCGGTAACGTTGGCACACCCTAACTTGTGTAATTACCCCGGTGACCGAGACCAGCGACCAACTCAGCCAAATAATAATTTCAATGTCATCCCCGTGATCAAAGTCACCCCGAGTTAAATCATATGTTAAATATAGACTAAATATAGTTTATTGAAATATTTATTGATTTTTTACAATGTTGTCATAAGTGTAAATTGCCAGTTGAAAATATCTCAATTTCATGTCTTTGGTTATATGAGAGCATTACTTATTCATAAAATATTTAACAAAGAAATAGTAGGTAAATTAATTAATATTGCCTCCTTTCCTTATTAGTCCTTTAACTTCAGGAGGAGAACCGTGTAGGAAATCAGGGAGCAGATAAACTAGATATTCTGCTTTAAGATAATTTATTGACTTGTAACAATGGAGTTAACGCGACAATATTAATACGGTATTCAGAGAGCTAACAAGTTGCTACTGAATTGTAAGAGAGCGCGTCAATATGGTGCCTCCCTATTTATACCCATTCTTTCTCTCAAACTGTCCGTATCTTTCATTGATTCCGAAAGATGTTCATCCAGATACATTACAATTATTTTGTTAAAGCATACAAATATTTAAAAAATTTCGGATCCTATTGCAGGGTCCATCATCAGGGCTGATGTGATAAGTGTGTGTTGTTAATCTTAATATATCATTACCTATAATATTACAATATTAATAATTATGAGTACTACACTGTAGGTTACCATTGCAAGATCGCTCAGACATCTGCTACGAATTGGAATACATAAAAATAAATAATTTATATCATCAGAAAACCAGTCTCAAAAAATTTAAGGGTTAAACTATACATACGGTATCTAATCTATGAGTATTTAAAAAATTAAAAAATAAATATTATTTCAGTTAAAAAAAAAACGGAACAATCACGACTCAATTGTAACGGATTAAATTTGTACTTACCTCAACAGACAAGCAATCAAATATTTACAGATTTTAAAAATAAATTACAAACATCTTAAGACAGGCACAACTTAATAAAGAGGGTTGTTTTTTGTTATTTATTATATATTATTTTAATAAATTTTTCAATTTTAATTTTGAAAATGTAAAATTTCTAAATGTCATGTAGGTAAATTTAAATGAGATTTTAAGCCTTCTAGGTCTCTGAATATGAAACACACGTCCAATATGTGTACAGAGTTGAATGAGATTACTTTTTCTTCTTTCAAGGAATATTCCCTTATCGCTATAGCTTTCTCCATCAATCTACAGATAGAAAAAGCATAAAAAAGGAAGTAATTTAAAATATTAGGCCTAGAAACACTGATTTTCCTCGGCTACCGTCGGGTATATATGACTTTGTTTTGAATGGGTTAGGAGCTAAAGGCTTCAGGTCAATTATTAAGTATATTTTAAATTAAATCTGCATCTGTGTTTCTGTTCGTGGTTCACGTTGCTTGGTGATATTATTCAGTGTCCAAAACGTCCAATGAGACAGACACCATAAATCTGTCTCTTCTCGGTAGCTTTTGCATCTGCTCCAGAATGCCTCGAAAATATTTTTCTCAGCCGTCTTCTTCTTCTTCTATGTATCTGTCCTTCATTCACTGTTTACAAATGACTTTACGAAGGTTATAACTCAAACATTTTCCGCATCTTTTTCTGCACGAGATTATTCTCTCATTGGAATGAATATTGTAATTGCTATTTTTTTGTAATAAGAGTAATTTTGACATTCAAATAATTAAAAAAAACACAAAAATCGCAAGAAATTTATAAGGAACAAATGAGTTTTGGAGGCGCCGGGTATCGATCCCGGTACCTCTCACATGCTAAGCGAGCGCTCTACCATCTGAGCTACGCCCCCGGTTGACGGTACTGTCGGCATTGTAGGTAATATTCAGCGGTCTTTGTGACTTGATTAGTTGACGTGACATTGATCTAGTTTCGATATCAATGTCAGATATTAATTTCGAGTAGCTCGTAACAGCACCTTTCACTTTCTTGATCGGTCAACAAAACTATTATAACTGGGATACGAACTAACATTTGCGTTGTGCATTTATTTCACACTCGTGTGCATCATAATAATATTAATAATCACTAATAATAATCGCTATTAATAAAAAAAAACTATTAAACTTAAGAAAAACATACAAAGTTTATTAGTTTTTTAAAATCAGTTTTGTCCAACCACAAAATTAACGCTATAAGTATAAAAAAAGTATCGATGTTTACTCATACTAAAATGTACAAGAAATAGTAATTTAATTAATAATACTTAATAATTATAAAATATTAAAAGTTAAACCGTACCTTATACTTGCAGAAAGTAGTTTTTAGAGATTAAATCATACGGGAAGTTGAAAATAAAGAACAATGATTATGTTTATTTAAACCCCTGGAAAATTTACATGAAACATACCTTTTTTGCGCCCTCACATCACAAGAATATGAAAGAAAATTGTTTATTTCATATGTATATATTTAGATAATTTAAATAGGTACCGCCTCTGGTACTGAATCCTCAATTTAACAAATAATTTCAATTTTATTAAATTGTGTCCTGATTAAATTGCAGAAATCGGAAACTCTGAATATGTTTTTAATTATAAAGAATAAAAATGTTCTCAGGTTTCCACGGTCGTTCACAATCTTACGTGTGTAGTTTTCTGGGATATTCTGTCGTTCATATCTTTCCCCTCTGGCCGACGTTTCGGGACCTGCAATGGGATCCAAATGTCGGCCAGCGGGGTTAGATATACACGGCAGAATATCCCAGAAAACTACACAAAATATTAGATATGAACATTAAATTAAGTTAAAAAATAAAATATCTTACGTCTACTTATGTTTAATTTTAATTTTATATTTTACTACTCGAGTTTCGAGAGTAACAGAATATATCAGATGAGGCATTAAACATTATGTCGATGAGAGATTTTGTTACTCTCGAATCGTGAGTAGTAAAACATAAAATCATAATTGTACTTACTTACTTACTTACTTACTTTGCATCACGCCGTTTCCCCGCAGGATAGAGCGCCATACTCTTCCCTCCTGACACACAACTCTCGCCTCATCTATTGTCATATACTCGTATCTTCGCATACAAGCTTGACGATTGTTGAGCTCCTAAAGGACCATCCACCAGTATCAGGTTAAACCACATCTTCCGCGATCGTCCTCTCTTTCTGGTGCCGTCAACACTTGGTCATATATTCTTCTTGCCTCTTTTCCTCATTCATTCGCTCAATACGCCCAAACTATCTTAGGAATTCTTCTTCGATTTTATTAACTAACACACAGAGGTAATGAAGTATATATTTTTCACCCAATTTAATGATCATCATGAATAAACACAACAACAATTGAGAATCTATTGGGAATAAGGTGTCAACTCTGGTTGAAAAGGCTACACAAAAAAGATTACTTTTTAAAATAGTCGCCTTTAAAATATACATTTTAAGAAAACTATGTACTGTGTGTACTATGAATTAAAAATAATTTGTATTATTTAAGGATAATCGTTTACTGTCAAATATCGTAGAAAAAAATAATCATGTCGTACGTCCGTACGGTTATAATAAGTCCACAATGTGGAGCAGTTTATTAATTGATTCAATAATTTAGTTAGTACTGTTATAGACAAATATAATATGCATTTAAAAATTATATACAACATGAGAAAAGTGCTCGTCGCCGCTAAATTTCGTATTTCCGACCGATCGCCATAACTTTATAGATTTTATAAGGGACCATGTGAAACGGCTGGATAACACCACCAGAAATATTAAATACAAAATCTTTTATACAATACAAAAGTAGTATTCCTTGGAAAATTATAAATATTGCTAGTTATAGTACTGAAGTACTGAAGCTTATAAGTATTTTGGGTAAATTCATCAACTCCGTGGAGCTCGTTAGGTGGTGTTTACTTCCCGCGCCCGACGGAAGCGGAAGGTGGTAGCGGCGGAAGCGGAAAGCTCGCTCCGGAAGCTCCCACATTCGGTATTAAGCACACTTCATTAAGGATCCGGTTACTTAATTACTAGCTGCTAGTTATTGAACATCGCACGACTTTTTCATTATTCATATATAAATGTTACAAACGAACGAAAAGTGCTTTTATAGTATGTATAGATATGTTTTGTATGAACAGAATCCATTAATGTGGAATAATTAATCATTTTAATTCAAGTAGTTCAAAGGCAGTAAATTATCTTTCTAATTGTCATTTCATAACTTTACCGCAATATGAAAATATTTTTGTTAACATTAATCTACTGTGACGAGACTAGAAACAGCATTTATTAGCACTCTGGAAATTAAGGGTCTGGGATAAACTACTAGATTCGCGAAACGTCTGGAAACCCGAAAATGCATCGAGTGCGACGTTTCAGCGATTCCAAAGAAAACAACTGACCAGCGGCAATTCAGTGTGGCTAACGAAACACCAGCGACAATAAAGTGGGAGAGTAACTACCGTTCAGTACTGAATAAGTGCGACCACAGACGTATATATACTCTGGAAAGATGAGTAGGCATAATTTATTGTACAGACGAGTGATTAAGGCGAAGAATAGTAGGAGTTACCAGAAGGGACAGAATCAAAAATACGCTAATAAGAGAATTTCTCGAAGTGGAACCCTTATTGACATTTATCGAGAAATCATAGTTACGGTGGCTGGGACATATCTTGCGGATGCCGGCAGATAGGCTGCCAAAGTGAATATTCCAGGCACCAGAGGGCGAGAGAATTAAAATTTATTCATTAGGTTTCATATATTTTTATACACTTGTCATACTAAAATGACACAAACTAAATTATTTACTCAATTTATATATCACCAAACCAACGATGGTTTACAAATTAAGAAAATTTATCCACTTTGTGGGCTCCATATGACTGTATGGACTTGTGCAACATATTTTTTTTCAATATCATTACAAGGTTAACGACTGTCTTCAGTTTATTAAAGTTATTTAAAAAATCTGTCGGTTAATCTACTTATATTTTTTATCGCTGGGTAATACTTTCGAGAAATTTTTGTTCAATTATCGCATCAAAGTAGGCACTCCACTTAATTATCTGTCTCTTGGTTTACAACTTATAATGGTAACAGTGTTTTCGCTATGGTTCGCCGCTAATATCGCATCGGTGGAGCTTCGAAACAACATTGACGCGCCGCGGCCTAAATCTGCTATTTATACACAATCACGTTGGTTTCTCGAATCCAGACGTCTCCCGAATGTTTTAGATAATCCTAGAGTGCTGTAGAGTGTACTGGAGTATTCTATAGTATCGTTCAAAAGTGACATGTTACAAAGGATTCAGACAGTGCGCAATTAATTTATTTTTAAAAAGGTATTTTTTGGGAGATTTTCCAAAATAACCGTTAAGTAAGGATCACAACTAGGAACTGAATATTTTGACCGCTAAACAAGGTTTACCAAATCTAGAATTGAATGCAATTTTATTTTGATTTTTGGTAAAAATTTGTAGTTATGAAACGATGCCACACCCTCAACCCCTCCACAGCCGACGCTTGTCTGTGTCTGTAAACACTGGTCGTGTCAGTGTTGCCGGGAAAACATTTTATTCGGGACTTAATTTAATTAATCGGTAGTACTTAAGCCCACTTCAAATGTTAAGCGTCAAAGAATGGAGCATCAAAGCCCGCCCGGTAAATTGATTACAAAATTTCAAATTAATTATGTATAAAAAAGGGAATTAATTTTATATTTATAGACAAATGATTAAACATTTGTGCTCGTAATTACTCCTGGGTGTGAGTTGAGTCGGAAGATTTCTCTTCGGAGAATTTATTGACGATTTAATTTATAAGCTTGAACGGTATTTCGAGACGATATGCCATGACTCAAAATGACTTGAGAAAAACTGAGGAAAATTTGCCAATACAGAAACACCACCAAGTCCACTGTGGTGAAGATTATCAGAAAACTATTTTATTTATGTTATATTTTTAATGAGACAGTATACAGGCAAACTCTAAATTCGAAATGCTTACAGCATACAAGTACCATAATGCTAAGTTCATAGTTGATAAACCCCGGTAATTCGTAATTAGAAATAATTTTTAGACATTTGCACCTTTCATATATTCATAATCAATACATTTTAAGTCGATAATTCGAATTTTTTCATAAGAAAAAAAAGTTGTTTAAATTGTTTTTCACATATTACAATTACTTTTAAGATCGATATGTCTATGTGTTGTTAAGATGTTTAATTGTCTGACTGATCTTACTATTTTACGTATTTGTGAACAACTTTATATCTAATAACCGTACTGTGTGTTGGTCTGAGTCAGAAAAAAAGGCATAAGATAGAAAAGGCCCTCCATAAATTCAAAGAAACTCTAAACATTTTCGATTACAGCTATCCAAACGTGACGAAATGGAAAAATATTTAGATTTTTTCGCAAGTGTTAACACAGCAAATACTTAGAAATATCACGTTCTTTTCATTAACAAAATAAATATTGCGTTTTCGTAATGGTTTCTTGAAATATGCAAAAATACATACGTTTTTCACAGAATTTCCATATTTTTCATAGTTTTATGATTTTTGCCGAATTTTGCAGACGCAACGCAATTTTTTATATATCAAAATCCAATCAAAAGTGCCAGATTTTTCAGACAAGCTTCATTTTATTTAAGTTTTTTTTTCTTCGGGAGAACTAAATTTCTTTTTTCTGGAAGCCATGTGAATCCTGTAATTTTTTCATGGTTTTTATAATTTAAACACTTCTTATTTAAATAGAAAACGAAAGTAATCAAAACCAGTACCTACACAAATTACATTTCACAATATGTCTAAACAAACTCAGATTGTTCTGGCGGGACAGACAGTTTAATTTGAATCTTGCGATAAAAATTATATAGATATATAAATGAATAAGTACATTTTGAGTCATTTATATAAAATGTAATATTGTAAATGTGAAGACATTCATGAAAATTCTTTATATTTAACATAAAAACAGTATTTATAAAAAAAATATTTAAAATGTGTGAAATCTTTATCTGATTTAAGATTGTGGAAAAAAAAGGTGTATGAGACACATGTGAGACAGAATATACATGTTTTTCCTACATATTTCTACATCACCTGTAAAGATATCCGTCATAATATTCTGTTCTGTTCTACGGCCCATCCGCAGCCTCCTATATTTCCGAATTTTCTTATCCTTATTTTTATGCTATGCAGGAGCCTGCGATAAAACATATACTGTGTTAAAACATTAAATAGTGATCAGGTTATTTGGTAACCTAACATAATTTAAATATTTTAACACATTCAATAATGGTTTGAAAAAAGCAGGTTCTGCGTATAATATGGCTGCGTATATTAATATATATGTCGTAGTTTTTAGGTTTGTCCGTGTCTGGGAGATACAGTGCCTTCAGGTCTCGAATTAAATTGCTAATATATATTTTTTATTTTTTATTAGACGCAATAACAGAATAATGGGTAAGTGACACATAAAGAAGAATACATTATTATTTAAGATTCTGCCCATTATACCAATTACAAGTGTCTTAGACCTGCTCTAGCATACACATGCATATGTATTTTTTATAAAATTAATGTAATGTGAACATCTAAAAATATTTAACTAAATAATTGGTTATGGTATCGCATATGTATATTTTATAGTATTAGTGTAAAGTGAACATGTAAAAATATGTCACTAAATAATTGGTTAATGTGTTCTAAGGGTTCAGGATATCGTCAAAAATGGATGATGTGTAGGAGTGACATTTTGAATGATGATAGAGTGTCTGAAAGAATATCAACATCAACATTAAGGACTGCACAATATGTATTGTGTGTATGACACATTCTTGCGATGGGAGAAAAATTACCAACATTATTTGAGTGCAGGCTTATTCCAAAGAACTCCGGGTTTCTTACACAGGGTTTAACATACAAATTTATGTCAAATAAAGATAGAGAATCAATAGCTCCACTAAGACTCTTATGAAAAAATTGGTCGTATATTAAAGAAAAAAAATAGTAGTATAAGGTCAGTTAATTAAATAATTTTAAAAAAATGGAATGTCAAAAACCAATAGTTTTTCAAATCCAGTCATGAGAAATTGCCAGACGATTAAAAAGTTATTTTATTACGCTTACGCTCTCAGGTTATTCATTATGTGTAATATATTTATGTAATATATATTGCCTTAAAATAATATACGAAATATATTCTTTGCCATATTTACAATTAAGTTTTTGATTACTTAAGAGAATTTTTTCCATTGACAATTATGGACGGCATCTTGAAATGAATTCGCCGTGAAAAACACAAAGTTTTGTCATTCACAAAAAAGAAACCGTAAAACTGTTTCAATTCGCCTCTGGATATGCAAACCGATTCAGACGCACAGGCTTTTAGAATGATTAAAATGTATTGTTTGGACAGTTTTCCCTTTTGACAATCGCCGGGCTCAGTGTCGATGAACCAAAATAGAGGGTGGCGCGCCCCGCCCCTTCTACCCGGGGCTAAATTAACTTTAATGCCGATATAAAAAGCGCACCGCTCACTCCAGATGATTAGTTTATTGTGGCCGTGTTTACCGGGGGTTTTCAGGTAAACAAGCTCCAGAATACTATCGCGATTGGATACGTTTATCCAAATTGCTGGACACTGTCAATCATGGCTGTTTGATGTGCTGGAAGGGTGGCTCGCCTGGAGATATGACATTGTGACTGAAACGATTGATTAAATCGAGCCTCAAGGCTTCGTTGCTCAATGGAATCATTTTTATCGATGTCAGTTGGATACAATTATGAATTTTGAGTGTATTAAAATATAAGATGGGCTTAGATGCCGCGTAGATAAATAATTAATATATTTTCTATAATTATTAATTGGACATCCAACAGAAAGATATAAATACATGGGAAGAATACAAAAGAGTAGTTATTTGTCTCCCACAATTATAGGACAACACAGACAGAGTCAGTGATAATAAGTAATACGTATAATGTATATAATGCACATGTTCATGGAGGGGAAGAGTTTCCAATTGCGTTGCCGTAGGTACGTTTATACTCTTCATATTAGAAATATCGCATGCTAAAATTGAGTATTTTAAAATTAAGTATATCGTACTGGGATTTATTATAAGACTAGCTATAATCCGTCAAAAATAACATATACGTGTTTTAATTTTATTTTTAATTTCCTCGCGTCAAATAAATATAAACACCTAACTAATTCTCTTCTATGAAGATTTTTAATATTTAATAATTTTTTTATGAAATATATTTTTCTTTCCTGAAATATTTATTATTAAACGATTCTTTGATGACAAAATTTTTAGGAAATGTGTTCACAAAATATTAACTTTGTTACAGAGATTTGTTGTATTCAGAATATTTCGGCCGCAAGTTAAGACTGTGAGAACAGCGCCAGCTAGCGTGTTGGTAGCGTTACATAGAGAATTTTTTATTTTGATCGCTTATAATATAAAACAATGATATATATTAAAACAGCTGTAATTTAAAATCACAAGAATTTCAATTGATGACAGTTCTCCGTTAGCGGATAAAAAAAACTTGCTTATATAAAAAGAGAAAATGATACAGTAAGCACAAAATTTAATCAACATAATAACATAAATATTATGAATGTGATCACAATTATGACATGAAAAATGCATCAGCAAATCTATACTGATATATAAAGAGATAAAGTTTGTAAGTTTGGATGTAGGAGGTAATCTCCGAAACTACTCATCCGATTTCTAAAATTCTTCCTCCAATATTTAGAATGGACTTTCACGGTGAATATAGGCTAGATATTATCCCGTCAAAATAAAAACTTTTCGTGGTGACCAGTTACTACTAAAGTCGACGAAAAAATGGTCGACCAATGCGTTTTTTACGAACGATGCCTTAACGGTAAGAGATATTTAAATACTTTCTATAGTGAAGTTGTAGAACTCAAAAAGTTCTGTAAAAAAGTTCAAGACGACTTATGTTACTATCTGTATGTTAAGGTTAAGACACAAATGATAAAATTAAAATTAAAAGTTACTAAAAAATCTACGCGTTCGAAGCCGCGCGGGCACAGCTACTCATAATATAAAACAATAACAGCGCTCGGAGCATATGCAATTTGACTTGATTTCGTCACTTATAAGAATTGCAATTGCTTAAATATCGACTGGTGAGTCGTGACTTTATGGTGTGAAAATGTTCCGTTGCATGGCGCGCTCTCATTTCGTTGCATCCTAAAATGTCGCTTTAAACGCGCCTAAAGAAGAATAACTGCAAAATTCTGAATATTGGACTTGTAAAAACTCTGCATATTTTGATAAAATCTCGAGTGTAAATAACCTCATTAATTTTTTCTTCTAAAATAGAATATAGTTATTTTCATATATGTAATACTCCAATATTACTTATGACCATAAGTGGAGGTGTCACAGACTAAGCAGGGCAGAAAATGCTACTTTTATCTCATTGTTGTCACTTGACCTTTTGTGCGCAAGCGTCGTGACTCTCATTTATCCCATGTGGCGGCGCTGATTGGATATAAACTGGCCCTAATTCTCGGACATGCGCATAAGACTCGAAGTGACACCAGTATGGGCGAGACAAACATATATTTCAGCACCATAGTAATTTCGCCTATTTCCAGACCCTGTTAGCAATATAGGAGTATTACATACAGGTAAACGTCGTTTTGCGCCGGTTCGATTTACGCCGATTCGCAATTACGTCGGTTGGTGCCGGCGTAGATTCGAAGACGTAACAACCGAAGATGTGACCGAACTGTTAGACGTGCATGACCAACCACTCTCAAATCAAGAATTAGAAGAGTTGATGAAGAGTAGATCGCCCTCAATCAGAAAATTCCGAAGAAGAAGACGAGAATGAGAAAGAAAATGATGGGAAAACTCTAAAAACGGCCGATCTAACTCGTATCCTTTCTTCTACAGAAAGATTAACAGATAAACTCTGTGAGATAGATGAAGATTTCAATCGAAGCGCTAATGTTAAATGAAGCCTCACAGCTGCCCTATGCTTTGATTCTGCAAGAAAGTAGATGCTTTTTTCAAAAAAGTGTTAGAAATTAATTTAGTACCGAAGAACTGGTAAGTTAGTATTTATTTAAAAAAAAATCATTATTATTTTTTTTTTATTTATTTCAAAAAAAAAATCCTTGTTTACAAATAAAGGTACTTAATACTAGTTTAACAATAAAATATAAGATAAATTACACATTTTTTTTGTTAAATTTGTGGATTATGCCACTCTACTAGGCTACGCCTGTCCCAGAGTGGCGTTATAGAACACAATTATAATTTTTTTTTTTGAATTCGTCAGTGATATTAATTTTCATAAGGTAGTAATTATATATCTACATAATTTATATCAATAGATTATTATTTATTTTATAAACGAATTTAAACTGTATTTATTAAATACATTTATAATTTATTTTGAATATATTTATAGGATATGTATTAAATAAACATCTTAGATTGTTCTTAGAATTTTGACACGGAACCTAACTTTATATCGTCCATTATATTTGTGTTCATTTTACGCCGATTGTTTTTACGCCGGCCGCTGTCTCTCGGAACGGAATCCCAGCGTAAAACGACGTTTACCGGTATATGTTTATTTTACATTTTTGTTTTTGTGTAATTTGTTTGTCACACACAACTTAAACAGTTTGCATCCTCGTTGTCCCGCACATCCAGAGCCTTCCCAGGCTTCTCAGAAAGTAGGTTCCGCAGGTACCTGCCGATAGTGCGAATAAACAGACGGAAACATTTACAAGTGAATCACGTCCTGCAAAATTATGTAGCGAGAAATAATGGCGGTCGCTTAGGGATTTCGGAAACGTGTCCCGTTTCCCGGGCAAACTTTAATCGGTTTCCTTATAATGTACGGATAAAACAATTCTTTTCGATTGGTAACACATCCGAGCCAGTGTCGGGTAATTGGATTCAAGATTTATTTTAGACTTTTTTATACGTTGTGGATGCTGCGAGTCAAAGAAGAGGGGAGAACTAGCATGGACTAAAAATTGACTTAAATAAATCGACCATCTATAAAAACTTTGTTTGAGCAGCCACGAGATAAAACTGCCACTATGATAAAAACAATTGTCGATTAATGTAATTATTTTTATAGTTTAGAAAATAGTCAAATAAATTAGAATGCAATCACAGACTACAAAAATATGTAGACCCGAACTAACATTATTTCTTGTAAATTTTGAAAGAATTATGAAAAGGTCAAACTAAATACACTTAATAAGTATAATTTCTTAGTAAAAAAGTCGCGCTTTGTTACAAAAATATGTTTTTATCTGAAAAGACACGGTTTTGAACAAAATTTAATTTTTTAAGATAAATCATGTATGTTCTTGAGGCGAAATGAGCAAAATTCACCATTTTTTGTCATATATTCTCTTGTGTTTTTTATCACATTTTTGTATGGAAATATCTCATTTCAAAAATTTATTCATCAGGTTACGTATATTTTAAATACGAATATCTTGTTAAAATGTCACAAACTAAATATTATAATTGATTAATAAATTAACAAACTTTTGATGTTTTAAAAATGAAGAAAATTGCTCCACTTTGCGGGCCTTTTATGACTGAATGGCCTTTTGAGATGTCTTTTTTATTCAATAATATCATAAAATAAACGTTTATCTTAAATTTATTATAATTATAGAAAAATCTGTTAGTTCGTTAACATGCAATTTATGTTTTAACTGTTAACTGTTAACTGTTAACTGTTTTTTAAATTATTTTTATTTTTTGTGTGTTTTTTTCAATCCTTTTTATATAGTTTATAACTTTTTTTCTTTAATAAATTAAAGAAATAGACATTATTATTTTTAAATTAATACCAAAAAATCCAAAAAATTATTCTCGATTTCAGATTTTAGCTATTTAATCAAGCCACTGCGTATTGTGTCATAAATACGTTGCGTCTTGATTAAATATCTAAAATCAGGAATATCTATAAAAATTTTGATTTTTTTGTTTTTATTATAAAATTATAATATCTATTCTTTTGACTATTGAAGTAAAATAATTGTCAACCATGTAAAAAGAGTTGAAAAAAACCCACAAAAAAAATTTTTTTTTACAAAACAGTGTTTTTTAAAACATAAATTGCATGTAAACAAACCAATAGATTTTTCTATAATTGTAATAAATGTAAGATAAACGTTTACTTTGTAATATTATTGAATAAAAAAGACATCTCAACAGGCCATTCAGTCATAAAAAGCCCGCAAAGTGGAGCAATTTTCTTCATTTTTAAAACATCGAAAGTTTGGTAATTTATCAATCAATTATATAATTTAGTTTGTGATATTTTAATAAAATATTCGTATTTAAAATATATGTAACCTGATTAATAAATTTTAAAATGAGATATTTCCCTGCAAAAAAGTTATAATAAACGTAAGAAAAGATATGAGAAAAAATTGTGAAATTTGCTCATTCTGCTAGACGATCGCCTTAACAAAACGTATTGTAAAAAAATACGTTTTGTTAAGAAAGGGATTTAAATATGCAAGACTTAATACTTTAGCTGCATTATGAATGTGTTGCAACGCTGCGTTCGTTGATCTGTTCTGGCAGAAAGTTGCTCCTCTTGGGACGTCAATATTCAACTGTCCCTCCATCTTTAAGCTGTCTTCCAGGAAGACGATAAACAGGTGGGATTTATTTAGCTGAAATGTAAGGGATTCTGTAGCTGTCTACATTGTTTACAAGATCTCTCCAGAATCTTGTTCTGCTCCATCGCTGCCATAGGTAGTCTTATTTCATCATTGTGGATTCGAACTTTTAGCATTCTCCCTGCGATTAGCCTTAAAGTTTTAATTTCCGATGTTCTCGGTAGATTCTTTGTAATGGTTGTGTCAGCTCTTGTTTCTACACTTGTTTTGTGGTCATGATTGCCCTGACATATTGAATGTTCATGTTTTGTTTTCTGTGCAAATGCGCAAATAATATTGCGAAGATATCCAGACATCCATTTGTTTTACATTGTAATTTTTTACTTTTAGTGGATGGAATAGTAAATTGTTACTCATAAACAGGGAGACTTTTAGTGGATGTACAACGTTTTCAGATTATTCCTGTTGGCCTTTTTTGTACGTTATTTCAGAACGTTTTGAATCTTTTTTACACTTATTATACAAGAGTGACCGCATGGTCTAATATATATGGAGTACATACCTCAAATATGAATCCATTAAGGGGAAAAAATGGATATCGGAATTTTATATAGAATTTTGTAAACTCTACAAAACATTGATCTATGATTGAAACAATCTTCAAAATTTGCACGATTCAAATAAAGTAAATTTATCCAAATTATATTCTATTATACTTCATTTAATTGTCGAACTTAATCGAATTTAATTTTGAATTTTTATATAAATGTAGCGTACTTGACGAACAAAAAAAAAATACTAACTCTTTTAGTAGAAATCTTTAAATTTTTATTTAAAAATGTAGGCTGTAGTATTCTGTATTTGCTTCAGAATTTCCAAACATTAAAGATTCGCCATAATTTATTTTTAAACTACAATCTGTACGTCCCTGAGCGACCGTTAGTGTTATTTATTTGTTTCAAATAGAAACGAAGTTAGAAAAAAGTCGAGGGAAAGAATTAGCCCAGGACATTCACACATGGGACATTCTTAACTGCTTTTGAACTCGGAATAAAAGTTAGCAAGTGTATTGTTAAAAATTGTAAGTATTTCTACATTACATAAAGAGTACATTTCTTTTGATATAAAATTTATACTATTACATAAATTTCTATGATTTGTTCTGATTGTAGATAATATTTAATTTAACACATTTTTATTAAAAAAAAAAACAATAAAAATGTGTTAAATGAAATATTATATTTTTTAAATTGATGTCACTTCTAAGACTACGTAATATAATAAATAATTACAAGGATATTTTAGCCGTGAATTAGAACGAAATTACGGACGTTATACGAAGTTACGGGGATAGACAGACGGACGGATGGACAGACGACTAAATTATTATGTTTGATAAATAAATCGTTAAAAATTGTTGTAAAGAAAAATAATTTACGCATATATATATACCATAATGTTAGTTGGTATTATTTTGGATACTAAGTATTATTCACTTCACTCTATACCGATAGTTAATTTAGTGAAATTAATAATCGCCATAGATGTAACTAACTACTCATCTTCATAAATGTTGGATCTTGTGAGAACGTCTATTGGTCTAATTTTCCTGACGTAAATAAAACTTAATACTCGCAAGCTATCTTCTTTTTAATTTATTTTTAAATTTTTTAAATTTTATTTATTAGAGACTCTAAGAGGATAATAAGTACATGTTACTCTAATAATAAAAGATTATAAATGAAGACTATGCCCATTATCCCAATTACAAGTGTTTTCGGCACGCTCTAGTGACATGTATTTTTACATGTGAACAATAGTGGTGATAGTTTTACAATACTATGGTTGGGGTGTATAGTGTTGTGAATATAGTAGTGTAGTGTTGGTCCTGACGAAGAGACAGGCACGTCTCGAAACCGGTAGACCGTAAATCTGGTAGTGGTTTTTACTAAGTTTACTAACATTCTGTTATATATTTTTGCATTTAAGTATATTTTACATGTAAATTTATGTGTATTGGATATTTCGTGTTTGATTAGTATTTAATAAATAATTGATTTAATGGATCTATAGGTTCAGGTCATCGCTTAGAAAATGGATGTTGTGTATGAGTGGATTTTTGAACGATGATAAGGTATCTGCAAGAATACCAGCATCAATCTTAGGGTCAGCACCATACATATTATATGTGCGACACAACCTTGTGATGGGAGAAAAGTAACCAACATTATTACTGTGCTGGCTTATTCTAAAGAACTCCGGGTTTCTTATACGGGGTTTAACATACAAATTTATATCATATAGAGAAAGAGAATCAATAGCTCCGCTGAGAATCTTGTGTAGCACAACGAGACCGAATATTTTCCGTCGGGACTCAAGTTTGTGCATCTTGAAAAAGGCAAGTCGATCTTCGTAGTTGTGAAGGTTATTCTGTTGACCAGCTTTGTATAAAAAAATACGTAGAAACTTTTTCTGCACTCACTCGATTACCGTAACATGTGTTGTGTAATAAGGTGACCAAATAATTAACGAATATTCTAATATTCCAATTCTTATACTTATCCCACTAATCTAAGTGTTCTTTATCTGGTGTCAAAACAACCGTTACTACTGTTAAGAAATAAATAACTCTACGTTGTCTAACGGAGTCCCTAGATTAATGTAGATTTTTTTAGAAGTCCATTATCAAAACTTAGTAAATAGAATATAAGTGAATTATGGTAATACCAAAATTCAAAATTAATATTTTATTGAGTTTCCATGAATATTAAAAGATATAAAATATTATATAAATGTATTCGTTTAATACAATTTTTTTTTTCTGAATGTAAAATACTATTTTTTTGCACCTTTTATAATCGAAAAATTTATTATTTAAAAACAAAATAACTTATTTACTATTTATTACCAATCTTTTACAAGACATTATACAAGATGCGGATTTTTTATCGGTGAACAAACAATCTCAAAAAAACTTATTATCGCTATTGTAATTTTTTTATAATACAAGATTTCAACTCAATATTTATTTAGTAAAACTTTTCCGGTCAGAAAGTTCGGTCTGACTGATGGGTGCATCGGGTAGCGTGGCTTCACGTGGATCGGGCGTCCCGACGCCGACGCCAGGCGCGCTGTTGTCCATTGCGATGCTCAATTTTCGGTGTGTATATTCACAATAATGACACATTGAAGGGTTCAGATTGTCGCTGGGGAATAGTATTTTCTTATTATCGACATACTTCTTCTTGGATTCAAGACTGTATATATTATATAACATATGATAAAATTACATAGCAAAAATTACACATATTAAAAATATCACTTTTTTTTAAATTTCATTTTTAGTTTCGTATTGGTAGAAAAAAAATTGAAATTTAGAATTTTTGTTATATTCTTCTTATGTAATTTATTATTTTGGTTTTCATTGTTCACAGAAATTATTTACAGGAACAAATTCTGGTGATTTCTTACTTAGGCTATGTCTGTTTTAGAAAAACCGAAAGATATTTAAATGTGTTTTTTTTCGCGTTTTAAATTAAAGTACTTTAAATTGTATAACAACTAGGTAATATGAACATCGTAAAGAGAAAGCAGTATAAAATCATTAGTAATTTCAATAGTATAAAATAAACAGTATAAAAAACATACGAAAAATTAAGTTAGACAAATTAAATTGAAAAACAGATATATTGACAAATAAAATTATATAAAACTATAAATAAAATATATTTTCTTATTTTGCTACGCAATCTTATGTTGTGTATTGTAAACGTGTAACTATCTTCTTACAAACAGTTGTTCGTATTATAGGCTTTCTAATAATGTTGAAATCAAAATTAACCACCAAATTATTATCATCTTTCGATATTACAGTACATTTCTTATTTATTCTCTTCTTGTTCGTGCTCTAACAGTATTATTACTAACTGCATGAGTCTAAAATATAAATATTTGATAACTTATAAAATGACCTACTAAAAAACTTATTCAGACATCTTAATTTAACTTTTAAAAGTGTCGAATGGACAGGACATTTCGTTTCTTATGTGATTCCAGGTTCGATGGGGTTTTTTTACAGAAATTGGGCGTCATAAACTATTGTAACTGTAAAAAAATGATTTATTACTCTGTTGATGCTACTTTATTTATTATCACAACCCTTCTTGATCCTACATAGCTAACAAATTTTGTGCATGTAAATTAACTAAAGCCTATACTTGTAAATTAAATTTAGTACATTTCTTGTCCTGAAAAAGGCAACCTCGCTCCCGAAGAATTTACTTGTAAATTAATTTGAGTACATTTCTTGTCCTGAAAAAGGTAACATCGCTCCCGAAGAATTTTTGTGATAAAAATTATCGTGGTTAAAACAGTGTTTATTATTAAATTAATTTTATTTTTTAAAAATTTAAAAATTAGTGACATAAAACGCAATCTTGTTACATCAGTAGTTATTTTTATATATTTTCTATAATATCTTTGATGCAGTATACTTGAGCATTACTCACAACACTTGTGGAAATATATTTATGTAGGTATATAAGCCAAATTGAAATGTTTTATGTACTGCATTAAGTAAGGTATTTTTTCAACGATACGTTACTGAAAAGGGCAAATCCCACGTGTGGTGAATAAACCAGATTACCTCCCTTTATCCCTACTCCCTACCCTCTAACCTCACTCCTGTGTGGACCGATCATCTCTCCCTTAAGGACGATAACACGAGGCTTATTGTTTTCGTACAAATATTGATGCCATTAAATCTGAAACGCGGTACAGGCAGTATGCGCGTGAGACCCCTTTTAAAAATATACACGTAGCACAACACTAGTGAATTATCACAAAATAACTTATGCTGTTTTTTCAGTTTATATTTTTTACATATAGAGTATCAACAGGTCATTAATGACCTTGGTAAATAGTCAAATAGTGCCATTATAGTACAATGTAAAAACATTTCATGACGATTAGGAGAGTAATGTGCTATTGAGTGCAGTTTTAAGTCTGTGAAATGAGGAGAAAAATAAAATCACCGCGCAAGTGTAGGGTGCGTGGGTTCCAAGGTCAACGGTATATGACACGCAACGGTCTAACCATTTTTTTTATGGTAAGCAACCGTTACTGGGTGATACTGTCGTAGCAATTATACATTATTATAATTCAAGGCGAGAAATAGCATGGTTTGGTATAATACAACTTGGCACGAAATGAGCTTGTAGATCTCATTGATCGAACAGGTATATTTGTAAAAGTATTGAAGAGGTGTCCAGTTTATTTTTCACTATTTTTTTGTTGTATCAAGAGGTCAGATGCATTGTGAAATTATTATTATTTCTGCTCTACCGTAATTATTTGATTCAAAATATGACAAGATTTATTTATGTCCGTAAAAGTGTGGTGTAAAATGGTGAAAAAACAAAAGAAAACAAATCATTCGTCGCAAAAAATTGGTAAGTCTCTTCTGTGCTGCTAAAAAATTGTGCAATAATTTACCCCCACACGAGATCGGAAACGTTGTTCAAAGCGCAGATTCTTAGACTGCATATTTTACAGGAGTGTGCAGTGAGGACAAGAAACGTGACTTTTATTTAAACGTATATTTGGAGAAAAAAATCGATATTACCTAAATATTTATCTGGCAGAATATTATGAAATATTGAAACCTGAATAATATGTTAATTATTGCGATAGGAATAAAAATAGGAAGGAAGAAATTACTACAAAGATAACCGTATAAGAGCTCGCTGCTCGGGAGTATGGAACTCACCTACATATTTATGAAATATTCAGGAGTTACAAGTAGTTTGAATTGCAAAATTGGTTTGAATTAAAGAACGGTGCTGCGATTAAATTCGTGTCTAGTGATAATAGTTAATTAGTAAAACTTTAATTATTTTCAAGTGTTTCATTTGTCTCCCACCAGCCACGATTCCGTGTCAGTATAATAAGATTTTGATGTCTTTTATTTATTTATTGAAATTAACGGACATAGTCCAATAAAATATAATACATAACATGAACAATATATAATACATCAGAATAAAAATTATAGCAATTTAAATACAAAAGCAAGGACAAATGGAAATTACTAACAAGATGGAGACAAGGTCTGGACTATCTAATCAGAGATTGTTTAAATCTCGACAGACTTACACCAAAGAAGTCCAGATCCTGTCTTCAATTTATAGGACGACATAGCTGTGATATGGGAGCATGAAATCCATAATTGGTTTTATGATTGCTAAGGAACGACAGTTCATTATTTCTTGGTCTACGGGAAGGGATATTGAATTTTATTTGGCCCAGTAACAAAGGCACATCAGTGGGGCCGTTTAATATTTTGAATATGGTGATTAAGTCAGTGTTTTCTCTACGTTTTTGGAGGTTATAAATTTTTAACATTGACTCAATTTCACTGTACGAGTAGTCTCCTCTATCCAAGCCCATCATCCATGCGACTTTTCTTAAGAAACGATGTTGCACGGATTCGATGTGTAGAAGGGAGACCAAATCACAGACATATTCTAAGATAGGACGGACAAGTGAACAGTAAAGAGTTTTGATCGTGTAAGTATTTGTGAAATCAGAAGACATTCTATTGACAAAGCCTAAGAGTTTTGAGGATTTATTTATCATATAATCTATTTATTCATTAAATTTAAGTTTATAGTCCAGAATAACTCCGAGGTCCTTGATAGACTTAGTTAAACAGTACTGAAACGTCTGGCTAAATAATGAACAAAGCAAACATAATAATTTCATTGTCTGGTCGACCGTCCGTCTGTCTTTCCCTAACTAACCTGTAACTTCGGCCGTAATTTCGTTCGAATTCACGACTAAAAATCGGCCGGAGATGGGACTTGAACCCGGAATCATCAAACCCGAACCGGCCATTCCACGCATGTTGCTACGGCCGCCACTCCGTAGAGCACCAACTATAAATATATATACCTATACTAGGGCTTAGCAAAGACGCGAACCAATGTTCCGTCATTTTTGACGGGTCACAGCTAGTAATTATTAAAAAAACACGTCTAAATCCTACTTTTTTCCATACCCCAAAGCGGTTTTTGTGTTTAGGGCAAGTGTCGGGTATTGTCATTCGAGACAGTTGTCACAAAAAAATGATCATCGCCCAACGTAAGGGTATATATACTTGATTTTATACATAGTGCATGGCATATTCGGCATTCACAGTTTTAATCTCCTGTTTTTTTTTAAATATTTATCATAACAAAAAAATGCTATAAATATATACGAGTACTAGGGCTTAGTAAAGGCGCGAACCAATGTTCCATTATTTTAGAAGGGTTGCAGCTAGCACAGTATACCCAGAACAGTAGTTTATCTCCGGCTTGTCAGCGAGTTATTAGCCTACTCTTGCATTGACGCTAGGGTTGTCATTTTATTATTACTCCCTTTCTTTTAACTCGTAGCGTCTGAGATTCCGACGCATAAGGTAGACACGAAACTCGAAAATTTCTGTAATTAGTATACCTAGTCTTTGTGATAATCAACACACCTTTTTAGTAAAGCACCACAAACATAAAAAAAGGCATGTTTTTCAGGAAGCGCATTTTTTTTCTAAAGCGGCGGCTGCGAGCGCGAATGGCCCGCCGCTTTGTGCCCCCATATTCTGTCAATGTGTGCGTACGTACACGGCGCCGAGCACGCACGCACACATTCTAATGGGTAGCGGCCAGTTTGTATGAAGACGTATTACTGTTCTTAGTATACTGTGCAGCTAGTTTGTAATAAATGCCTATCTCATGATTTTACCACCGCGGCACGAGGAAACGCGTAAAAATCTGTCTACTTTAAATTCAAACGCCCGTTTTGTATTTGTCTAGTTACCCGCGCAAAGGTACAGATGTTACCTGCGAATAACCCGGCGGCGCGGCGTTACGGCGGAAGATGTTTGAGCGAAAAATTGTATTTCACCCTCCGCTTATTAAATACCCGCGCCCGGCGCGACCCGCTCCGGCATCCGTCAGGGAGAAAAATACACAACCAGCGCCCGGGACGAGAGTTATTTTACTCCGGGAGCCGTTCCTCCCGCGGAACAATCTGCTCCTAAGCACCTATTAAGGACGTGATGTGACTTGAGTGTGCTCACAAGAGGTCCGACCAGGAGGGAGGCGCGGCGCGCGACGGAAGCTCCGTTGTCGCTTGTCATTAGGTGGAACCATTGTTTTTATGTCTTCTGGAGGGCGGCCGGATTTCGTAATAGTTTTATTCGCACACTCTTACTGTCTCTATATGTATTCAATATTGTTTGCTTGGAAGGATAAGAAACGCTATGAATAAAAATACAAGTGCGTGAATTGTAAATTATTTGATGAACGCCTGTCGGGGTGAATGAAAGAGACGGGAGAGAGAGTGAATGGGCTTAAAAAGGACGCGCCAAAGCACGAGAGCAAGCACTAGTGGAGGTACCTTTGAACCGCATATTGTTGATTGTAGCTATTTTGTATTTATTGTTACGAGACAATAAAAACCTAAAATAAAAAAAGAAGACGAAACCTGGAAGAAACACAGAATTTGAATACGGATTCGCGATTTCGAAGTTCCTTCCTTGAATAGAAACGCGGAACACTACATAAATATGTTGTCACGAGATTCTAAAATCGACGAGAATGGTGCAATGGAATAGTTAAGAAGAAACTTTATCTTGAAAAAAATTGCACCTAAATATGCCAGAAGTTTCTGGTACTCGAAAGATTTTAAATTAGGTACGTGGAAGACATTCACAGACACATTTGTTTTGACAGCGAAGTAAGACCATGAGACTAGCGAAAGCGACGATCAGTGCGAGTTATAAGTGGCCAGCGGAGCACATTAAAGGATTACCTACCGGGCGTTCAGGGTTCAGTGTGATAAGAGGTGTATAAGGGAATATATAATTAATATAATCAGGAAACCAAATCTCGGGATAAGACGGCTAGTAAAATTATTATATCATGAAGTTTAGTAAAGATTTAGGAATTGTGAACATCCTGTTGTTTTCAGAAACCTTTGGCATTATGTTACGAAATTAATCCGAAATATGTGTAGCCCCGGGGCAAATATCACAGGGGTGTACTGGGCGGGGCGGATTAATTCATCACAACCCCTTCTGTGGCCGTACAATATTATGTCATCCTCCACCCCTCACACATAGAGCTGAACTGGACAATTCCAATACACATTAAATTAACAATATTTGTGATATTAAATATTAAATAATAAATCTAAAATATTCGATTATACACGTAATGTTAATACAATTATTTGTATAATGTCGTCAGAAACCGCGCGAACCATTAAAATAGCACAGCAGATGGAGATTTAGCGGAAACCAGAGAAACAGCGACAAGCGGTAATTCAGTGCAGCTCGTGAAATTACCAGGTGTTCGAAAGTATTCTAGAGCGGAAAAGTGTGATAAGAGACGTCTAGAAAGTTCTCGATTGTAACAGTAAGTGGGCCTGTACACAGATTTGAAAACAGTCAGTTTAGACAATAATCTCGGATTTCCTTATCACCGCTCCATATAGAGGACGTGGAGCGCCTGTCGCAGCTCTTTGTCAGATTCTTCTATCTATTTCGATTTCTTGTCTACCGTAGCTAAAATTCCAGCCCAAGGTATTTGAATTTTTTGACTTGTTTTAGCTGGGTCTCCTATATAGGTACTGATCGAGTACTGCTCTTGGTTTCTTCCTACGACCATAACCTCTGTTTTTCACTATACTGCACTCTTCATTGAAGGAACATATCTACTGTTGTAGGTCTTCTTGTGTGAGCGCCAGCCTTACTATATCATCCGCGAAGTGTAAGGAATCTGTTTCCACATCTTCAAATCTGATGGCCTTTGTTTGGCTTCTCCGGTTTATCCTATCCATATAAAGGGTGAACAGGGATTGGCGAAAGTGGGCACCCTCGTCTCAATCCTATTCCGACATTGAACTCCTCCGATATCAAATCTGTGTTTATGCTCACCCTAATTAATATATGGCCATAAAATTTGGATCCTAACGGAGAGAGTGAGAGCAAGGATCCAAGCTGCCGAGATGAGTTTTCTAAGGGACATAGCGGGAGTCACACTGATAGACAGAGTGAGAAGTCCCAACATAAGGCACACACTCGGCATGGAGCCCCTACTCCTATACATGGAGAAATCTCAAATGAGGTGTGGTTTGGACATGTGCTAAAATGCCAGAGGAACGAATACCAAGAAGAATCTTCTCGGCAACCCCGGAAGAAAGACGATCGATGGGTTGCCCTAGATCAAACTGGAAGAAACAACAAAAAAATGTGTGAAAAAAAGATAACCGAATGGGTCTGGGGACTGGTTAACTCAATACGGAAACAGCACAAGATAGTGGAATATGGCACCTTGTCGAGCCTTTGGGCCGCTTTTAGGACAAAAGATGAAGATGATGAAGGTGATGATGATGATGATGATGATGATGATGATGACAGTAAGTATTAATTACGGGACAGGGATTACAGTCTGGTTCAATACAACATTCATTAATTTTGAGCGTTTATTTTGTCTGCCATCGCCGCGAACTCGTGACAATATATTTACAATGAGTCCACAAGATAGAAGTTGCTTATTTATAATGAATCCACAATGTAGAAGTTCTTTCTATTCTTCTTATAATCACGTACAAACATTTAATTATTACGCTCTCATAATCTGCTCCATATTTTACGCTTATCATTAATAACTAATTAGGTCTGAATTAAAAATAAATAATTATCAAATCCCAAAGCATTGAATTGCAATACTGCACTTAGTAAATTAAATAAGTATTATCTAAACAATTTATCTGCAGCTTGTCCATTTTGACCTTTAAAAAGTTCCCCTTTAAGGGCTGTCCAGAGGCCACTGCCTACCCCTGGTAGCCTCTTCACCCCAAAATAGCTATCATACGTCTCTATGTACAGCCCCGTGGACTTTAGGTACCAATCTCAGTCAGTAACTACTCTTTCAATGCGTCAAATGTCAGAAGGTCCAGAAAGATCATCTTTATTCATAAATACCATGACTATGTTTACCTGATAACTTGCATATCCATGCATCTGTAAAGAAATATAGCAAATTATGTTATGATTTGACTGAAACTCAGATTTTCTTTTTCTTTAGGTACCTACAAATATAAATCTTACATATTTACAAATCAAATTTTTTTAGACTCTGTTAGTCATGTAGATCTCATCAGTGAAGAGAAGCTCTTGAGTCTGATAAGGAAGCCTAAGTTCTTATTTTTTATATAAGTTCATAAGGTCGTAAAATAGATTTATTTATTTATATTTTTTTAATAATAAGGGTGGTAATATAAGAAAATTAGATAATAAATAATAATAATAGATGATATATTATTTTAAGTTTTTTGCACCGATGCATACATTTCATTACATTTACTTAATTTTCATATATACGTACTCTCTTTGTGTATTTTATTTCCTTATATAGAGATAACATATAAGAATATAAAATATATATAAGAACTCTTATCAAAGTTGTAGGAGAATCCTTCTTTGGAAAACACTTTCAGGGACATGGAACAGATTGACATCCAAAACGGTATTTTTCAGCATAGCGATATCTCTTCCGACAGGCATGACCATTGCATCGGTAGGTTGGTCCTGTATATTAGAATGTAAAACAATCTACATATATATTGATGATGTCTTAGATAATTATCAGGAACAAACACACCAATGGTCCGCATAATTTCAGAATAATTAATGATACCGCGCAACAACCAATAAAAATGCCTAATCAAATACATATTTCTTCTAGTTTCTAAACTGTTGTAATAATAATAATTGGATTAGTTCTTCGCTCAAGGGCGCTCGCACAAAAAAATTATATTAGCAGACAACTTACTGGCTAAAAACTCATTTACTTTACTTATTCACTAGACGACATGTGAAAAATGAAATTAACATTTAAAATTAAAATAGTAATTGGGAGAGCCTGGTGCATAGAAGGAGTAGATAGTTAGCGTTGTAAAGTTCTGATTCTATATGTAGGTTTTTATATGACCGTCTAAACAAATGCATCCTTAGTTGTTTTTTGAACTGTGGTAAGCTGTTTGTCTCAGTTTTTTAGGTAGTTTCTTCCATAACTGGTCCAGCCACTTCAACTTACCTATTTGTATTATATATTGCTGAGTGAAGAGATAGTTGTCTGTTATTTGTATTTAAGCATACCCTGGAACCAAGAATAGTCGTTCTCTCTCATTTAAAGATATCCCAAAAACTTCTTTTGGACTGTCTCCACCATCAGAGAGTACTTAAGGTCATGTTATCCACAAATTATCGAGCTTACTACGAATCAACTTCGCACCAAGGAAAAGGTGAGGTGGCTAATCGGTGATTAACCGGAATATTCAAGAATAGGTTGATGAAAAAAGACCACGAAATGACTGGCGTCTCACTATTATGCTTGTAGAAATATGAAATCAGCGCTGTAGAAGCATTTCAGTGTTAAGCTAATACATGTAACATTGACAAATGGAAATTTAAAATACGTAAAAGTAGGCCGAAGACGTAGACATCAGTGTAATGTTTATTTTTTTAAGTAAGTCGCAATCTGTCAAATCTCAATAGTTACCATTATGGCGGCAAGACTTGTTCCAACATTATATAATCCGTATGTGACAGATGACAGAATATTTGATACTGTATAACAGCATTATTAAATCGAATTTTAAGATACTGAAAAATTTTTGGCGTTTTCACGGTAGCAATATCTTATTGCATTCACAATTAATAGTATTATAAATTTTGTCAATTCCGTATCTCTCTACTTGTAATTATTTATAAAGTGGTTAGCTGGTCTAGATTTTATGACTAAAACTTTTATAATAGTTTAAATCATTTCGAATACATTGTTTTTTTTTGATTATTTAAACACTCTTTTCTACAAATTCTTATACTTGTTTGAACAAAAGATGATTTTATTATAATTACATTTTATTACTTCTTATAACTAACAGAACAAATAAATTGTCAATCGAATTTAATTAAGTAAATTAAATTAATTATATAATGATGCTTTCTGGAAATATTTGCAAAAGCTCTGAATATTTTGGTATTAATTGAGCTACTTTAATTGAGCTAAAATTCGTCGTAAATTCACGAACTGATTGCTCGATTGAAACAAACGTAATTCTGCCCAGATTTGTAAACTCAATGTTCAAAATGCATTCAAAATATTTCTATGACAGGAGAGGAGACTAAACTAACATCGTCATGGTTTACGAACTTTGTTTCTAGAAAATTCTGAATCAACAGCCTGTTTCTGATGTATCAAAGTGGTTAATGATAACTATTCATTTGCAATGCGCTTCTTCACAAATTCTCTTACTCAACACTCGTGCTGACTTGTGTTATAGGGTTGTAAAAAATTGCTGACTTGTATTAAAGGGCTGTAAAAATTTTGATGGATTGCTCTAATACTGCTAACCTCTTTTAGGTGGCATGAATGGATATATATATATATATATATATAGAATATATATATAGATAATATTACAATAAGGATGTGCTTTGATAATCTTTAAATCTGTAAATAATATGTTGGACAGCCCTGACCTTGTAGCATGTATCGATTATAATATCCCTTCCACGCATAGAACTCGACAAATTTGTCACATTCCATTGCAACAATTGCAATACTAATTATCAATCAAATTCTGTGATACACAGAATATTGGGGACTGGTAATGAATATGGTTATATGATTGACATTTTCGTCGACAGTCTGGAGAAAGTAAAGTTTACACTTAAAGAGGCAATACTGCTTCGTTACTGACTTCAACTGTTAATATACACATGTAATGGTGGGTAATATATATTTTTCATACACATTGCTGCTTTGTACTTTATATTTTTAATTTCTATACTCATGTTTTGGTGCTATTCCTGATACTTAAAATAAATATAAATATAAAGATAAATAAATAAATAAATAAATAAATAATTTATTTGAAAAAGTAAGTAACACATAAACACAGCAAATTTATAATTCACATAGTTTTCCCTGTTTTAAGACCATAACTCTCTATTTTAAGACAATGACTCTTGTTTCGAGACGATAACTTTCAACGAAATTCCACTACTGCCGTGATATAACACCACTGTTTTATCAGTCAGTCTCTGTCCGTGAAATTATACTAAATATTTTAATTGTCTACCAATTCTAAGGAGAAATAGGTACTTAAAGATTAAAATATGTTAATAGATTAAAATTGACTCACTGTAAAATCAGGACTAAATTTAAACACCATGGTTTCTAAATACAAAATTTTAAATGATACAACGATAGAATGCCAAAATACTTTAAAAAAACTAACCCATAAAAACCAAGTTTTTATTTTACTCCCTTTCTTTGTAAATTAAGTTTACTATCATGTAATAATTGATTGACTGAAAATGAAACACGTCTAGACAAATATCTATGTCAAAAATCTCTAAAAATATCTCTTTATTATTTGAATTCTTCCCAAAAAACTGAAGTGTGCTGTCATCCATGAACCAATTGTCATAAATTTTCGAAATTCGTAGTGAAGTACCTATTATACCTACCGACAGAGTAATTCAAATTTTAAATATTCCATGACGTTATCGGGCCGCCAGCGCCGTTGGTAGTAATCAAACTTTTGTAATGATTCCAATTTGAAAAAAACATTAAAATTTCTAATAATCCAAAATAATCCTATAATAATAATAATTTTTTAATGAAAATTTGATAGATCTTTTTAATCATCGCCACGAGTCTGCTTGCAAAGTTTCAGCTCGATTGGATCATGGGAAAAAGGTTAAATATCGATCCAAAGTTTTTTCGCCAAGAAAACTAGCAAGCAGACGCCACGAGTTAAAAGAAAGGAAGTAAAAATAAGATTAGGTACATACATTATTAATGGATTTAAACAACAATTTCCAAAAAAATAAGAATTCCAACTAGTAAGAAATCAAATAGGTACACATAACTATTTATATTACAAAGAACTTAAGGAATACATTAATTTACCAGAGAATGTTAAAAAACAAAGAATAATCAACAAGTTCAAGAAGGAATGCATGACGTTTACATCATAAAAGAAAAATAGAATTATTATGTTAATATATGATTGGCTCATATTAGTTTATGATAAAATCATATATGATTCGTATAATTAACAAGAAAATGTTTTGATATAAACCACTATTTATATTTATCAATATATATTTATCAATATGCTTATTTTATCCTGATTAAGGGACTGTTGGCTCCATAATTTAATGAAAATAGTGTTTACAATGTGTTCTTTGTGGAAACGATATAAATATTGTTTCCACAAAGTCATTTTACAGTTATCGAAGAAGTTATATATCTATTACTAAACGATTACGATATTTTTGTCACTACCAGTGAAAACCTATAAATGGCTTTTATGTTTCCCATTCTTTGTATTTACTTAATTATTTTTAGCTGTTGGTTTTCCGAATAAATATAAATAAATAAATACAAATAAATTTTATAAAGTAATAATAAAATGCCAGATCACATCAGAAATGATAAAAATTTGTTTAAATTACAAATTTAACAGTAAAGTATTTGTTTAAATTACAAATTTAATAGTAAATGTGTACTGTATATGTAATTTTTTTATGATTTCACATGAACAGGTGTTATGCAAAACGTTATGTATGTTAATTATTGTTTTACAGCAATAAAATTAATGTTTTACAAGAACGGAAATTAACTGATAGATATATTATTTACAAAAAATGCTTTCAGACGAATGCTATTTTTAATGAAAATACAGTATCTTCGTCATCATCACTCTTGGCACTACAAACCCTGGTGGTTATTTGCTTCCTCAAGAGTCTTCCTCCACTCATTTCGCTTTAGTGCCAGCTCTCTCCAGTTCCGAAGCTCCAAGGCAGAAATGTCTTTAAGAACGTTGTACAATGCAGTGTATTATCGGAGCTTGGTATATAAGAACAGAAGAAGAAGAGAATGGTATATAAGAACAATACAGTATATTATTCTTATAAACCATCAATATCATCAGAATAACTCTAGTGCATATGGTCAGCACTTACCTAACCTAACCTAACTAGCACTTACAATTTATCTAAACTAGCAAAATATATAGTGAAAATTGCCTTAAATATCTGAAATATTTTTAAGCTAGGAATAATGATATTTTAAATGTGTGTAAATAAATAGAAAGCAATAAATTTATTATAAATTAGATACAAATGAATAACCACAATATATTTGCACCGCATATTAAAAATGAACTAATTCTTTGATAAAGATGTGTAATTTTTCTTTTCACTATTCAAAAGAGTGAATGAGACAATGGGAGTTAATCAAACATTTCACTATATAATTGGACGTCTAAACTTTCACTTATAATTTAAAAGGGTTAAAACAACCTGCTTAAACAGAAGGAGGGTAGTGTGCCCGGTTTGAAATTACCCATTGTAAACACTTTGACGCGGGGAACGGTGGTTAAGTGTTTATATTGCAATTTAGGGGATGAATTTAGCAATTAAAAGGGGGATGGCTCTGCGCGAGAAGCGTGAGGGATGTTCTGCTGGAGCTAAAGTGATTAGCAAACTGCTGCGATGAAAATACTACAGGTCAATTATAGCGAATCATTTGGATTGTGAGAGATGATCGCAGATGTTGGGGGCACATGTTGAGGGGTGAGGATCATTAATGTACCTACAAGGAATGGTATATTGCGCAATAAGATTGTTCGTACATACTTATCATTATCTTCTGGTTTGTGTGATCTGAGGTATTTTGCCGTGTTTTTACGACCTTTCTGGCCGACGTTTCGGATCACATGAGACACATCACATCAGCCCTGACGATGGACTCTGCAATGGGATCCAAACGTCGGCCAGAAAGGTCGTAAAAACACCGCATAATACCCCAGAAGACATAAACCAGAAGATTCTGAGTAGCCATGAAAATCTTAGAACATTCTTATACTTATCATTAACTTGTGTCTGTTCTATTCAAATATATCATTAACTTGTGATGTTTTATTCACACATATCATTAACTTGTGCCTGTTTTAATAAATAAATAGAAATTGTCCCATTATTTTCGGTTCAGACTAAGAAGTCAAGGCGAGCCTTACATAATACATCAGAAAAAGATAGAAAAAAGCCTTGGAACAGATTCGTGAATATTTGCACAGAATACTCGGGTTTGTGCCATGCCGTCAGCAGGAGGATTAAACAATGGCGGGCTGGCTCAAATATCAGAAATATTCCTGTTTAATCGGCGGGCATGCGGAGCTCCCGGCCGGCAGCGGCATTGTCGCAGGGGCGGGCGCAAGGCGGAGCGCCCGGAGCGCAGTTACAATATTCCCCGTTAAACTCCCAAATTCCGGCAAATATTATGCAATGTCTGCCGGAAGGCATGTCAACGGCGGCTTCTCTGTTTTTCAGTGCCGTCGGGTTTAACTTGGGCGAGAAACGGAAAGCGGAATACAGGCAAAATTTGAATACCTCGTGAATAGTTTCGTTAGCATTAAAATATAATATTTTATTGGAGGTTCGCGGTTAGGATGAAACAAATAAAAACGTTATGATAGTTATTTTTTTATTTGGAAATGTTAACAGATATAAGAAAATGATTTATATAAATAAATGAGTGTAAATAGTTAGTAATTAACATATTAACTTATATCCTAACATATCTTACATAGAAATAATTTTGAAGTAGTACATAATAATAATATAAGCATGTTAAAATAAAAGACATCAATTTTAACAGTAGTGAGTAGAACATAATAAAGTAAATAACAATAATAAATTATACGTATTACCTAACTTTATTATATCTTGCAATGAAGTTATTTTGAAAATCTTCACTGAAAACATATAGACAGAATTTAATAGACAAATGTATGGAATCAACATATTGTTTGCACGAGCATCATGCAATAGATAAAATGAGATTGCTATGCCGAAAGAAGCCAAAATCTTAAAAACTATGATGAAGAGAGAGAACAATAAAATCTAAATGCCAAAGGATAATAGAAAGGAACAAAAATATCCAAATTTAAAATGTTTAAAACTTTGAATAAGTTATATAAGTTAGGTAGGTTATAAATTTGTGACATTGAGTTTATATTAGAGCATATGTGGCATACACATAGATGCAATAGCGCAAGTATCCACACCTATGGTTCTGGCGCTTTTCTATTTATACGCTACATATGTGCATAAAAGTGCGCTTTATTTTAAAGTAAACATACAAATATTAGGTCCTTACATATGAAATTGGCGTTTAGTATGGGAGGAACATAAAGCCGATTTTTTTTTATTATAATATTTTTATTTAATCAAAGTATGTACCATTGCTATCTATGCACTTTTGCCATCTCATAGGTAGTTCATCGATCCCTTTACTAAAAAAACCATTCGGACGGGAATCAATAAAATCTTTGAAGGCGGTTTGGACTGCCCCATGGGAGTTGAATTTTTTCCTTTGCAAGAAGTTATCCAAATTTCGAAAAAAATGGTAATCTGTTGGGGCAAGGTCCGGAGAGTACGGTGGATATCTTAGACATTCCAATTGAAACTCCTCTAATTTGGTAGCCGTCTGTTGTGCAGTGTGTGGTCTAGCGTTATCATGAAGCAGCAGTGGCCTAGAGCGATTAACCAGCCTCGGTTGTTTAGCAGCTAGCTTTTCCATCATGGTTTGCAGTTGCTGACAATAGACATCTGCCGTAATCGTCTGGCCAGATTTAAGAAAGCTGTAGTGAACGACACCAGCACTAGTCCACCAAACGCTCACAAGTAACT